>JAQFVV010006336.1:2870715-3329524 GCA_028023455.1 Epiperipatus broadwayi
TATATATATATATATATATATATATATATATATATATATATATATATATATATATATATATATATATATACAAGCCTATATTATATAACAAGATCCACATTAAAAACATTTATTAGTAAAGAGTAGTTTTAGTTATCATAGAAGTTATTTAGAGTATACTATCATAGTATTTGCCTCTACAGAAAAATCAGAAACCTTTTATCAACTAATTTATGAGCATTAGTTAAATAAATTTATAATCAATTGTGGAATGTGACTATTATAACATATTTCTCACAATATAGGAATGTCTAGCTTGAACTATATTAAAACTTAAGAATTCCGATTCCTCTAATTATTGTCATTTAATATTATCGCAAACTCAAATGTTGAATTACTCAATGAAGCAAATAGAACACATTTAGTTTTCAAAACAGAAAATAATTAAAGTGCTTAAAACTGTAAAAAAAACTAATAAGACTATTTTAAATGCTTTTATTTAAGTCAGAATCTCTGTTTGTTTGTTCTGATTAAACAGGTTAGGCTTTTTGTTTAATATTTTCTGTAATATATCATTTTTATGCAAGGTAGGAATTAGTTTCTATCTCTTTTTAACATTTTGTGAGGAATGTAATAATACATATGACCTAAAATTTGTGAAAAAGATGTATGATCCCCAAGATTCTCCTTTCATGCTAAACCAGCAATCATCAGTTGGGGATCATACATCTTTTACACATGACTTTTGTCATATGTTTATTATTACATCCCTTCAGAATATATTAAAATCAAATAGAATGCAATCCCTACCTTGTGTGAGAATGGTGTAGTAAAAATTGCACCATATTATTCATTAAGTGGATAATCTATAGCAGTGGTCTTCAACCTTTTCACCCCTGCAGCCCGGTAAAAATAAGGATAAGATTTCACAGACTGGCAGAAGTTTACAGATACATTTTCTTAAAGATGTAACCTGCTTAGCCTTAGATAAGCATAATTGTTATAACTGACCAAAACAGCACACTAGTTAATGTGTATAGTAATGGTGTTGCTTACCTTCACATGTTGAACACTCTTTCTTGAGTTGTGCAGTCATACTGCTACAGAAAACATACAATAACAATCATTCTCATTAATGTGCTTGCATTTTGCATTTATTATTTCATTGTTTAAATATGCAAGAATAAAATGTTATTCACCTGAATGTTGAAAAAGTCAAAAGTTTTGATATTATTTTTTTTATTTATTTATTTTTTTTTTTTTTTTTTTTGGGGGGGGGGGTTGAAAAATACTTTGTCATCAACTGAGACAAAAGATAGACACCAAAGTTATTTTTTGTTTGTTTTTATTTTTAAAAAAAAGGTAACAGAAATTTGTTTTAAAAATAAAAGTTTTAGTATTTTAGCAGTATACAAATAAAGCCAAAAAAAATATTGCCTTATAGGCCAAGAAAAAGTAGGCGTATTTTTAAACAAAAAAAAAAAAAACAAAACTTGAAAAAGTCAAAAGTTTTGATCTTACTTTATTTTGGGGTGGTGGGAATATATTGAGAAATACATTGTAAATGTTAGAGACAGAATTTATTTTTTGGTTTTTATTTTTTAAAAAAGGTAATAAAAATTGATTTTCAAAATAAAACTTAAAGCCAAAAAAAACCACTAAAAATGAAATATTAAAAGAGAGAGTAGAAAAAATTTAAGAGATCAAAAAAAGTCACATTACATTTTATTGTTTTAACAATGCTGACAAGCAGCTGTGATTGGTTATCAAAAGACAACTGGAGTTTGTATAATAAACCCACCCCCCATAAACATCTGTGATAAATAGAAAAATTAATTTATGTATGATTGATTAGATTTTGTTTTTGTTCTGTTTTTTTTTTAATCGGGAAAAAATGCGATGAAAAAATAAATAAAAATTGTTCAAATTAATTAAAAGTTTAAAATCATATTATTTTGTTATTAGAAACTTTCTTGCCAGTCTAGCTGCGGAACAGCAAAAAACTTCTGTGGCCCGGTACTGGTCCACGGCCTGGTGGTTGAAGACCACTGATTTATAGTCTAATAAATGACTAATAAAAATTATGTATATCTCTTGCTTGTTTCTTTTATTTGGATACAATTTTAAAATTGAGATTGAATATATTTACATTCAATACAATTTGTTCAGATTTTCTACATTTGTTATAAATTCCTAGCAATGCAATATGACCCTCAAATATTTTAGATAGTAGGTTCTCTAATTTCTTAAATCTACAGGGATGACAGATGAAATTTTAAATATTTTGATATCAAATTTTAAAGACATTGATATCACTTTAATAAATTTTCAGTAATGTGTGTGAGAGAGCTGTATATATTATATATATTATATAATTTTATGTTTTCATGGTTACAAGTTGTAAATAAAGTAGTTTTTGTGTTAATCCATGTGTTACTTTTGATTACTTTCCAACATTTTGATGAAATAGCATCTGCTAGTGTCAAGATTAACTTTTCAAAGAAAAATTGTTATATCTCAAATAGTAATGAGATTGAGCATGAAACAAAAAATGAGATTGAGCTTGAAGTAGTTGAGCATTCATAATATGTGGATTAATAAAATGTTTACTTCCTTCAGTTTCACCATTAATTGATTTCAAGTTTATATTAAAAAAAAGATAAGCGGTCACCATAAGGCTGGAATACATTGTGCTTCATCAGCTTTATTTAAAGCAGTTGGTCTTTTTAATATTTTAATTAACTCCCTCATGGTTTTCAAATCATATTTCTCCAAATTAGAAAGTATTTTGGCATTACCAAAATCAGGTTTGTGACCAATTTTTAAAAAATGTGAAGGAAAAGCTGATGTATTTAATTTCTGATTGAAGACATTAATATGTTCATTAATTCTAAAATATTTGCTAATTTGGAAATGACTTGAAAACCATGAAGGAATTAATTGAAATATTAAAAAGACCAATTGGTTTAAATAGAGCTGATAAAACACAATAGATTCCAGTCTTATGGAGACCATTTATTTTATCTCTTTTTTCTAACATAAACTTGAAATCAATTAATGGTGAAACTGAAGGAAATAAACATTTTATTAATCCATATATTCTGAATACTCAACTACTAAGAGAACTAACTTTTTTTTATTGAACAGCTAACCTTGATAATAGTGGATGCTATGCTATTTTGTCAAAACATCAGGAAGTAATCAAAATAACACATGGTTTAACTCAAAAACTGCTTTATTTATATATATAAATTACATTAAAAGATATAATAATCTTATGTTTTAAATTTAAAATAAAAACAAATTTTGATTATAAAATTTTATTGTAACAAACATTATTTAATACATATAATTTTACTTTCAACTTTAATATTGAAAACTGAAAAAATAATAGATATAAAGATATATTTTATAATAAACATTTTTATTGAACTAAAACACCCAAAAACTTAATTAATTTCTGGATCTAACCTTCATAGTTTTATTTTAAGTTAAATATAAAAATCGTAATTGTGATTAAAGAAACAATTATTTTGTGAGTTTTTAGTTCAAAGTAAAGCATTTATTATATTTTTTTATCTATTATTTTTGTTTTAAATATTATGATTTTTTTATATGTATGGATAAACACTTAAGAGTGCAATTTTGTGTATCCACTAATTTTAATTTGCTTTTATTATTATTATCTACACTAATGTACATAAAAAATATTAGATTATTAATATTAGTTTATATCAATATTCTGATACTATAATGTGGTATCAATATATTAACCAGGTATAAGGAAATATAATAAATAATGAGTCAGAGAGGATGTGTATGCACACAGTTTGATGTGCTGGCCATTTTTCTTTACATATTTTTTTTATTATATATATTTATGTAAGAAATTTTTTTTAAAATATTGGATGGCTTTCCTAAACATTCCTAATATTATAATAAAGTGTTTGTTGAATTAATGAAAATTTGTTTCTCTTCTACTAATCATTTCCTATTGGGTAACACACAGTCTTTTGCTAAAGAAACTAACTTATTAAAGTTAAATACAAAACCTTTTTCTTAGGCTTCCATGATTTCAGCTAACGTTGAAAGAAATTAATTGTCATAATAGAGCATGATTTGTCCATGGATTTACTGGTATTCCTCATCATATATTGAAATGACAGGTCTATAATAAATTAAAAATATTTTCTTAGTAATAATGGTATTGGGGCTCTATCTTCTAGATGTACCATGTTCTTGTGGGTGTATGGTGGTCAAGGAATATGGTAGGTGATAATGTTAGATTCTATATCTATTGAAGATGTATCCTGATCATCATCATTATAAATTGTAGAAAGTAGTAAAATAACTATTTTGCATTCTCCTTTAGAAAGGTAAACCATTGGTCAGTAGATTAAGCCATGATGGTGTTGAATGTTAGAAAATAATAAACTATTATACAATTTGCTTTTAGCATTTTAGCAAGTTTTTTTAAAAATTATAAAAATAATTTCAAATAAGATAAAAAAAAGATTTACAATTAAATTAATACATTTACTGAATTTTAAAAGTCTGCATCACTAAAAATGTGTCAGCAGCAATTTTTTGGTCCTGGAGTGTGCAAATTATAATATAGTTTTGTTTATTAAATATATTTTCTTCATATTACATAAACTGGAAACAGAGGCTTTTTTTTTTTTTTTTACATTTTTTTCTTTCAAAAGATTGATATAATAAATATCTTATTAAATAAATTATTTTCTAGGCAAAATTTAAGAAAATTCATAAATTATTTTCCTTGACCAATAAACAGAAATTATTTATTTTTAGCGAGAAAAAAATCATGTTCAAAAGTAGGCTATATAATCAAAAAGAATGAATTATTTATTAAAGAAATGATAAAACATTATTCATGCCATCCTACAATGGCTAAAATTATAATCATATTAAAAGAATTTTTTTTTTGATAAGACATTGAATCTATGAATAAAAGATATGAATTAGTAAAATATTTCTGTATAAATTATTTTATTGTATTGCACCAAAGAACTTGAAAGTTTAGATGAAAAACCTGATATTTTGTACATTTTATTTTGTGTTAATGTCAATGATTGAAAACACATACCCAATAACTAGATAAATGTAGGTACTCTCTCAATTTATTATAAACCAGACTGCACCCAGGCTATGTTAAGCTCTGTATTTTTTAATTAGTTGCTTTAACAATTTTTTTTTGAGATTTAATATAAAGATTTTAATATTACATATTAGACGTGAAAAATGTAGCCAGCCAGAAGGTTGTCATTTTGACTTGTTATACTCTAGCCAAAACTTTTTAAGATTTAATGTAATTAAACAAAATATTTTAATATTATATAATAAATGTGAGAAATATAGCTATGCTGAAAGGTGAGCATTTTTTATTATTTTTTCACATAATTGTAATAATACAATAACCAAAACTTACATTACTCTAGCACCTATTGTTTCCCTAACTAAATATCACATTTAAACATGAATTTATGTACTTTAATCACATTTTCTCCACGATTTAAATACTATACCTCTGTTGTTAAATGCATGTTTTTATTCAAGCAGTTTTTTAATAGCAGAAGCGGTCATTACTGTGGAATTGTTTTTGTAATAATTAGTTGCTTTAACAATTATTTTAAAGATTTAATATAAATGAAACAAAACAGTTCAATATTATGTAAATAAATTTTTGAATTTTAATAAATCTAAATTAAAATTTAAAATTTTAAATGTACCTGTTATATTTGATATTTAATGGAGTGCTCTCTGAATAATTTTTTTTCCAATAGTCAGTTATGACTACTATAATCATGGTTTTTTTAGCAATATTAATAATTACCATTTATTATATTTTTTTTATTAAATATAATATTTGTAATATTTTTTTGTTAATTGGTTAACAATTTTTTTTTAAAATTTAATGTAAATATGGTTGTTTTTTTTATTAAACATTGCTAATTTATAAAAGTTTGTTAACATTGTTAAGCATGTCATTTATCTCAATTAAATTAGGGGCACAGATTGTGAAAGTATGGAGCATCTTAACATTGAATTATGAATCAGTGTTTGTGGCTGTTATTGCAGTTGGCTCTGATGAACTACAAAAACATCATTTGTTTTGTAATTTTTTTTATTAAATATAATATTTGTAATATTTATTTTTAATTGGTGTTTTTAACAATTTTTTTTTAAGATTTAATGTAAGTATGTTGTTTATTTTTTATTAAACATTGCTTATGTATAAAAATGATTAACATTGCTGAGTATATCAGTCATCTAAACTATTATTAGGGGATTGATAGACCGTGAAAGCATGGAGAGCATTAATGTCAAATTGTGATTGTTACTGTAACTGGATAGCAACCTTTATTGTGAAATATAAATTATAACCCTGTAGTTAAAAGCAATTTACTGATTTTTTTCTTAGCATTTTTTATTTAATGGCAGAATTACTTCCTTTGCAAAAATGTAATGGTTGTGACATCATCAGACAAACATTCATTCACCAATCAAACAACAGAAAAAATCCTGATTTTATATATAATTGTATTATCATTTCTTTAAAACAAAAATGTTTTTTACATTACAATCTTATTTATAAAAAAAAACAAAACTTGTTACATTCACATTTTTGTGACTATATCATTGCACCATATGAGAGGCATAAAAGGATGCAAACAAAAAATAACTTCTGATCAAAATTTGGTAAAAATAAACAAATTTTAATGATCCCATATATTTTATATTAATTTTTTAATTAGTTAATGATATTTTTTTTTATTAATGTGCATGCAAATTCTATTGTTTCATCCTATTCCTTCCCAATTTATCTCTCAACTTATATTCCAAATTACTTAATGACTTTTTTTTATTTTAATTTTTTTTCCCAATCTTCCCCATAATAATTACAATATATATTGTAAGTATTCTCCATTGTTTTAAGGCGTCCAATAAAGCCTTATAAAAAAATGAAACAAAAGTCTTGATACAAATGATAAAGCTGACATATAGAACTTTGTATATTTATAAAATTTCTCATATTTATAACTTTAAGAAATTAATTAATGGATTTATAATTATCTAAATTTGTTGTATCACTATTTTTGTAAAAAATATTTTATATGACAATAGATGGGAGTTTATTCTTAGAATTTCATTATATAAATACAATTGTATCCTGCTTAGTGCTGGATTATTATTTTAGAATTCACCACAGAGATCATTATCAATTTGTACCTACCATTTGGATTTACAAACATTTTTTTACTGTAACAATCATAAAAAAAAAATTTGATTTTTTTTTTTTTAAAAAAAAAAAGCTGTTTTGAAAATGTCAGCCATTTTGTAAGATTGATGACATTATAGAAAAATAACTTTATGTTATCCAAAAGAAAAATGATGACATTCATGGTAAAAATGTATAATACTAAGTTTATCCATTATATATAGTACAGTATATAAATATTATACAGTATTTTGATTATAAAATTAAAATATGACTAATGTACAGTATTTTATTTAATTTTCATACAGTCTCCTTGCTAGATAATCAAATATATTTATTAATGACATATCCAAAGTAAAATTTGAGAATTACAAAATTTAAAAAAAAGTGCTTTATTCAGTACAACAACCAAATGTATTAATATTACATTTTGAAATGTGTATATTAGTTTAAAACTGTATATTCATTCAGTTTTCTGGATTAAATTTTTGTTAACAGTATTTTGCTTGTGGCAAAAATTACAATCATTGTAATTATAAAATTTAGTGATCACAACTGCAAGTTATTTTTAGAAAAAAAAAATGATTTTGTACATTATGTAATTAATAATTAAAGTGTGTATTATATAAGCTAAAATATTTAATCAATTAATTTTGATTAAAATTTTCAATCAAATTAAAAGTGTCAGTAGAAAGAAAAAAAAAGAAAATCATTTCATGCATTGTGCAATTACTTTATATAATCAAAAGTTATTAAGTTCAAGTTGAAGATAATATTTTACTTGCTTGATTTTAAATCATAATTTTATTATTTATTTCAGATAAATCCAAGACAATGAATGATAATGTTATTATTAATTTTACAAATTATAGTATCAAAAAGAAAAATACAAATTCCGTTCAGCACAATACTAAAAATAAATTTTTGTTATATATTATTAATAATTAATCTTAAATTATATATGGTATACATAATAGCTAAAATATTCAATCAAGCAATTTCAAATTAAAATCTTTATAAATGCTAATTTCACTCAAATAAAAGCAGCTATTATTGTAAAAGTATTTTTGATTTTATGCATCATGTATTTGATAATAAATTTTGAATAATAAAAATTCAATAGATATAATTGAAATTTCATGGTTCTAATTTTTATTTAAATGACCTACACTTCTATCATTACAATGTACTGTATTATTTAAAAAAATGCTAAGTCATTCCAAGAAAATGGCTACTGCATGTAATAAAATGTGGCATCTCATGCCATAAAAAAAGATCACAATTAGCTTATTTGTATTTAACGTCCTGTTTATTTAGATCTAAATAGTACATATTGTAAAAAAAGCAGTCTTAAATATTGATTACAATATACAAACACAGACTCCATTAGATATATTTTTCTCTATTTTTAATATATCAGGGTTTTTTTTAAAGTTAATGAACAATTAAGTTTTAGCAATATTCAGTTCTGCAATTTGGCTACCATTGCTAAATAATAGACTTCATGATCACAACAGTACAATTAAGTAAAATATTATTCAACATTTTTTTTTTAAATTAAAAAATAGACTCATATATCACATGACTCTCATTCCTTTTAAACTTATAAAATATAAACAAAGAGTTTTGCTAATTGCTCAACAAGATTTGTGATAAATGCTTATCCAGAGAAAGCATTTAAAATATCTGTCAGAACCCCTCCCCCCCAACCTCTAATCAATGGTTTTTTGCTTTGGCACTTCTCAGAGAGGCACTAGGGTAGTTTCAGACACTAATCTAAAAATACCAACCCAAAGCCAACATTTATCTAAGAGTTAACTATTGAGTTAGATAGTTGGATTTGAAGATATTTAAATGTCTGAAAATTTCAGATTTTCTACTCAATAGTTAACTCTTAGATAAATGCTGGCTTTGTGTTGGTATTTTTTGATCTAGTGTCTGAAACTACCCTAGTGCCTCTCTGAGGAGTGTCAAAGAATGAAACCATTGGTCAGGGGTTTGGGGAGAGGGGGATTCTGACAGAGATATTTTAAATGTTTTCTCTGGCTAAGCATTTATCACAAAGCTTGTTGAGCAATTAACACTTTGTTTATTTCTTTTTTTAATTCTAAATAATTTCAAATAAATAAAAAATCAAACTTCAGTATTGGTTTGTTTTTCACTTCAATAATTAATAATTTTGTAAAAGAACCCCTAAAATTGTCTATTGTAAACTTACTCTTTTTCTCAGTTCATTTTTTTTATATGTTTGCACAGTAAAACCATGGGTTTTTTTTTACTTAAAACTGATTTCTTTTTTTGTAAACTTTACAGCTACATATATTTTTAAAATGGAATTATGGCATCAAACACCATATCCCCTCTTCAATCTATGGATCAAAGAATCACCACAGCCTTCAAGATGTACTAACTTCAGCAACTAATGCAACATTTTTTAACACTTTGGATAAAGAAGCCAATAAAAAATTGATGATGACAAAATTTTGCAAATCATACATGGAAGGATTAACTAATGAAAACTTAATTCAACTGAATGAAATAAAGGATGACAATAAAGAAAAAAAACCAACAAGCCTGTAGAAGAAAATCTGGACATCAAGCAACTAAAGGAACTGATTTTGTATCACAAGGATATGAACAGCAATTTCAAAGAACTTGGCCCAGGCTTAAAAAGTTCAATCAAATCTAAAAATGCCTTAAGTCAATGAATGAGACTTTATAATATGTTGTACAAAAAGTAAATCAAAGAAGCAAGTCATTCTAAATGTTTTCTCTAGTCCTCAATCATCAATATCTGGTGTACTTCTCCAAAAAACCCATGATAATCAAAGGATTTAAAAGACAATAATAGACTTTAGAATGATCAACTATATAATAACAAATGCTGAATGGATGAATTATAAGAAAGAGCAATTTTAAGTTAAGTGTTTTTTTTTTTCTTTTTACACAGATTTAAAGTTGTATTATCTTATATATTGGTTACAAAACGGAGTTTTCTTTTGACTGAAAGAAAACCTTTGATTCATTTTAAAAGCCTTAAAGGAACCAAGAAAGACAAATTTCCTAATATCCACTCCATACGTTGTTATTACAGCTGTTATTACTATGTGATTATTCATATCATATACTAATATTGATGGGCTACTCATCAATATGCATTAGCCAGTATGGTCAGTTCATTGGATTTTTACCTCTACGTTGTATGATCAAGAAACACCATAGTCTTTTTTCTCACTTCCCTGATAGGTCTTAACTAAAATATCATCATGACAGGCAAAAATAAATCATGACCCTTTTTCCCAGGAAGCTGTAAAGTCACCAGCCAAGACCGTGGTTAGTGTTGAAGATTGAGGTATTAAGAATTCTGATTACAAATCTAGACTACCATTTGATGATGATCTTTTATTTATGTTCTTATAAATGCATATCATTTTCAAGTGAAGGAAGATTGCAAGAATTGGAAGAACTATCTAATATTAAATGGAACATTATTAGATTTTGTGAAGTTAGAAAAAAAGGTGAAGAGACAAATAATTTAAAATGTGGACATGTAGTGTATTACAAAGGCACAAACATTGGAAGTACAAGTGAAGTAGAATTCATTATAAATGAAAAATGAAAGAACAACATTGTGGAGATGGATGCTGTTTCAGACAAACTGGCAAAATTCATTATTCAATTTAATAGCAGATATCAAGTGCAGATAATTCAGACTTGTTACAACAAGTTCTCATAATGATGAAGTAGTAGAGGATTGTATATGGATGCAAAAGACTTTTGATCAGACCAAATAACATTTTAAAATTGTTATGGAAGACTTTATTGCTAGAACTGATAAACAATTGAAAGATGAAAATGTGTTAGTAATCTTGGTTATGGTAAAAGAAATGTGAGAGGTCATAGACTTGTGGAGTTTGCAGAAAAAGAAAAACTTTATATTACAAATTGTTTTTTTTGAGAAAAATGTTAAACAGAAATGGAAACATCCAAATAAAGATACAGCAGAATTGGGATATATTTTGACTAACAGAAAATACGTATTTCAAGATTGTAATGTTCTTAATAAATTCACATAGGATGTAATCATTGATTAGGGAAATATAAGATTCATGTTAATACAAAACTAGAGACAAAAATTTATTACAAAAAACCTTATTCACAGTTGAAATTTCTAATCTTCAGAAACATAGTAATGAAATTTAAATTAGAATTCGCAAATCGTTTTCAAATATTTGCAGATTTTGAAAAATGAATCTGATTTGAATGAAATTAATAAGAAATAAATGATACACTTTAGCTGATAAAAAAAGGTAGCAATTAATTAATAAAATTTCTACTGAGACTAGAGAATTTATGAAGAAAAATGGAAATATAAAAATTTATAAAAATGATGCATTAAGAAGGATTAAATTTTTTGAATTTTATAAAATGTTGTGTAAAAGAGTTTATAATGATATAAGAAAGTATAACTGTGAACTAAAAAGGAAATCTATAGAAAAGAATAAAAGTATCAAGATTGTAAAGCAATGTTTTGGTATTGGTAAAAAAATTATTTCTGCTATTAAAAAAAGATGGAACAATTACTAAAAAAAGAAATGATATCATGAAATATATATAGATGAGTTCTATCAAGAATTATATAGTAATAAAGAACAAGTACCTCATAGAACTATTATATCTTCTAAATTACCCAGGAGTTTTAATAAAGAAGTGAGACATGCCATTAATTTTTGAAGAAAAGAAAAGATCCAGGAAATAATGGAATAAATTGATATCTTGAAAGAAGCATATAAAGAAATAAAAACAATTTTGACAGTTATATACCAAATATCTAAATGATAAAGATATACCAGGTGATTGGAAGAATGCAATATAAATATTAATATTTAAAAAATGTGATAAAGAAGATATTCGAAATTACAGACCTATCAGCCTTTTATCAGTTTTATACAAAATTTTTACCAAGATAATTACAACTTGTCTACAGAGAACATTGGATTTCCACCAACCAAGAGAACAAGCTGGATTTAAATGTGGTTTTAGTGCAGTAGATTATATCCAGGTGTTGAGAGAAGTTATAGAAAGGACAAATGAATATGAGTTGCATTATGCTTTGGATTTGCAGATTATGAAAAGATATTTGATTCTATACACATTTCTTTAGTGATTAAAGCATTGGATCATGAGGCTACAGATCCAGAATACTGTCATATTCTGAAGAATATTTATAAAAATGTAACAGCAACAATTAGATTATGTAATGATGCTGGGAATGTTAACATTGAGAAGGGTGTAAGACAGGGTGGCTCCATATCTCCAAAACGTTTTACACCAGTACTGCAAGAAGTATTTTGTAAATTAAAGTGGGAAGCTAAAGGAATAAAAGTAAATGGAGATTATTTAAGTCATTTAGATTTTGCAGATGATGGTATTTTGTTTTTGAAAATAATGCTTCTGAGCACCAGGAAATGTTGCAGGAATTATCAGAAAATAACAAAGAACTAAAAGTAAACATTAAAAAGACTAAAGTAATATTCAAAGAATTTTCTCTAAAAATTAAACAAAGATTGATAATGAAGTTAACAATTATAAATTGGTCAGATTATTACTACAGATAGAAACATAATGGAAGAAATTAATCCTAGAATTAAACTTGGTTGGAGTGCTTTTGGCAGAAATAACTCAATATTAAAGGAAATATGTTTCTGTATTTGAAAAAGATTTTTAATAAATATGTTTTACCAGTTTTTACTTATGAATCTGAGACTTGGACATGCACATTAGGAGTAACAAGAAGAAATAAAAATGAAATACATAGGTATGAGAACAAAAAGGTGCTACTTACATCATTGAAAAAATTAAGAGCCTGAAGTAAAGTTGGGCTGGACATATTGCTAGAAGGGATAATATATAGACAGTTGAAATATTAAACCAGATTCCAAGAGATTGTAAAAGATCCAAAAAATAAACCATATGTAAGATGGATAAATGAATTAGATAAGTGTGTGGTAGTTTTGTGGAGAAAAGAAGCTAGAGATTGGAGAAAATGTATTGAACTTGGAGAGCCTTTCATCCTGCAGTGGATTAATAATGAATGACAATAATGATCTTATATAATTACTTATTTAACTACATGATACACACACAACACAGTGTGTACAGACATAAATTATAAATTAGGGATTTTTTTATACTACAGAAACATTCATTATTGAATTATCTCTAGTCCAATGAATGACTAATAAAATATACTAAGTTAACTTAATAAGTTAATACAATAATCACAAATTATTGTATAATTTTTATTGACAGAAATGAGCTAAATTTATTTCCATAGAAAACCATTATAATCCTTTGCTTTGTGTACAATCTTCTTGCTTTACCCTAAGTTTTGGGAAACCTATTGTCCTCACTAAGTGTAGGAAAGGTGTATTTTAAATGTGATATAAATACTGTGACACTGTTTTAATCATTTCTGCAATAATTCTGTCAATGCATAGACTTTTATTATTTTTTAACTTTTAAAAGCAAATTCAATATTGTTTCCAATAATTTTTTTTACTTCGTCATATTTCTTTAAATTAACCCATTAAATTCTGTTTCTGCACTAATCATTCCATCTTTATTAATTTTCAGTTTGCAATAAGTATCTTCCAGTCCATAAATCCAATTCTTTTCTGGCAAAATATGATTCAAGGTTATAAATCAAATTAAATTAGGTCATGTGACATCTGACAATTTTTTATTTTAATGATTCAAGGTTCTCTTAATAGTCATATTTGCCTCAATAACTCTTACATAAATAGTTTCTAATTGTTATTTTCATCAATTTATTATACTTGGCATATTTAAATATTTGCCTAACATGTTCAAATCTTTTATTTTTAAAACTTTCTCCACAATAGTCTGAGATAACCTGTATTATCATTAGATTTCTTAAATTAATCTAATAATTTTTTTTATAATCCTACCCGATTCTTTAATTAAGATTTGTATTTCAATTTTTTTGGTATTAATAACTGTTTTTTTTTTTTTTACAAACACATGACAATAATCTTATTGAATTTCCATAAGATTTACCTCAAGTCACCTTGGATTATCACCTTTGATTATCAAATTATCCTCCTTTAGTTTTATTTAATTGAAGTGTAACAGCAAATTTGTTGACAATTGGTCCTGATATAGTTTGTGCTCACAGTTATTTTGAAATCTAAAAACCACTGCTGATACATCCAACTGATAAATGATAGAAATATTGAATAAAAGTACTTTAAATTCATATTTTAGAAATTATAAAATAGTAAAAATAATATGTTTTATTTTATTGGGGATTTTTTTTTTTTTAATTTACCTTCATAAAATATTTGAAATATGATGGCACAATGTGCTGGAACAAAAAAAGCACCAGAATATTCAGGGAGAGGAAAGGGTGGTTTGGCCAATTTGAAATATTGTCCAAATGATGCAGAAAGTCTGATCAAACCAAGCTTATAATTTCCAAATACTAAAAGATTATACTATATGCCCATATGAAATAAAGCATATTATTTTTACTAACTTATAATTTCTAAAATATGAACTTAAAGAACTTTTATTCAATATTTATGTCATTTATCAGTTGGATGTATTAGTGATGGTTTTGGTTGGTCTTTAGATTTCAAAATGGCCATGGGAGCAAACTAAATTGACATCTGACAATCTATATTAAACTGAAACTGATTCACCACCATTCCCTGATTTATAAATGTTTCTATCCATAATCATCCTGTAATACATCATATGTTTGCAACCTATGAAAGCTATGTTCACTTTCTGTTGTTTTTTTTAAATAATGATTCATTATAAAAAGATAATATTCATATAAGAATCTAGCCAACATTTCTCCTCTCACAAATTCCAATATTAGACAGATTATTTTATTCTTCACTAATTCACTTACAACCCATTTTTGCATTAAAATTGCCCCAAAGCAATGTCCAGAGTATTCAGACTTTATTCAATAAGTTATAAAAATCATCAGTTTCTTTTTCATCACAGTCAGAAGTGCATAAAGTTGAAAAATTATAAAGTCATCTGATTTAGCAATGCAATCTCCAACATTGCAATATTATCAGAAATATTCGTAATTTCTTAATTATTTTATTTCTTTCTGAAATTTCAGTCTTGGGAGAAAAAATATTTCCACAACTTCCTTTGAGCAATAAATTTATCTTTTACTTCAGGTAATTCAACTATATCCCCATTCATTTATTATTAATCTAACAGTTACAGCAATCTAAAAGCTTCAGGTACTAATATAGATCTATTGACAAGGATTATTTTTATGTAACCTAAAGTTTGATTTTATAAGTTAAATGTCAAGATCTTTCAAAATCAAATACATCTTACTTTTTTCTACTTTCATTATCTTTAAAAAAAGATGCTCATAAATATCTATATATTAAAATGTTTACACTAAAATAATGTAATACACTTGTGAATGCTAAAAGTGAAAAATAACAATTACTGCTTTATTTTTTTATTATTTGCTTTGGTTGCAAAAAATCCAAATCATTTATAGAAAAAATCTCAAAAGTATAATCCATATATATAACATTTCTGGTATGTGCTCAAATGAGTTTTTAACGCAAACAATCTTCGAATATTTTTGTGCTTTAAATATTTTTACTTTACTTATATAGAAGCGTATATCCTTCAAATTTTATTATGTAATGTTTGTAAACACTCTTAAGATTTATTATGTAATTTGTAATATTATCCATTACCATATATATGTATATGAGAAAATAATAGCACTAATCTTGTCTAAGCAAGTTTAGAAATTAATATTTCCCCCTCACCTGTTATCTATATATATATAAAATTGGTTGGGTAAAAAAAAAATACTACTTATTAAGTTGTCAACTTTAGATAAGTAAACTCAAAAAGTAAATTTATTCGTTTATCAACAATAACCACGATTAATAATTTGAGCGATTTGATTAGTCTTAATAATTACAGGTGGGATAGTTCCTATCGCCATTTTTTTCTTTTAATAGTTGGATTTTTAAAAGTCTTGTTATTTTTTTCTACGTTATTGTTATAATTAGGAAATAAAATAAACTTTGTAAAATGTTTCAACTCACCAATAACAAAATTTGTAACTGCAAAATATAATATTAAAGGCTTCATTCTAAATTCTGAATCGTTATCTTGAGTTTTTAAACTGTCAACGTTTTTCAAAAGCTTGAAAGGTAATGGAAATACGCTCACCTTTATAATTTATGCGCGAACCGAACCGTGAGAGAATAACTTCCGGTTTTGCCAAGAAAAGAATAAAAATATATTTGTATGTACTATACTTTGAAATTGGTAATATAACTATAAGAAGAAAGTATGGCTTATCTTTTTGTTAAAAATAACGAATAAGCAAATCAATTTTGCAATTACTGTTCATAAGATTCTGATTTCGTAGTTATCAAAAAAATAGAATTGCTTTTTTTTTTTGTTTATTCATAAATAAACGTGTCTGCAAAAATATGTATATATAATTTTATTATAATATCCATTTGGTTATTTTCTTAGATGTCTTTTTTATTATATATAAAAAAATAAAGATGGTTTGAATTAGTAATGAATTCTGGTTAAAAAAAAAAGTAGGTAAAGCGGTCAAGAATTATTCTAATATTGTAGTTACCGACCTAGATTTGTAAATTATTCTCAATTAAAAATGAAATTATAGCATGTTAAAATATAATATTGAGTGTTATTACATTTCTAAGAAGTCATTTTTATAGTGTAGTATATAAATGTGTTTTTGTCAAAAACCTATGTTTTATATTAATTAGTATATTTTTGAATGAAAATTTAAGTATAGTAGGTTAACGCATTTAAATACTTAGAAAAACAATGTGAAGCAATAATTATAATTGACGTAACTAGACAATAGGATAATATAGCTAAGATATAATACATAGCCAGATTTGATAGTACTTTTCAATAATTTATTTTAACATCTCGCTATTTACAATTACAATACATCGTAAATTTTAATGATTTCTTTACAATATTGAGATGTATGTATGCTTTAAGATTGGAAATGAAGAAAAAAGACTAATTTAAGAAAATGTCTGTTATGTTTTCTGCCCATGCCTGAAGGTAAACTGAATTAACTAAACAATAGGATAACATTAGTTGATCTGATTATTGTGATGGAAGTTCCTAATTGCTTCTAATATCTTTAAACAAGTAAGCTGAGTAGATAAGATTAGAAACAACAAAACAGTAAAGTAGAAGACATTATTAAAAAAATTTTAAAAAGAAATTAGATTAGCTAATGATTAAGACAAAATAGATTTATAAAGGAAGTAGTAAATATTTTGTTTTAAAATGAAAAGAGATTATTTTAAACTAAATAGATATAAAAAAGATTTTAAAATGTATATCTCAGTGATGATTATTAATGGTGATAATGAGCAAACATATGACGTGAATTAAATTGTTGATTGTTATCAATCAGTAAAGCATAGTAGTTGAACCATTTTCTTTGTATAATTTTTGGTGGTACTAAATTAAAAAAAAAAAAAAGATAATCTGTGGAACTTTTTTAAATAGCCAATCCATAGCTATCAAATTTTATGCTTTGAATGATATTCATTATGAATTTGAGAATAAATGACTCAATCTGTATTGATTAAATGAGTATCTATGTTTTGATTAAATAATAAGTATACGGTTTATTTTTACCTTTTTTTTTTATTTATAAAATCCTGATAAAATAATTCTAAAACAATATGAACCCACATGTTTAAAATGTTATAGAATTACTTATATAAAAATAACCTGTCTTGCGTTGTTAGCCGATAGGTATCGCAGTCGCCATGCAAGCAAGTAGTTGGTTGCAGACGGTTGTAGGTTCGCGTCCCGGCCGATGCTATGACATATAAAAAAAAAAAAATCCGTATTCCTAATAAATTATCTAAATCTCAATGTTTTGAAGGCAATTCATTATCAGTGTAACTGAAAAAAGCTGAGTGTAAATAATGACCATTTGTATTCCAGAATGAATACCATATTCAATGAATACACAAATTAAGCTATATCAATATACACTACTTAGGCTATTAAAAAAAATGTATATAAGCAAACAAAAAAATAAAAAAACAATTAAAATTTGCAAATTTAATATATTTTGTGATAGGCCAGAAGATATTCTTCATCTCAAATCATTGTATATAATTATGAATTTAAATGTATCTATAATAAAATTGAATGTGCATGATCATACTTAGTAATAAAATTTCTTTAATTTATGTTGACAGAATATCTATTTTATTCTTTATTTTCATTTTGAATTTGATGTACAGTATTTCATATAATAAAATATTTTTCTAAATGTAATGTTAAAAGTTATATAAAATTTAAGAACATTTGGAAAGCGGATATATACGTAAAAACATCAAAACAACTAGAGAAAGTATAGTCTGTTGAAAACAAGATCTGTTATTATATTTCAAGCGAGAAAAAAGTTATTGTAAAAAAAAAAAAAAAAAAATTTACTTAGAGCTATTTAGTTGTGACAAAGTTGGTAATTTTAGTATTCATTTTATTTCAAATATAAGAATTTGCAGTATCGTAATTTTTTGTGTGTATGAGAGGGAAGGGGGAATGTGAATTAATTAACAGATATTTAATGAAATATGTTCCCCTCAACTTATTAAAACTACTTTTTTATTTTTTTTCTTTATACTATAGTTTTAATTTATGCATCCAAATTATATCTATAAAAAGTATCTCTATTATACTGTATCATTATATGCAATAAACAATATGACTTGAAACAGAATATAGTGAATATTGTTACTCCATTATAAAGTGAAACTTTTGAAAATAAATTAAATCTATGTCTATGATATAATTACTAAACTAGTTTTACAGAATGAAATGAATCAGAATGGGCCATTGGTAGTAAGATAAATTTGAATTCAAATTAATTTGTAGTTTGAATAAAAAGTGCTAAAATATTGTAAACTTTCAGGATTCTCAATACAGATTGAAAGAAGGGAAAAATAATGGATACATTATATAATATTAAAATGCAATAGATAAATGAGTTCTTAAATGAAAACATTGTAATAACAAACCATTAAAGAAAATAGGTTTACGTATAATTTTAAGCTGCAGTAATTCAAAATAGCACTTAATATCATGAGAATAAATACAAAAAAACAACCTGTAAAATCTTAGATTACATTATGCTAATAACAAAACTATGAGAGAAACAGTAACAAATTTCAATTCTTTAATTGTCATTACATACAATTAAATTATTTCAATATAAAAATTAATAATGAATCAATGAAGAAAATGGCAACTATAGTAAACACAAAACTAAAGCTTGCTTCTATAAAAAAATTATATTGGACTATTTTTTGCATTTTAATATGTTACACATCAATGAATTGTGATAATATTAATAACCAAAGAAAATTGTATGATATCAATAATCCATAATGTAAAATAGACATGCAAAAGCCAAAAGATTTCACATGTAATTGTGCTTTTCATTATGCTTGACTACTTATCAGAAATAAACATTATTAAATCTCAATACACATCCTGAAATTAATCTATCACCATAATATTTATACATTTCTTAATACAAATGTCAAATAAACAATGTCTAAGTCTATCTTTCAATCATTTTTGTGTTCTAATTATTATATGTACATTGGTAATAATCTGCACATCTTTATAAACTCATTGTACAAAAAATATATTCCAGGTAAAATTGTGTTATCTGTGATCAGATTTAAAAAATTCCAGTAAATTACTATATCTAACAGTTTGTTCTCCATGCGTGGTACCGTGTAAATAAAAGTATATAAGATAATTATTGTTATATCAATTACACAACAAAAGATTTTAATTAAACATTAGATTAAAATTATCATAAATAAATAAAAATAAGCTTAGGACAAAATCAAGTAAAATAGAAAATAGCCTAAATACAAAATAAATAAATAAATAAGAAATCTATAGAAAAAGTTAGCTGAATTTAAATAAACATACTTATTAGGATATCAGATTTGAAAAACTTGTAAAAAAAAAAAAACAAGTATATAACTTTTTTTGTATATTATGTGCCACATCTGAAAATAATTATAATAATAAGAAAGAAAGAAGCAATACATTACCTCTCAATTGTAATTGCATTATACTAGACCTAGAAAGAAAAATTCTCAGTTAATATAAATGAAGAAAATTAATACTTTCATAAAAACAACAAAAAAATTGGAAAAATCAAATATCAATCATTTTTATTAGTTATTTATTAGACTAGAAATTATTCACTTAATGAATAAAATTTCTGTGGAGTAATTTTCATGATACCACCTTCACACAAAGATAGGATTGGTTTCTATCAACTTTTAACATCTTGCAGATAGAAGTCAGTCCCTACATTGCAGAAATATTATTTAATAAGTGAATAATCACTAGTCTCATGAATGACTAATACAAATTATTAATAGTTTGTGTCAAAGTTGTGAGGACAGTAAGTTTGATTCTTATCAATTAAACTGTAGAAATATATTATCTATACATACTGAACAATGTTAAAGATATAGGTAAGAAAATGTGATCTGGGCCAACTGATGAGTGATAGTTCAGCATGAAGTATACATCTTGTGGATTATACATCTTTTTCACATCTTTGGTCATGTGTTTATGATTACATTCTTCCACAAGATGTTAAATGCAGATAGAAGCCAGTCCCTATCTTGTAGGAGAGTGATGTAGTGAAAATTACACTACAGAAATATTATTTATTAGAGTCAAATATCTTTTTACTTGTTAACTAAAATGTTTTATAATTGGGCAATGAATAAATAAACTGAGCTGAGATCCTCCCTGCAGGAAAAACTACTGAAAAGTATAAGACCTATTAAGCAGTAAAATATATATGAATATTTTTTTATAAGAGTAATGCTAAATAAAATGTATACTTCATGCTGCTATGCTATCTAAAAGTCATTGAAGTTAACAGATTACTATGTAATGCAAATATATTTTAATGTATAACTGAAAAGAACATTTTCCCAATAAATATACATTCTTCAGATTATATCTAATTACATCCTAAACTGATTGATTGCATATAAAATTATAGAAAGATATTAAACAAATTAAAATTAAAATGAGGATTTTAGCAGCCTTACTGCTTGCAATTTACATAAAGCAATTTACTAAAAATTAATAAAACAACTAGTACATAGTACTTAACTTTTCCACAACTAGTCCAATATGACAATGGTGGTTGATATATATTTTTTCAAAACATATGTAATCTAGAATATATTTTTAAAATACCAGAATAATTTCAACATGTTACAGGCTCACTTGTTTAGCTGAACAAGTCAAATA
The DNA here is from genome assembly GCA_028023455.1 of Epiperipatus broadwayi. NCBI lineage: Eukaryota > Metazoa > Onychophora > Udeonychophora > Euonychophora > Peripatidae > Epiperipatus > Epiperipatus broadwayi. Next base: position 2,892,338 of record JAQFVV010006336.1, read on the forward strand.
ACTAAAAATTGGCAATCAAGATGATGCAGTAAAGTTATGATAATTTAAACTTTATATGCTGCTAATTCCTAATATAATACAGTGCTATAGCTATGTTGATATATTAATAAATAGTATTAATGCTGTAACTAAAATCAAGTATACAAAACTCTGTCTTTAAATATAATATTGTTATTTAGTATTGTTTCTATTATTGGAATATATGCTTATGTGTGTGCATAGAAATGTATAAATGTCTGAATATATATGGATATATGTTAGGTAATGAATAATTTAGAATTTTGATATGCTGCTTCTTCATTAACAAGCTAAAAAGCAACCTATTTTATGCTAGATAACTTTAATTAAATTAGTTCTATATATGCCATTATTTTGTCTAGTTTGTTGTAAGAAGAAAACATCGTAATATAAAGACAATGAAAATTTTCATTTATAGATGCCCCATAAGATTATGAAAATATAACGACAATTTAAAAACCTATGTACATTTTTTTAGCTTGGTGGAAGTGGTGATGTTGAATTTACTCTTGTAAGGAAGGACAGATCTTCAATAGATTGATTTTAATCCAGTTGTGGATAATATGAAAGAACTTTTTTATAAACAGCTCTTTAGTACTCCCAAAAAATAAGCTCTTAAACTTGAAGGCATATATGAAAGACAAAAGAGGAAGATATTGACTTATATCTAACAACTTTTTATTACGTTTAGGACTTGATAACAGAATAATGAATAGTTACAAGAAATATTAATATTTTTATTTTATAATTATGGAGGTATTTTAATATATTTTGATTACAATATTTGGATTTTTTTAACTAGGAAACTTTTTAATTCTATTATTTAAATCTAATTCTTTTGATATTTCACTTTTTCTAGAAACTGTTGATAAATTAACCCTCTTACATTTTTTATTTTAAACTCTAGATTACTTTTGAGCAGCAAATTGGAATATTTTTTTCTACTGAGATAATTGATAGTTACTGAAAATAAAAATGGAAAGTCTGTAATGATTCAAAGTAAATTTCATTTTTAAATTTCGAAAATTGATCAGAATTTTGCAAAAATATTATTTAAAATTTTTTACTACATTAAAAATATTAATTAATTTTCAAATTTTAAATGTTAAGTCGAATTCAAATCTATAGTAATTATTTTGTTATTTTTAATACTAGCATTTCTATAACAAATAAACGAAAAAAATATATAAAATTTTACTTAGCATAAAGACCATTAGTAGGGATTCATAAAATTAATATTTCTTGATGACAGAAATTTTTATATTTTTATTCCACTAATTAGAAATATTGAACCATAATCTAAAGATAATTGTAGATTTATTAAATATAAGCACAATTAGGTGCACAAAATGCAGAATTGTTGTGTGCATGGACAGAATGTATTGTTATGATGGCAAAATTACCAACCACTAACAGTATTACACATATTATAATAATAGGCAAAACTCTCTTCATATAGTAGTGCCACTCTAAACAAGACAGAGTAATAAATGGATGCTGGAAGGCTTGTGCATAAAATCCCTATCTAGTACCTACTCATCCAATATCCCCAAACTAGTTTCTGGCTTATGGCCTTCGTCAGTGAGGAGCCTTGGATCTGAGAGCACTGCACCTAGATCTTAGGCCATAACCCAGAAACTAGTTTGAGGATATTGGATGAGTAGGTACTAGATAGGGATTTTATGCACAAGCCTTCTGGCATCCAATGATTACTTTGTCTTGCTTAGAGTGGCACTATTGTATGGAGAGAGTTTTGCCTATTATAACAACAGTTATGAGCAAGCATGGAAGATAGTGATCATGTGATGTTTTAAGTATTACACATACCATTGGGTTTTTTTTTTAAAAGAGACTTTTGTATAATATTTTAAAACTCACTACTTTTAGGTTGTGATTACATCTATACATAAATCTATTTTAAGTAAATGCAATCCACTAAGTTTTTTTTTTTTATGTGTCATAGCATCAGCTGGGAAGCAAACCCACTAACCCAGGACAACTGCTTGTAAAACAACTGTCGCTGACCTCTCGACCACGAATGTTTGACCACTAAGTTTTTTATATGGAGTAAACCACCCTTTTACAGATAATTAATAGATAACATCGATTGATAAAAGGCTAAGAATAGAATGAATTTATCCATTCATTAAGCTTTTTTATGTTTATAAGCTTACCTCTGCTAATGTTGATGAAAGTCATATGAGTACATGACTTTAATAATTACTGACCTAATAAACAATGGAGAAGAAATCTCACTTTTAATAATTTAATTTTAATATTCAAATAGAAATTAATATTTGGAAATATTAACTGTATATATATACTATTAAACACAATCATTTTTAAAATAGGAAATGTTATTACAATTAATAATATACACTTCCGTCTCAGAGGCAATACTGTGATAAGAAAATGAAATTATTTTACAGTAATATACAAAGAACCAATAGAATAAACATTGGAAATGTGTATTTCTTATTGTAATAGCATTTCCTATTTAAAAAACGATTGTGTTAAACGTTATATATATATGTTCACTTTATAAAATACTTTATTACATATAGATTATTTAATATTTAGTACAAAGTTAAAATAAATAAATAATTTCTTTGCTTTGTTAAATAAAAATATTTTTGATCAGTATAAAAACAATAAAATAATTAGAATAATTAATACCCACACTCTCTGCCGTAATTATTATGATAATCTTTTTTATATGTATAAAGAGAACCAATAGGAAAATTATTTCCTTTTGTTATTGTAATACTGTCGAGGACTGACATTGGTAGTGTGTATATTATTTACTATAACAGCATTTTCTATTAATAAATGATTGTGTTTAATGTTAAACAGGAGATAGAGGGGATAGCTGAAGGCAGCTTGAAAGTCTGTGTTCAAGTTCCCTATATTATATAATCACACTTCAAATTACTTTAATACATATAGATTGTTTAATGTATTATAGAGTTAAAATAGAAAATGTAAAAAAAAATTTTTTTTACTTTAAGAAATAAAAATCAATCTGTTTGATCAATATGAAAACAATAATGATGATTTCTGCTCTCTGCCTTAATTATTCAGCATAATCTTCTTTACATATAAAGAGAACCAGTAGGAAAATGATTTCATTTTCTTATTACAGCACTGTAGAGTATAGAGATGAGATTGTATACCATTTACTGTAACAACATTTCATATTTAAAAAATGATTGAGTTTAATTTTATATATATTCATGTTGGGAATTTCTTTATTATATATACAAGTTTAATGTTTATTACAAAGTTAAAATAAAAAAGGGCCCTTTTTTACTTTGTTAAATAAAAATCAATCTGTTTGATGAAACTAAAAATAGTAAAATTATTGGATTAATTAATATTCACACTCTCTACCGAAATTATTCGTGATAATGTTCTTTATATATAAAAAGTTCCAATATGAAAGTAATTTCATTTCTTATTATAGCATATTATCGAGTACTGAGATTACACTATATAACAACATTTTCCATTTTAAAGCATTTATGTTTAATGTAATATATACATACATATTCACGTTGTGAATTACTTTATTATATATATATATAAAGTGTCAATAACTAACTGATTATCATATGTAAATCATATCACCACAGCTAATGTTTAAATAAACTCAAAAGAATATCAACAATCTTTTATCAGGATCTCACTCCTTTATTATCTAAAAAATAAGTATTGCCTTGACAACAGATTATTCATGTTTTATTGGTTTATTTAAACATTGGCTAGAGTGATGGGATTTATATATATATTTAATAGATTTTTATTCTTGGAAAACAAATAATTTTTCCTGATTGCTGATAAAAGTTTGCTTTTTTTTCACTAAATCTCCATGCACCATAATAAGTAAAGAACTTATAAAATTATGTAAATAATGTTAATTGTATGATTTAATGTATTAATAAAAAATATTTTCTAAAATTTTTTCTATCAATGAATTTTCATTAAATCAAAAATGCTTTCTTTTTACACTTTCTACTTAAATATTTCAAATATTTCATAATATATATCTTAGATATTTATATTTTCTATATATTTATAATTATTATTTTAAACTTAGATTAACAATCCTCATTAGTTGGCACATTTATACAGTGCACTATTTGATTCATATTTATGCTGTTCTTGGATGTAGCATGTGAAGTGAATGAATAGTAAAAGATTTTACATAAAAATATGTTATGGTGATATTGAGCATGATTTCTGTGAAAATGATAGACACATTTTTGTGCTATAATAATTATATAAAAATAATATAAACAGAAATAATATTATTTTCTTTCAAAGGAGATACGAAGAATAAAAATAGGTAAATATCAACAATTAATTAAGGACAGTTTTTAATTTTTCATATAAAAAGGTACTTATATATTAATCCTGCAATGTGAGAGAGATGATACACTTTTTTACATTCATGATAAATGTCTAACCTTGCAATCCCATCAAATAAAACCTGCAACATTATCTGATCTCATTTAATAATATGATAAATTTAAACTTTTCATTTATTGTCCAGATTTCATTCAGACAAGTTTTCAAAGTGTTTTTTTTACTTCATTACAATTTTCTGATTAATACTACATTTTTTTTAAGCAATACAAAATGTTGATTATTTGAAGTTTACCTTCTATTGAGCTCAATGTGGTTGAGTACATTCACACTTTGGATAAGCAATAACATTGTAACATTTCAATGATATAATAATAAAATATGCCTTCATAAAGGGACATGGTTGGAGTACTCCAGAATTTTGTTTTTGATGGCACTACATATGGATTTTATGCACAAATCTTCTTGCATCCATTGATTACTCTGGTTTGCACTGGAGATGCTACTGTATGGAGAGTTTAGCCTCTGTGTAATCAGCTTGTGTAAGCATATGAAATGGTGATCATGTGATGTTTAGTTTTTTAAAACCAATCCTTCCCAATAGGATTATGGTGATTGCAGTTATTACAAAACCAAAAACACCAAAATGTATGGATACTGAACTGAGTTCAGATCTATACAACCATACAAGCCAATGAGCTTTAATTAAAACATTATTGTATTTTCATTGTAGACTCAAAGTTTTATAGTTAGCTAAGAAGGTAAAAGGTAGCTTTTGGAGGTTTGCATTACATTCTAAGATCTAGGTGCAGTGCTATCAAATACAAGGGTCCTCACTAATGAAAACAACAAGCTGGAAACTATTCTGGAGATATTAGATGAGTAGGCACTAGATAGGGATTTTATGCCCAAACATTTTTGCATCCACTGATTACTCTGTCTTGCATTGGTGGCACTATTGTATGGAAAATTTAGTCTTGGTGTACAGTTCTGTATGTATAGTAGATGGTCAGTAGTGTTTCTTTCTATAGTTCAGTAAATGCTTAGGTAGAAGCCATGACAAGAATTTAAAGTTGACACAATAATATATGGCCTTAAACACTGCAATGATGATATTTTATTATTAGTCTAAATTATTATAGTATTTGTATTCGTCACTGTAATCACTATTTATTGACATTGAAGCTTGCATCAGAAATGTTATAGTTATAAATGTTAGTATTTGTCGAATGCAAAAAGAGAAAAAGTTTTATCACAAATGACATTTATTTTACATTCATAAAGATATGAGAATGATTTGATACTCCTAATTATAATGAAGATCACTAAAATATCAAATGCATATTTTGTTTGTGAGAGAATGGATGAGTGTAATATCTGAATGATATTAGTATGATGCAAATTAAGATAGATAAATCCGATACATATAAATAATTTCGATTATTTAAAATCTGATTGTTTTGATAAATGAGGTAAATTTTAAAAGAAGAAAGTTATAGAGTTATTATAGAAATGTTGTAGTAAATATATAACTTACAAAATAGCGAACAAATTTATATAAACGGATATATTTTTATTTATTACCATATGATGATGTTGATGATTTACTTAAATGATAACGGTAAAAGATTTATTGGAACATATAAAAAAATATGTGTTATTACTTTAGGAATAATTTTATGTGTTCTATTTTTAATTATTAATTTTATCTTGGGAGTTGCAATGATGGTGAATGTCACTATAACCATATTTTTTCTTTTTAAAGTATAAAAATATATGCTTTCCTTTAGGTATGATATTAGGTAATGAAGCTTAATAATTACTGATATTATTTTAAAATTATAGTGATGATGATGAGTGTTACTACCATCAATTTAAAAAATAGTGATAGAATTACTGTTAAAATGTGCTGTATATTATTATTATTTTTTCTAGCATAAATAATCAGAGTGAAGACCATTTAATAATATTTTTGAATATTTCTTGTGTAAATATTTTTAAACATAATTTTTGTTTTATTTTTTAAATTTGTAAATATTTAAAGTCAATAAATTTATATCTTGTAAATATAAAAAATATGTTTGTTAAAAATAAATTTGCTAATGTTGTTTTGAATTTATATCATGTCTTGACAGTTTCTTTACTTGTTATGTCCAAGTAATTTTTTGATCTTCTCATCCACACACATGAGTTATAAGAATTAATTACATGATTACATTAATGCTCAAGATCTATATGAAATATATTATTATTATTAATATTATCATTGTAGAAGATATTATTGCTAAATATGAATGATATATAATGCCACATTATAAATTGTTTGATATAATAATTATATTAAAAGTTTGATATTTTCAAAAATGCCACATAAGAGTATAATAAAAAATTTAAAGCATAATATGATGTGAAAATATTTTGAAGTTATTTAAAAGATTAAATATTGTTTTTATAAGAGTCTGGAACTTTAATTGTGTTTTATGAATGGGCAAAATGAAGTGGAAGTGTTATATTAAGAGTCGTGAGATATTTTATTTTGTTTATTGTTTTGTAGTATAGTTGAGTATATGTAAAATCTCTCATTATATTTAGCTAAATATTATTTTATATGTAATTATTAGAATGAGATGAACCTAAGATAGAGGTAAATTTTAAGAGCTAGATTGGATGATAATGTGTAATAATTTTTATTTGGTGTTAATATTATAGATTTTATAAAGGAATAGTAATTATTTTAATGATTTATGTGAATTTTATAATTGTTAATTAGAATTTATTTTATATGTGATGTTAATCATGGGAATATTACAGATTGTTTTTTTTTTATAAATTAGGTAGGGATAATATTCTTATGCCATTGAAAGTGTATCTTTTGGGGTATATTCTTAATGTTAACTACCTCGCTAAATGCTTTGCATTGAGTCTCATAATTTTTTAGTATTTTTATTGAACCATTTTTATTAGTAAAATGAACTAGTCTTATTTTAAATGATTGTAATGATAAATGAGCTGATATTGGATTTAAACTTGTTGCTTAAGTTATATTTTGACTATTAAGTTATTAAACAAATTATTTAATTATTGATTTTTATTCCTAGATATATTATTTTAAAGATGTGTCTGTGCTTATTAAAGTATTGTATTATTAGTTTGTTGTGGAAGCAATTTGATTAAGAATTAAAAAGTAATAATTAGAATTTAGCCATAGAGTTCACTAGTCTTTTGGTAATGTTATAATATATATTTAAATATAAAGAATTTGAACTCAGACTTTCAAGCAACCTTCAACTATCCACACTATCTCATACTACTAATACACTTGACCACACACATATAAAAAAGATAAACAATCATCAATATACTTATTTTGCGCAGAACCAGCACTCATCAGTTGGTCCAGATTATCATATCCCACACATATATACATAATAAGTGCTGGTACATATATTGGTGATTGTTTATCTTTTCTGCATATATGTGGTCATGTGTATCAGTAGTATGAGATAGTGTGGATAGTTGAAGGTTGCTTGAAAGTCTGAGTTAAAATTCCCTATACTTACAATTAAGTTCCAGGTATAAGAATGCCTGCATTTCAAATCTTATATATGTATATTTATGTATATAAACATTAAAAGAATAAAGCTAGACTAGTCAATAAATAATCAAAATTACCCCAAATTCAGAACTTAACCAGACTAACCAAAAATAACCTCTAAAGTACAACCAATGGTTTTATTACTACAAGCAAATATCTCAAATGTAAAGAACTACAAAATAACATATTTAAACTAAACATTACTCACAATTCCACTTACTTTCATATACTCTTAATATTAAAAGAACTGATAAATAAGTTAATTTGCTTCAGAATCATAAATTTTTAGTAATGAAAATTTCTTTAATTCATCTTTTTATTTCATTTCTCTCAAAGAAGACAACTGTAGCTTCATCAAAATTAATAGTGTTACTTGTATCTTTTTCAAGGATATATAAAGCAGAACTAAGCTATTTATTTCTAACCCTGCTTTTATGTAGGTTTTAAATAAGGTTAGAAATAAATATATTAGTTCTGGTTTATTTTTCCATTAAAGATATAGGACGTATTATTAATTTTGATGAAGCTCAGATTGCCTTTTTTGAAAGAAATGAAATAAAAAAAAGAATTAAAGAATTTTTATTATTAAAAATGTATGATTCTGAAGTAATTACCTTATTTAAAAGTTCTTTTAATATTAAGCATGCATGGGTAGTAGGTGAAATTGTGGGTAATGTTTAGTTTACATATGTTGTTATTTTGAAGTTCTTTACACTTGAGAAGTTTGTTTGTAGAAGTGAAACCATTGGTTGTGCTTTAGAGTTTATTTTCTGACTAGTCTGATTGAGTTGTAAATTTGGGGTAATTTTGTTTTTATATTTATATGTTAGTTCATGAATGTAATTATACTTCATATTTTTCTATATTTTTATGTGAATTATCAAACTAAATTAAATATGTTTAAAATTTTTATTAATATGATATCATCATTATCATCAAACATTATCAATCCACTACACGATGAAGGGCACTCCAAATTCAAACCATGTTTTCCAATCTTTAGTTTCTCTTCCCCACATCACCCCTGCACACTTTCTTATTTCATTCATCCATCTCACATGTGATCTCTTTCTGGGTTTTTTACAATCTCTTGGAATCCTGTTTAAGATTTCAATTGAGGTCAATAACACCTGTTTTAACTCTTACCCATATATTGTGTTTTCAATCTATTCTTGTTACACCTAACATGTTCCAAAGTCTCTGTATTGCTCTTCTATTAAATGTCTAAGTCTCAGATCTGTAAGTAAGAACTGGTAAAACCTATTTATTAAAAACATTTCTTTTCAAACAGATAGCCATATTTCCTTTTAGTATCAAGTTACTTCTACCAAAAGCACTCCAACCAAGCTTAATTCTGTGATTAATTTCATCCATTATGTTTTCATCTATATTAATAATCTGACAAAGATATTTGTAGCTGTTATCTTCTTCTAACTGATTATAATCAATAATTATTTTCATATTTTGAAAAAAATCTATTGAACATTACTTTAGTCTTTTTAGCATTTATTTTTAGACCTACTTTCATTTGATAACTCCTGCAACATTTCCTGCAGCTCTAAAGCATTATTTGCAAAAACAACTACACCATCTGCAAAATCTAAACGATTTAAATAATCTCCATTTACTTTCACTCCTTAGATTCCCATTTCAATCCACAAAATATTTCTGGCAGCACTGCTGTAAAATGTTTTGGAGATATGGAGTCACCCTGTCTTACACTCTTCTCAATGTTGGCTTTCCTAGTATTATTATGTAATCTAATTGTTGCTGTTACATTATATATATATATATATATATATATATATATATATATATATATATATATATATATATATATATATATATATATATATATATATATATATATATATATATATATATATATATATATATATATATTCCTCAAAATATGATAATGTCCTGGATCTATACCTTGATGATCCAATGCTTTAATCACTGAAGAAATGTTTATAGAATCAATTGCCTTTTCATAATCTACAAATTCAAAGCATAATGGAAACTTATATTTATTTGACCTTTCTATAACTTCTCTCAATACCTAGTGAAACAGTCAGATCTAAAGATCCACCTGTTTCACCTACTATATTCTTAGTAGTATATTTGTTTGTATGCTGTTTCACTCCAAATTGCATGTATTTCTTTTATTCAGAACTCCAAACTTGTGCTCTTAAGAATTATAAAGTATGTGCCTGTATAAGTGCCTATTTCATTGCAATATAGACACCAGTAAAGATAATATATATGCACATATAGACCCCATTTATGAAAACTGTGTAAATCTAACAGTTTGTGCAGCTTGTATTTACATATAGAATTATATTTAAACTTAATAAAAAATCATTTATTTAAAACATTAATCTTAAATATTCTTTTAAAATTATTTCAAGTTTATTATTTGTTAAAAGTACAGATGGTAAAGTTGTTTACGAATTAATATTCATTCAAAGTAATATTTTGTTAAAGATTGATAAGATTGGCATTACTTAAAACTATTTATAGTTTATTCTTAGAAGTGCCAACAGTAAAGTTGTTAGTGAGTTAAAACTTGCTTAAAATTATATTTTAGTCAAAGATTGACAAGATTAGCATTTCCTTAAAATTATTTTAGACTTACAATTTTGTTTAAACTGTAGACTGTACAGTTGTTTACAAGTTTTCAAAATTGACCAAAATAACATTTAACTTAATTAGCCTTATAACTAAAAGGTCAATTTAAAAATCAGTCAGTTGTAAATTCTGATTTGGCCATTTGGAGGGACTCTAGGAGAGTTTCTTTAGAGGTGGTAAAAGATAATTGAGAGCAGTAGGTTCAAAGTAGTAAACAAGTGATGTAGTAAGTGCAGAAAAGAAATAGGGGTATGTGCTGAGTATAGATATAAAAACTTGAAATTTTTATTATTAATAAGTGAAGACCCCAATATAACTCATATTACAGAAAAAAAGTATTAAAGTGTTTTTATTAAAAAATATTATTATTGCTAAGATGAGAACCATCAGTTAGTGGAAGATGGAGTTGCCATTTATCTTTTACTAGAGCTTCTACAAATGTTAAGATCAGCTGTTATCTTATGCCCAAGAACCAGAAACAGCCACCCTATAAGTATAAGACAGCCACATAGATAATAATGGAACCATATCCAGAAGCCACCTCAGCTATAATGAAGCTGTACCCAGTAAACCACACCAGCCATAAGCCAATTGCATCTAATAAGCCACTTTAAAAAGGTGAAGCCACATCTACTGAATGGAGTCAGAAAGCAAGAAAAGCCAGATTCATATCTGTCCATGAAAAACAGAAATCATGCTCAGAGAAGCTGCTCTTACAAGTACTTCTATTAAAATACCTCTTGAGAAGTATGGTAAAGCATGATAAAATATCATTCATTCTTTAAAGTAACTATCAAGCTAGGACTCATTATGTTTCTTATATAAATCTGCTATGTAAATGTAAATCTGCTCTGTATTTTTATTTTAAAGTAGTCATTTTATAAAATCTTGCTTAATCATCATTATCATTATTATAATAATACACATGTATTTATTTTAATATGTAATGTTTAAACCCTGAAACTTTAGTGATAAGTGTATTAACTTATTCTTTATTCTTTAGACATTATTTAAGCCATTCTTTATCATAGTTATGTTTGATTTATCCTAAAGTAATAAGAATGGAGTTTGGCAAATTATTAATTCTCAGAGAGATATCTCCATGCTCTCATTGTGCTCATTTGTTATAAAGAAACAGACAAATTCTGTACTTAATATTTTGTGTCAGTGATAATATTGCTATCTATAATATCGCCTAATAAATAATTATAAGTAGGGTTTATTGCCTTTAAATGAGAGCAATTTTCTTCAGTATATGTGCAATGAATATTTGGACCAATAATAACTCTTAAAATATATTGTAAATCTGTAATTATATGTTTTCAGTGATACAGATAACTCTTCAGCCAGATTGTAAGTATTTCCCTATAGTATAATTATTATGTGCTAATTCGGAATTGATTAATGGCAGTAACACTGCTAGACACTCTGTATTTTGCATATTTAATGAATTAAAATGATTATTGTAGATTTGCAAAGTGAATGTGAAGCTCATTAGAAAATAATGCTTAGCTTCTTGCTATATTGTTTACATATGTATGTGTCTGCATTGGGGTTGATTTAATGTCAAACCATGCCAGTTAGTTTGGACAGCCAAGCCTGTTTGTATTTGATATTTGAGAGAGACTAAAGTATCTCATCCTTTAAGTAGCTGTTCAATCCTCCAGAATAAAGAAGACTCCTTTATTAGTACAGCGAAGTAGTGTGTTACAAAGAACCGATTACTTGGTAATAAATCTTTATGAGCACACCTTCGAGACACACTCCTTTTATTACTATATTTGATATGCCATAGAATCTGAAGTTATACTGCTCCATTAGTTTTGCCATCTTATTAAATAACTTTGGGCTTGATCCAAGCCTGAATCTGGGTTAACTTGATTAATTTGTGTCATAAATTAGATATAATTTTATTGATAAGTAATATACCTCCCAGCTAGTTTGATTGCACTCCTTTTGCTAATTTTTTGGCATATATCTAGGTATAAATCTTTGTGTAACTGTGTATCATATTACTCATCCCTACATAATAAAAGAAAAATGGCAATGTAAAGGTTAATTAGCCACTGCAATATTTTGTTTTATCATATAAAGCTAAAATATCAATCATCTGTAAAATAACATTGTGAATCATTTATATATTTGAGTTTTAATGTAGCTACTCTGTATCATAAATGTATATTTATTTCCCTTCATATAAAGCTCAATTATTAACCTGTTAATCCTATATACCTTAACCTGCATGTGATAGATTATGTACATTTTGTTTTATTCTGGATTTATATATTAAATTTTCTAAAATATATCACCTCTCAATCTCAATCCTTGCTCATTGTCTTTATGAATTACTAGTTAAGTCATTTAGTATTAGTTAAGCAGGGATAAATCTCATGTTCCACTGATTTTCTAGTAATGGAATGTGGTCAAGAAAGTATCAAGTGTAGCCTCAGGCAGGTCATTTACTAGAATAGGATTTGGAAGCATGGGTGAGGGTTGAGGTATGAGTAGACATAGGCTGTCACCATCCCAACTTGGTCAACCTGTTTCTCTTTCATATGGACTCTCAGTCTGTTGAGCAAATGTACAAACCTGACCATTACACTGGATGATCTATTGTACTAAAGCCATTATTAAATCCATCATTTTCTCTTCATTGGTGGAAATTCAATGTTCTCTGTAAATAAGTTGTAATTATCTTGGTAAAAATTTTGTATAAAACTGATTAAGTGCTGGTAGTTTTGTAATTTATAATATCTTCTTTATCACTTTTTTTAAATATTAATATTAATACTGCATTCTTCCAATCATCTGATACATCTTTATCATTTAGACACTTACTATATAACTTTGCTAAAAAAATTCTATTTCTTAACCTGCATTTTTTAATATATCAATTATAATTACATCACTACCTGGAGCCTTTTGTTTCTTTATAAATTTAATTGCATGTCTCACTTCTTCATTTAAAATTCTGGGCAATTTGAAAGATATAAATAGATATAAGAGATACATATTCTTTATTACTATATAATTCTTGATAGAAGTCTTCTATCCATTTCATGGTGTCATCTCTCTTTTTAGTAATAGTTCCATATTTTTTTCCTTATTGCAGATATAAATTTTCTACCAATACCAACATGTTGTTTTACACTCTTGAGACTTTTATTCTCTTCTACAGCATTCCTTGCTAGTTCACAGCTATACTTTTTTATATAATTTTCAACTCTTTTTCACATCATTTTACAGAATTTAAGATATTCAATCCTTTTTAATGCATCATTTTTGTGTATCTTCATATACCTTCTTTTCTTCATAAATCCTCTAGTCTCAGTAGAAATTTTATTGGTCAATAGCTGCTTTTTTCTACTAGCTATATTTGTTGTAGTTTTTAAAAGTATATCACTTATTTTTTTATTAGTTTCATTTAAATCTGAATCATGTTCAAAATCTACTAATACTTGAAACTGATTTGTAAGTTCTAATTTAAATTCATTAGAATGTTTCTGAAGATTAGGAATATCAACTGTAAATATTGTTTTTCTTAATAATTTTTGTCTCTCTAGTTTAGCATTAACACATATCTTACATCTTACTAATCGATGATCACTTCCTGTGTTGAATTTATTAAGAACATTACAATCTTGAAATATGTATTTTCTGTTAGTCAAAATATAATCCAATTCTGCTGTACCTTCATTTGGAGGCTTCCATGTCCATTTCCTTTTAACATTTTTCTCAAAAAAGGAATTCATTAAAGTTTTTTTTTTCTACAAACTCCACAATTCTATGACCTCTCTTATTTCTATTACCATAACCAAAATTACCCACAGCACATTTATCTTCTCTTTATTTACCAATTCTAGCATTAAAATCTCCCATAACAATTTTAAAATGTTGTTTACTCTGATCAAAAGCCTTTTGTACATCCATTTAAAAATCTTCTACTACTTCATCACTCTGAGAACTTGTTGGGGCATAAACCTGAATCATCTGCATTTGGTATGTGCTATTAAGTTGTATGCTAATCTTGCCACTCTGTCCGATACACCAACAATCTCCACAATGTTGTTCTTCCACTTTTTATTTATAATGAATCCTATTCCACTTGTATTTTCAATATTTGTGCCTTTATAATAGAGTACATGTCCACTTTTGAGATCAATTGTCTCTTCACCTTTTCTTCTCACTTCACAAAGTGCAATAATGTCTTATTTAATATATGACTGTTCTTTTAATTCTTGCAATCTTCCTTCACTTAAAAGTGATCTGCAGTTGTAAGCACCTAAATAAAAAGTTGTTATCCCAGGCTGCCATTAATATGATATAATTTACATTATATAAACAGAAGAAGTGTCCTGATACTTTTAACATCAGTAACTCAATAAATATAGTCTTGTACTTTATCTCAAACATACATATTGAATTTCTGATATTGAGTAACCTTATTAGTATTTAATATAAAAAAAAAATGTGTGTTAAAGATGGATCTTTGTATATATATATATATATATACAAAGAAAGATACATACACATATATATATATATATATATATATATATATATGTGTGTGTGTGTGTGTGTGTGTGTGGAAATAGTAGTCTTAATTTTATACCACAAATTCTAAATAAAATGATTAACCATTCATCTACGTAAAAAGAAAACATATTTCTGTAATTAAATACTACTAATAAGATCATTACTAATTTCTAAAGAATAAGTTGTTATTGCTGCCATTATTATTTTTTATCGGATTTGTCTTACATTAGTAAAGACTCTTTGCACATATGTCTTTAATGGTCATCTATGTCTATGAAGAGTTATAACTTCCAAAAAAAATAAAGGTCTAATATGATCTGATTTTTGAAGTTCATAAGAAATGCTAATTAATTTTTAAACAAATATTTATTGGGAATCTCAACATTATTTTGATTCCAGATTATTAATCTGCAAACCAATACATATAATGACTATTAAAGCTATTCTAAATTTGTGATCGCAGAATAAATTATGTTAAATTGTGACAAATAATGATAAAGTATAATTACCAATGATCAAATGCTTTTGCTTGGTGATATTTCTAAATGCTTACTTTCTCAATATCTTTCAAAAAAAGTATAGCACACAAAATATTATCAGTAATTATATGTTAGATTATTTTTAATATCTAGTAGTATTATTAAAAGCTTTCATAATTATTCTTCCTTTTTAAATATACTCAACTGTGTACTGTTCAAAACTTGTTCCCTACAACTAGTACATTATTACTAATAATTGAATATATCTAGAAAAGTGTAAACAAAGTTAGAAAAATTCTAAAATATTTAACAATTTAACTAAATAATTGGTATAGTCTAACATATTTTCGAGATTTACATATAACTACTAGTAAAATGCCAAAATCATGAAACTTCAGACAATCAAATAAATACATTATTTATTTATTTTGTAAAATCAAAAACAACACAATGCAAATATTTTTATAGAAAATAATTCATTATCTATGTTTAATATGTATATATACAAATTTTGAAATATAATACTTATTTAACTGCTCGATTTTAATTAAAATAATAGCGAGAAAAAGTAATTTATTTATTCGAACAAATACTTTTTGTTAACATCTGTCACTACCAAATGGTTTTAAAATCCTTATTATATACTCATTTATTTTGCTATTTCCAGAAAGTTAATCTTATATGCATGTGAGATATATAAACAAATATATATATAATTTAGACGTATTTATAAATGATAAGTCTGTCCGATTCTAAATTAAGCATTTTACTTAACCTTTTGAAACATATCAGTAGATTAAAATATGAATGAGATAATATGTTTAATTTTATGAATAGTCGGAATAGAAAATTATTTTATTTATTTCATCTAACTTTTAAAACCAATATCTTATATATATATATATTCTTCATGAAATGTAATATCTACTGAAACTGTAATCAGTCATTTAAAAACTTTTTATGAAGTTTTGATTGTTTTTTATTGTTGTTTACAAGAAAATAATCATAAGGTAGCAACATTATTCTGCAAACAAAAAATTATTGTATCATTAAATTATTAAAATAATATATGGTCTGTTGCTGAAGGATCATAAGATGTTTGAGACCAAAATAAATAAAGTACATTTCTTTTCAATTCTCTAAACTGGAAATAAACCATAAATCTTTAGCTTTTAAGTCACTACCCAAACATTGTGCTAAAGTCTATGGACCATTAAATTAATTATATTTATAATGAAATGATGTTTTCTATATAATCTATGAATTGATTTTTAAATAAAATTGCTAAATTAATTATTGAATGAATTAATTACTGGTGAAGTTATAATTTTTGAAGATTCTTTAAAATTTTACATTAAAAAAAATACGAAAGATGTATCTATAAAAGTATGTCATTTAACTAGCATGTAAACATTAAAAAAAAAGTGTTATAACTTCAAAAAAAGTTCAAATCTCTAATTTTTGTTGTTTGTACTATTTGGATAGTTTGTTAAGACTTTTCATTTGACTATAAGTAAATTAGAATGTATTTCAGAACACAAGTAAGATTAATTTGAATTCTACACATAATTTCTGTTTGTTTGTTTTTTTAATTCATTTATTGATGCTAATATTTGGCAATTTGATTATATTCATAATTTTTGCATTTGCACATATCTAATCTATCTTTACTTTTGTTTTGCAAAGCTAATGTTTCTAATATTTAATTATGCTAAACCTATTCTCTGTTTTATTACTACTTCTCATAATCTTTTGTTTATTGTTTTATTAATTATGATTACAAGTATTTACCATTGAAGCATAATTTTTACACTTTTATCAACAAAAGAAATTTTAACTTCTGTGATTCATATCCCTCTTGCAAAATGATATGTATATATATGGAATTAATTAATAAAACAAATCATAAATTTTGTAACTTGCTTTTAAGCTTGCATTTAAATGATCACTAGATGGCGCTTACCAATAGCTCTAATCAAGCTTTATTTTATAAGTGCTGAAAGAGAAAAAATTCAAAATATCTATCGGAAAGTCCCTATCTCCAGACCAATTGTTTTTGAGATTATGGCTCACCTCGGTGGAGCACTGGGACTCCAGGAACTAGATCTAAAATACTAATTCCAAAACCAGCATTTATAAAACACGTTACTATCAATTTGAAAGCCTGAACTTTTCAGACACATAAATGTCTTCAAATACAGTCTTACAAACAAGATGGCTATATGGGTCTGAATTCATCTCAGTTTCAACTATATAATAATTAATAAAACAAGTCATAAATTTCATAATTTGCTTTTAAGCTTGCATTTAAATGATCACTAGATGGAGTTTACCAATAGCTCTAATCAAGCTTTATTTTATTTTATTTAAATGCAAGATTAAAAGCAAGTTATGAAATTTATGACTTGTTTTATTAATTATTATAAGTGTACCTTTGAAGGCTTTTGTGATGCTACATTGCAAAGGCTATTACTATATGGTGAAACTGAGCTGAATTCAGACCCATATAGCTATCTGTTTTGTAAGGCTGGATTTGAAGACATTTATGTGTCTGAAAAGTTCAGGCTTTCAAATTGATAGTAACATGTTTTATAAGTCCTGATTTTTGAGTTAGTATCATAGATCTAGTTTTTAGAGTCCCAGAATTCCATTGAGATGAGCCATAAGCAGTTGGTCTGGAGATAGGGACTTACTGATAGAGATTTTGAATTCTTTCTCTTTCAGCACTTATAAAATAATACTTCATTAGAGTTATTGGTAAGCTCCATCTAAAATAAAGATGATTTGAATGCCTTCTCTTGTAGTAGCATTTATCATAATATATTTAAAAAAGCTTGTTTAAAGCGTTAGCATGCTCTTAAGGTTACATATTGGTAATTGCAAACTATATATAAGTCATGTGACATCTGACTTGTTATTATTACTATTATTATTTTGCTGTTGGGGCTTTGGCTAAATATATATATATATATATAAAACTAAATAAGTATATGTATTATATTTTAACCCTTTTCCCGCCTCTTACGAGGCTCCTCATCGACATCTGACGTCACTCTAACTCTGCCAGTTCTTATGCTAAAATATTCGTTTAACAGGTATTGAATAGATTTTTAAAAGTTCTGTAAGATGGTGCCCTCTTCCGAATTATTTTACAAGTAAAAAATAAAAAAAATGCATTTAAACCTAAACAAAGAAAGAACATGAGTTGTGATTGATTCTTAGCATGCTCTCAGCCGAAAAAGACATTCTGATTGGCTGGAAAGAACAAAGAAACTGCCTGATCAAAGAAAATAAAGAAAAACGCTGAGATTTTCATTTCGAATATGATTTTAAAGTATTATAAAAGAATATTTTGAGAAATTACAAATTATTTTCAAGAGAACGCTAAAAAAACAAAATTATTTTCGAAAAATATTGAAGGTTTTAGTAAAAATATTTAAGATTTAGTAAAAAGAAATATTTACTTTTCTATAACGTAAAAGTCGACCTTTTTGTTTATATTATAGCTTTTATGTTGCCGAAATTGAATATTTTAGAATAAATAAATAGCAATTTATTTTTGAAAGAACTTTTGTTCTCTTCATAACCTGAAAAATTAGTAATATACTTTTTATAAACGTATCTGAGTTGAATTTAATATTATAGGCGAATATGTTTTAACAATAGGCTTTGACTTCAGTTTGTGAGTTGGCCAATTAAAAGATTTGATTTTTACCTCATACAACCAATAATATAATTAGCGGTTTAAGGGTTAAGTAATCATTTTTTTCATCATGTAAAGGCAATACTTGTTTTTACATTGTTTATAATATATCTTTACTGAGTTTTGATTTAAATTATGATTTTTTTTCTTCATTAACATTATTCATATACATTTTTTTTTTTTATTATACAAATTCTTCTAATGTGGTCTCTTTTTTTCTTCTTTTTAATTTTCACAATTTTCTTTCATCTTAACTAATTCCCAGTCATAGTAATTAATTTCTGGTGCACTTCTATTATCTTCTATAATTAATATTTGTTTATTTTAAAATACTTATGTAATTTTTCAAACATTTGCAAAAGTAATTTCTTCTCTTAACATGAACCTGGATTATTTTACAATCCACTCAGTTATCCTTACTACTGAAGTACAAACTTTGTGCTCTTACTATATTTTGTGAGTTTTTAACTATTTTACTATTATCAAAATTTAGTTTTGCAATCACAAGTTATACTGGGGTTCTGGTCTTTTATTGTATAATATAAAGTTTTTGATTAAAGAAAAAAAGGGCAGGGGGATAATTTTTTTTTTCTAGTATGCCCAGATCATCATGGATATATAAATACATAATGATTTACTTTTATCTATTTATTATAACCAGTGTTTGTAGTTATTGAAAATCTTATTAAACATTTTTATTGTTTGAGAATATTAATTTCATTAACTATATATTTTTATTAGTTTGTAATCAATAATAATAGCCAATATAATTTTTTTCCATTGCTACAAATAATATATATTTGTAATAGATACTAATAATCACTATAATTTTCTAAATGAAAAAAAAAAATGTTTTATTGTTTTTAATTCAATGTCTTTCTAATGATATTATTTTATTTATAAGATAAAATAATTATAGTAGCGATTGCAAAAAGCTAAGATGAAATGAAAGTAAAAATAAATCTTAATGTTAACAGAAAAAGTTTTGGTAGCAACTTTTGAAATCACAATAATTGTGTAAGATGTGAAGTACTAGTCAATTTCTGTTGTGCTTCACATAAATCAATAAATAGTATGCTCATGGCAGCCTTTACTAATGCATCTTTTAACCTTCCAGTTTTCTTTTTTTTACCCTCTTTTTAAATAAAGTAAAAAGTATTTCTGAAAAAGTTGACAAAGTAGATGTACTTATTGAATAGTAAAGTGTCCTACATCATAAAAAGAACACTTAAAAAATGTGATTGTGTACTTCTCAATAATGTATGTGTGTGTATATATATATTATAAATAATAAAATGGTATTGAATTATTTTATAAATAAATTAGTATATATTTAAGATGTATGTGTAAGAGGAAGCAAAGCACAATTTGAATTCAATTCATTGCAGAATAAAATCATTTTATTATAGCTGTGTATCAGTATTTGGTTAATAATAAATCAAATTCGTGTTTAAAGCCATTTTTATGATGTAATGGTAATACGTTTGTTTAGCATGCTTACAGCATTGATCCAAATCTAGATTAAATAAACTTGAATGTTTTTCCAAGTCTTAGACTAAGACTTCTTTACAGATGGCTAGTTCTTAAACAACCAAATAACTGGTTGATATTGGTTTATAAATGGAATCCAAGTTGTCTTTACTAAAATATGAAACAAGGATGGAAAAAAAATAAAGCTTCATTATTTGCAGTTAGGCAGCTTGAAAAAACGTGTTTTTTTTTTTTTTTTTTAAAAACTGTTCTTCAATTTTGAATAAACCTAAACTTCATCAGTTTCATTAGTTTGTTTTATTTTTACTTATTAGTTTATATATTTTTTAAATAATAATAATGAAATAAATTTGTACTATTTAATAACCAAATTATCATAAACTTAATCATATAATTTGTGTAAAATTGATGGAAATTTAAAAACAATTCTGATTAGTCTATAGTCATAAATTGTAGATTATTAGATATTCAGAAAAGTGCATTTTCTTTAATGTCAAATGTTTCTGAACAAAAATTTATATCTATGATAATATATATTTGTTTTGACTAATTATTTAACATCAACATTTTATAATTTATTATTCATATGCAGTAGTAGAATATAAAACATATGAAACTTTAATTTTATATAAATGGATATACTTAAAATATCCATTCTACTGCATATTTTTGAAGCATATAAATAAAGATATCTAACAAGATAAATGATCCACATGATGCACTTCATAATGAACCAGTGCCTTCTGGTAATCCAGATTGCAATTTCTTACATAGATAATGAAGATAAATGTACAGATTGTGATCTGGGCCAACTGAAGAAAGCTATTTCTACATGAAATACATCTTGGGGATTATGTCATTGATAATGTCTTTATTTATATGTTTCAAGAATAGAAGTTGTAAAAATATCACACAAATATATAATCCTCATAAAAAAACAGTTATAATTAATCATATGCATATATTTAATATAAAAAAACCCAGATATAGAACTCTTTAACTGGGTTTAAAATTTTATTTGAGTTAGTAGTGATACAATAATCTTTAACCTAATAAATAAATAATAATTACTCATATATTTATCTGAAATGGAGAGTGTTAAAGATATGAATGCATTCATAAATCAAATTATAATAATATATAGTCTATTTTATCTTTATCCATCTAGTTTTTTTTTCATAATTTTAAAATAATACTAATATACATTTGTATCCTCTTAATAGCCTGACTAACATAAGCTTATAATTTGTGTGAAACTAAGTCAATGCAAGCAAAATCCTTATTTTTCTCTGTGCATATTGAGATAATTATATGTCTCATGGCATACAACAACATAGTAGCATTTTTACATACATATATAATAAAGCAGTCAATCTTAGCTTAAGATTGAGCTTCATGGTGTCATCTATTAACTTGTATTCAAACCATATATTCCACCCCATCCCTTTAGAAATATATTTTATGTATATACTTGAGATGTGCACCTACAATTTATAAAGTTTAACTTTTCAATATTTATTATTATTAATTCTTTTTTATTAATTCTTTTCTTCACTTTAAAATACATGCGTGGCTCAGGTATATATATTACAGGAGCAAACATATTAACAAAATATTATTTTTTAAAAAATATTTTATTATATGTCATTTTTAAAACTTTTTCTTTTTTTTTCATGTGTCAAAGCATCAGCCAGGAAGCAAACCAACAAACCCAGGAAAGCTGCTTGTAAGGCAGCTGTGCTGACTCAACCACCAATACTTGAAAAACGTTTTCTTTTTAAATTGTCTTTTTCTATTAAATTGCATATTTTGTAAAATCCAAGATGGAAGATGCAACCATTAATTGTCCAAATTGTTTTAATCTTGGGAAGGAATTTTTAATTAAAGTTTTTACTTAAAATAACATGAGGATTATGATTAAAAATTTTGCTTTTTTAATAAACATTTTGGCAAATCTATTTCCAATCAGAAAATAGATTTGAATTTAATTTTGGACAGTTATCTAATGATTGCATCTTCAAACAATGAACAAAGAAAACTTAAGATTTTAGATTAAAGATCAGATTTGAGCTAGAAATAAATTAAAAGCATTTTTCAAATACCTGGACAGCAGTATAAAATGGGCTAATTTTGAATAATAAGAAATAGCTACTAATGATAGAAATGAGCAGTTAATATATGCCACATCACTGTAAAACTTAAAAATAATGGTCAAGTAGTAAGCCCATTCCATGAAGGTCATCTGACACTACTGTGTCATCATAGTCTCATAGAATGAAGTAAAATCCCAATTGGAGAATTTTGGAATACTGATCAAAAGCTTGCTGGCACATAAGAATTGCCATGCATGAGCTGGACTTTTTAATATAAACTCTTAAGAAAATCCAAGGTAATTATCTTCATGCCACCGAAAAGTTAATCTAGCCTAACTAATCTCATCAAGATTTATTTCATAACTGAGTTAACTTTGTATCTTCCTACTATGTGAAATGTAATTTGCTCTTAAATAATTTTTATAAAGTTAATTTTCTCTCATATGCTCTAGCTTTTTTTAACTCTGATGTGGTAATTTATTTATATGTATTTATTACTTGATTTTATATGTCTGTTTTAGTTATTATTAATATGCCAATCTCAAGCAATCTGACAAGCTAAATTTCTAAAATCTTTTCTTTTTTTTTCTTTTTAAGTAAACCTCCATAAATTAAGGTTATTAACATCCCCTTAAAACATAATGCATTATTAATTAATACACTCACCAGATTGTTTTTACATGTCAACATTTTGTTTATGTTTTAGTATAAAAAATTGTTATTTGTTTAACTCTGGATTCTACCCAGAATGAATCCACAACATTGGCTAATTAATGCTCTGAAATTTTAAAATGTTATTTATTAAATTTTGAAAGGGTGACCTACTGTTGTCTCCATAACTGCAATTTTAGTTTATTTCTTTATACTCTTAATAATATAAAATGCTTAACTATTCTCAGTTATCAAAATCCATGGTACTATTGAATTGTATTAAATAGCAAAAAAAGGAGAGAGTCAATTCTTAATGTATGTTTTATTAAATGAAATCTTCTCTATATATAATAATGGCATAGTGTATCATTATTTAAATTATGGCATTCAACAGTGTAACAAAACATTTTGTTACCCTCTTAAATTTTACGAGATTGCAACGTACGGAGGCCGTTCGGGGGCACATTTCTGCCTAGACCATATTATAAATTTTCTATAATAACAGTTAATTTATTTACGAACGGTAATCACCAATTGCAAACTTTAAAATAATTTTCTTTAATAAACCAAAAGATTACAAAATGAAATATAAGAATTAATTATAATAAATAAAAAAACAGATCGATGCTTAAATATTGTTGAAAGATTTATTACACTTTTATTCTATTTGTTGTCTATTCCCTTCCCTCGTATCTGTCAAATCAAACCCTCCCGATCCTTTTTTTTTCTAATCAAGAATTAACATGTATCGTTCTTGAAGGAACATGTGCTGTCACTTTATCAGTTATACAATATTTCATCAAATATTATGGTATATAACTATGAGTGAACTCAAAGGTGACTTACTATAAGAGTGTGCTTGTTAAAAACAAACGCACTCAAACCTCCTCTTTCTAATGTTAAATCTTTTTATCTTAAATTTTTACTTGTCCTTAGATCGAGTATACAATTTTTCTTATTCCTATCTATACATGATAAGAACAACAATCATAGAAACTAAAGGTAAGTTTAATTAATAGAACGTAACCAAAAAAAATAATAAAAAAAACAATATAATGTGGATTAATTTGAATTAGTAAATACATCTACTTACAGACTAGATATCCCTCCCTTTCTATTGCTGAAACTTTGAGATATTTAAAGTGAAGGCTTTTCTTTCTTTTTTTAAAATTCTATTATGCAAATGTCTCTTGATATTATAACAAAAAAAGTCTATTTACCCTGATCAATCAGTGTAGATCCTGTGTGGGTGGAATATTTCACTCTATATTCTTCGTGGTTTGTCTGTGTCTTCTTCCAGTCCATTCTCCTCAGCTAGCTCTTTATATCTGGCATTTACAAGGCAGTTCCAGGTGGTAATAGGAAAAGGTTTCCAGAAGGGAAAGTTCTGTTAGATCTAGCTGCTCAACATTTTCTCCTTGCACTTTGCAGATTTTTAATATTGAAAAGTCTGAGCCGAATTGAAACTTATAGATTAGATATTGACCTTGGCAGAAATCCAATTAATTAGAACAAAAGGAAAGTCTGTAATTTATAGTTTTTTTTCTAAAGTATCAATTCACACCTTTAATATTCTCTTCTTTTATTTCATATTTTAAAATCACAAAGAAACATTCCAATTGATCAGTGTAATAAATAGCATAAAAAAATCTTCACTGTCAAAGCCCCAACAATAGAATTAATTGCTTTCTTTTCTCTTCTATCTTTAAGAATTTTTTTTAAAAAAACTAAATAAAAGACAAACTTTTATCAAAAATGCAAGATCTTGATCTAATTTATTTTAACTTCTTAAAACTCCATTTTAAAATTAAGTGTTAATTTATATTTTTAAAATTATGTATTATAAAATGATATTTATATTTTAACAATATATATATATATATATGAGCTGATAGAAAAGTATGTGTTTATTTCTAATAAAATAAGTTTATTACAATGTATATATTTTATGTTTACAAAATATGTGTGTATATATGTGTATGATTATGATCTGGCAGAAAAATACCAGCTCATTGTACCCTTTTCCAAAAACAAAAAAAAAATTAAAAAGAAAAAAACTTTAATCATCGTGAGGTCTTTTCCCATTCTTTCTTAGGATTATAGTTATTCTTTCCCACAGGTTCATTACAATTTCCCCACCTAACATTAGTATATTCCCCTTTTTCCGGCTCACTATACTCCATATCGCCTAATATCTTTAGTGCTTCCTCGATTGACAAACATCGGTTCTCAGCCAGCTTACGCTGAACCCCCATCGGAAGATTATATCTTATAGTCCTTACAATCTGGAATTGATCCATCAGATAAGCCTCCAAGTTCCAGTGCCTATCATTGAAAAAACTGGCTATAGGTTTCATTTCTATCCGCTTTATATTTTTCCTGGGATGTTTTCATACATATAGCCTCTTGTTTTTCCATGCCCCAGAAACCTCTCAGAATCATCATTTTGTATTCTTGGACTGTTTGAGGGTTATAGTTCACCGCCTTCCACCATTCTCAAACAGGGCCACTTAAATGGCTCATTGCTATAATGACCTCCTTTTCATTTGACTTATGGAAATAAAAAAATCATTTAAGCT
The DNA here is from genome assembly GCA_028023455.1 of Epiperipatus broadwayi. Lineage (NCBI taxonomy): Eukaryota > Metazoa > Onychophora > Udeonychophora > Euonychophora > Peripatidae > Epiperipatus > Epiperipatus broadwayi. The sequence continues at coordinate 2,918,479 of JAQFVV010006336.1, forward strand.
ATCCAAATAAATCAAATGGATTTTCTCCCCCATCGCCTTTAAATACTTTTATTTGGATAAATTTGGCTAATGCTGGCCTTTCAGATTTAGCTTCTTCCTCTGCTTCATTAAGTGTCTTTTCTGTTATACTTTTATTCAAATCTATTACTCTGTTCCTTTTTCTTTTCAGACTCGATTCTATCTCCCCTACAGTCTGTTCTTTCCCTTCGCTATCTATCTTTTCTTCAGTTACCTTATTAACTTTGTAACCTGCACTTACTATATCCCCTTCATCTTTTTTTTCACCATTTCTCTTTTGTTCATTCTTTTTTAATTCATTTACATCTTTTCTGAGGTCTTGAATCATTACTTTCATTTCTTTAATTTCTTCCCTATCTTTGATTACTATTTCTTTTAGCTCAGCGATAGCTTTTAGTATTTCTTCAAACTGATAATGCTCAGGATTTTTAAATGTCACCACTGGGCTTTCTATGGTACTTTCATCTTCACTTATACTATTTCTTTTTTCTCTTTGTTTCAAACTCAAAACTCTACCCCACTGGGACACTAACTCCTCACTCTAACTACCTGAACCTGCCTTACCCCACTTTTGCCGTAATCTCAAGCCGTTTATTTAGTTAGCATGCCCTACATGTTGAGATGCCATTTTTCATTATTTTATTCACTCCTACCCTCTGTAACAAAACATTTTGTTACACTCTTAAATTTTACGAGAGTGTAATGTACGGTGGCCATTCGGGGGCGCCACCAAGCATTTCTGCCTAGACCGTATTATAAATTTTCTATAATAATGGTTAATTTATTTACGAATGGCAATCACCAATTGCAAACCTTAAAATAATTTTCTTTAACGAACCAAAAGATTACAAAATGAAATATAAGAATTAATTATAATAAATAAAAAAAAACAGATCGAGGCTTAAATATTGTTGAAAGATTTATTACACCTTTATTCTATTTGTTGTCTACTCCCTTCCCTTGTATTTGTCAAATCAAACCCTCCCGATCCTTTTTCTTTCTAATCAAGAATTAACATGTATCATTCTTGAAGGAACATGCGGCATCACTTTACCAATTATACAATATCTCATCAAATATCATGGTATATAACTATGAGTGAACTCAAGGGCGACTTACTATAAGAATATGTTTGTTAAAAACAAATGCACTCAAACCTCCTCTTTCTAATGTTAAATCTTTTTATCTTAAATTTTTACTTGTCCTTAGATTGAGTATACAATTTTTCTTATTCCTATCTATACATTATAAGAACAACAAACTAATAGAACGTAACCAAAAAAAATTAAATATTAAAAAAAAAACAATATAATGTGGATTAATTTTAATTAGTAAATACATCTACTTAAAGACTATATATTCCTTCCTTTCTACGGCTGAAACTTTGAGATATTTGAAGTGAAGGCTTTTCTTTCTTTTTTTAAAATTCTATTATGCAAATGTCTCTTGATATTATAACAAAAAAAGTCTATTTACCCTGATCAATCAGTGTAGATCCTGTGTGGGTGGAATATTTCACCCTATATTCTTCGTGGTTTGTCTGTGTCTTCTTCCAGTCCGTTCTCCTCAGCTAGCTCTTTATATCTGGCATTTACAAGGCAGTTCCAGGTGGTAATAGAAAAAGGTTTCCAGAAGGGAAAGTTCTGTTAGATCTAGCTGCTCAACATTTTCTCCTTGTACTTTGCAGATTTTTAATATTGAAAAGTCTGAGCCGAATTGAAACTTATAGATTAGATATTGACCTTGGCAGAAATCCAATTAATTAGAACAAAAGGAAAGTCTGTAATTTATAGTTTTTTTTCTAAAGTATCAATTCACACCTTTAATATTCTCTTCTTTTATTTCATATTTTAAAATCACAAAGAAACATTCCAATTGATCAGTGTAATAAATAGCATAAAAAAATCTTCGCTGTCAAAGCCCCAACAATAGAATTAATTGCTTTCTTTTCTCTTCTATCTTTAAGAATTTTTTTTAAAAAAACTAAATAAAAGACAAACTTTTATCAAAAATGCAAGATCTTGATCTAATTTATTTTAACTTCTTAAAACTCCATTTTAAAATTAAGTGTTAATTTATATTTTTAAAATTATGTATTATAAAACGATATTTATATTTTAACAATATATATATATATGCGTATATATATATGAGCTGATAAAAAAGTATGTGTTTATTTATTTCGAATAAAATAAGTTTATTACAATGTATATATTTTATTTTTACAAAATATGTGTTTATATATATATATATATTAATAAATTTTATTCTTTGACCATCCATATTATAATCTTCAATCAAAACGAAACCATGTATGATTATGAGCTGGCAGAAAAATACCAGCTCAACAGGGATCATTTATTTTAAAAACAGTAAATCCTATTGGATGTTGTTAGTGACAATCATCCATACTGTATTACTGACATTCAGTCATCTTTGTGAATTTATATATGTGCTTCTAATATGGGGGTTGCAAAATGATTGAACCCATAGATTTCTTATGTTTTGTCCTGTGGATAGTTGAGCTTCCCAGAACTTTGTTTGTATAAAAGGCCTCTGCACATCAGTGACAAACACAGCTTGCCTAATCCACTTTTCTCTAAGCATTGCCCTAAAATGGAGGTCTTAGACACTTGTTTTCATCCAGAAGCATGATCTAATCCTCTTCTTCACCATTGTCAGTACCCCCACTTCTCTGTTTATTATATCTTTTGCTTCATGACCCAGTTTTAATGCTCTAATATTAAAATTGCATTCTGCTTTTATATATATATATATATATATATATATATATATATATATATATATATATATATATATATATATATATATATATATATATATATTAAACTAGTGATACTCACATATTATATATATATATATATATATAATATGCTGAGTATCACTAGTTTTATTAATAATGATATTTCAGTCTTATTATACAATCCCACTGTCATAATTTTTTCTGTATTTAAGAGTATCTATGTGCATTGGGGAAAAGCAAGTGTACTTTTTACCAATATTAATTAAAAGAATTTTCAATAAATGGTTTGTCATATAATCAAATATATTTTTTTAAATTTACTTTATTTTATTTTCACGACCTCAACGGCGTGAAAATAGTTTTCTTCTATATACAATGAATCTCAGAATACTCCCTGAAATAATGTTAGTCACAATCTTGCCAAACCATAAATCGAAGTGGTTAATAGCAATTTTAGAAAATCTTTCTAATAATTGATTGGCATCTTAATACTGTATCCACCAAAGATGTGTGATAATGTATATATACTATTTAGTTAATAAAGGAGCATATAAAAATCCTTAGTGTAAATTTTACTATGTAATTATCTACTGTTTGGTAGACCTCTTGCTCATTCAAGTGCATACTAATGTATGCAATTAATTCATAATGTATATAATAATTTGTTATTATATTAAACTATTTTTATTGTCCAACTTGTTATTAGTTTGAATTCCTTTTTCTCCACTTCCACACATACAACTACATATATGCATATTTTAACTTAGTTAATATTGAATCTCATTGTCTTCTCCACACTGCTAGTGTACTGGATTTAGAATAAATTCTCATGTGCCATCATTATATGTTATTCATTAGGTGTTTGATCTGGGGCTTGGGAATGGGTTAGAATCCAGGTTGGTCCCTGACTGAAATCTCAGGCTTATCTGGGTTTGAAATACATTTCATTGAGTTACAGCTCATGTTAGATGGATCAACATGTTTTGACCAGTACAAAATAAAGTTGAAAGGAAAAGTAGAAATAAACACAAACAAAATTTGTTTTAGATATTTTCTATATTACACTGGAATAACAGTTAAAGATTTAAATAATTTAGAATTTTGAATATTTTTATTATATATTAAATATTTAAAAAAGCCTAATTAATATTTTATTAATTCTGATTTTGAAATTAACCTTTTCCTTAGCAAATATTCCAGTTGGCCGAGTGAGGTTAAACTCTAAACTTTTGATAGTCAGTTACAGAATCAGCCATAAAATATATATTCATCTTTTAATATTATATTCATTTTAGTTTCATTTGTAAAAAGTATATTAATAATTTGTCAGATTATGAAAGTGAATGTAAGTTTTTCAAAAATGAATTTCTATTATAATTATAAAAATATTCGATAGTGGAAGACCTAAAAAGAAAGTTTATAGCAAATTAGAAAATACTGTGGACATCATTCATTTCTTTCTCAATTTATGTTTGTGTAAAACTAAAGAATGTTTTACTAAAATCTTACTAATTTTCTAAAATAACTATATTTTCAGCATATTTTATCTAAAAAAATACCAACAAAATACTCTAAAACATTCATTTTTGTTTGAAAATTAAATAAAGAGCTTGAGGTGATGAAAATTGTTGACAAACGTCAAAATTGTTGTTAGCGCTGATTTCTTTTTCAAATTATGTTTGTGTAAAAGTAAATAATTTTTTCTAAAATCTTACTATTTTGTTCTAAAATAATTCTATTTTCAGCATATTTTATTAAAATAATTTATAATATGCAAAAAATTACTTTAAAAAATTGTTCTAAAACATTCATTTTCATTTTGAAAATCAAAACAAAGAAGTTGGAGTGGTGCAAATTATTGACAGGTGGTCTTCTTTTATTTGAAATGAAAACCAACCAATCATCATCTAGAAAAAACTGCCATCTCCCATTCTTGTAGCTTCCAGAATCAATATTATTGGTTTCTTACTTGTAAAATAATTCTAGAGTGGGCAGCATCTTACGGTATTTTTTAAACTTTAAAATAAGCATAAAAACCCTATGGTAATGTAAAAACTGACATTTTTTGAATGGCATGAAGCTGTGACCACATCCATGCATTTTTTCTAAGAAGAGGTTCACACAAGCATGTTTTAAGTTACAATACATATATTAGTATTTATAAAATTCCACTGTCTATTTTGTTTAAATATTTTTTAAATTAAAGTTTATATAACATATTTTGATAAAAATGCTACAAAGTTGTTTTTGAAAGGATAAAGGTGAATTGAAGAATCATTAACTTTTTCCAATAAAGATAAAGAAAACTTACTTTTAATTACTATTTTTTAATTTCATCCTGACTTTATGAAGTTTGAAAAAAAGAATAGGAGAGGTTTTACAGATTATGATAGCTTTTAGGCAAGGGAGCTGTGGATCTGGTTGCTGCTAGTGCAACACTAGAGAAGTTTTGATTGATATGGAGACCAAAGCTAGCATATCTGGGCTTCATTATCTCATATATATTGTGTACTAGCAGATATGCCTGAGATATATCAAATTTTAGACTAAATAAAGCTGACTGTATGTATGTCAACAATTATCAGATTATACCTTTCCTGAAGATGACAATAAGTCAGTCTACTGTTTTAAAAAGGACTGGCTTATTAAGAGAGGCCATCAGCTTGATGAAGAATTAGTTTATATGTATACTGTTTACCTATATGCAGAGCACAGATAAAGGTACTGTGTTATATATATATATATATATATATATATATATATATATATATATATATATATATATATATATATATATATATATATATATATATATATATATATAAGTGCAGCTGGCAAGTAGAATGTGTTATATATAGAGAGAATGATATTATCTTAAATAATTTCTTGAAAATGATAATTATAATTTTTAAAGTAAATAACTTTATTCAACTAAAAGTAAGATGCATTTCCAGTATATTTTATTAAAAAATGAAAACTTCTTTCTATATTGAATAAAAGTTGCTGCAATATTTTTAAAGACACTTATAATCAATCAAGAGTAACCTAAATAAAAAGAACTTTTCATCTATCAAAAAAGTAACTTTTTTTTTCAAAGAAAAATTTTACTTACTATAAAAAATATAAGCAGATAATTAATAGCTTTAATTCAGGCTATCTATTGTTATATACATACACACACATATGTGTGCATTTATGTTTCATTAAAAATGAATTGAATTTTTTTACAAATCTATGACAATTCAAATATGCTCATTTTATATTATACAGGCACATCTGTCTGCAAATATACAAGTGTGTTTTATGTAAACCAATTGACATGTTGGTAAATTACAATGTGATAGCTTATTTCTTTTTGTATTAATCAAAATCAGAATGTCAAATTTATATTTATGGAATATTCAGCAGATCTTAATTTTATTTTATTGTTTCTAATTAATAAATTAATTAATTGATAAAGTTATTTCAGTAAATTTAATTAATCCTAGAGTAGATTTAAAACATTGTATGTTAGGATTATATCTCTTGCTGACAGTAATAGTTAGAGATTTTGCTCACTGTGTTGGATTCATGTACAATGGGCAGTTATATAAAAGGGATTTATGTTTAGTATTATGAAAATCCAGATGATGATGATACTGGATAGTGGAAATGAAATATCCATTAAAGTCAATGCACTACATTTTATTTTAATTATTTATTTAGAAATTAAGTTTATAGTTAGCCAATAAATTAATGGTCCTAAGTGGTCAGAGCATTGATGATGATCAGCATATTTTAGTATGCCAGCATTTTTTTCAATTGTTATATTCTTATGGATTAGCACTTAAGTTTGTGCATCCAAATTATTGTTTAAATAATTTGCTCCCAGCTGGAAAGATCTAAATAATTAGCCTAGCCTATAGTAGGCCTATTTCAAATCCAATTATGAGATTGACTATTGATTTATTTTTATTGTTGATGCTAGTGAATTTAGAATTATATATTATTTTTTATATATCTTCATATATACACTCTAATACAATTTTTTTATATATAATTCCTTTAATTTTAACAGTTTTGATTATCCTGCAGTCTTCATCAAAGCTATAACATTTAAACATATAATCATACAACCATTATTCTATATACATATAAAAATACATATTTTACATTATTATTCATAATCATATTTTATTTTTAACCCTATACTTTTACTTCCCATTTCCCCTATTTATTATTTTATTATTTCTTTATTATTTCTTCTTTCTTATGAAGACTGCAGGACAGTTGAAACTTTGAAAATTAAAGGAATTATATAAAAAAAATTTGCATTAAAGTGTACTTGTAGAAATTTAAAAAAGTAATATACATATGAATGTATGAACGAATGCTAAAAAAGTAAAGGTGAAAATATAAGAATAACTTATAATTACTTATAGCTTTGTTTTTGCTGATCTTTTATGTTTCTCATATTCATGCCTCATGCTCATGATATTGATTTGTATATTATTTGTATACTTAAATTAGACTACTCATTATTTTGGGTTGATGATAATGAATGGCATCACTCTACTTTCACTCCTGTTACTAGGTACCATTACAATATATATAGGAGGTGTAAGTATTCAGAAAAGCAAGTTTTTGATGTCAAAAAGTCTCTGGATTAAAATTTATAAATATGAAAGTTCACTATTATTTTTCTCAATTATTTACGATCTATTTTTTATAAATAATAATAATAATAATAATTTTATTATAATTATTACTATTATTATGTTTCAAAGATAAACTTTATTGAGACTCAACATGTGTTACATAAGTTACAGAAAAAAACCATGAGGTCTTAAATACAAGTTGATACATGATATTATAAATGCAATAAGAGTTTGCTTGTGATTGTAAAAAAAGCATGGCTTACAGTAAATGGAAAAAGAATGATCATTGCATAACAAGATACATTAGGTTTACATAGAGTTTTTAAATTGGATCTTGAGACAAATACATGGAAGCACATGATAATATGAGTGAAAACATATATGGTGTGTGGGATCCAAGTTGGTATTAGATGAATATATGATTGTATATAAATTGAGCTATTTGTGGGAAAGGATTATAGCTCTCATGGCTGTCTTACTGTTTATGTGTTAAATAAGTTGCATGTGAAAAACAGTAGTATTTAGATACAATTTTATACATAATATTACTTATGCAATGAGGGTATACTATTTTGCTTATGATAAAACAAAGATGATTTATAGTAGCTGGATGAATAATAAATGTTGCATAACAAGTCTCATATTTCAAATTAGGTTTAAAAAAGTATTATGAGATAAATACATGAAAGCACATGGTGATATTTGTTAATACACTTAGGGAAGGTGGATGAAGTTAAGGTTCCATTGGTATATGGTTGTATAACTTATTAGTTGATGAACACTATAGGTATCAAAGCTGTCTTATTATTCATGTCTTGGCATTTAAACTTAAATCTAAGTTGGGAGAAATCTTGTAAACTTCTTTGGATCAGTGGATTCATGAGTACAGTGTGACATTGGAGCTATGAGTTCATGCATGGTAGGCATTTGAGCTGGTTGAAATTCCAGAGCATGGGATGATAGTGCTATAGAGAGAAGTTGGAATTTGTGGCTGATATAATGATGGACTTGAAAGAAAAGTTATTAAATGATGCAAAATATCCCATGTGGCATGGTAATAGTAAATTTTAGCAAATTGTTGTCAACATATCAGGCATCCACACCATTGGCAGGTAGGGATTACAATCAGGTTTTAAATGTCGTTTACATCAGTTGTTTTAAATCTTCAAATTGGCTTATTCATTAATGGACTGATAACATCTTTGCTATTGCTGACATGAAAATTCTTTTTGAGGATTCTGGCATATGTTTTTTTTTTTATAAGTTAAAGCTGTCAATATGGTAGAATATGTTTTGTCACAAACCACTTGGTTATGTATTTGTATGGCAGCCCTTTTGCTTGGTTTTAACGATTTAAAAATGTCATTTGTATAAGAAAAGACCTTTGTAAATTCAAAATTATCTTAGAAAAGATGTCTAGCATAGTTAATTGTTAATAATTGGTTCAATATATGTGAAATTTACCTGAAATATTGCAGATATTAAATGGTCTTTTAGTAGTTTAAACCCATGGAATTTAGTAAGGTTTACTGCCGCTAATGAAATTTTTTTTTTTTTTTTTTGCAAATTATCCATTACAGACACCAGAAATTTTTTTATAACTAGAGTGTTATCTAATTAGGTCAAGATTAGTCTTTGTAGTGATTTGAAATTTATTTTTTAAAAACTAATATTATGCAAATTCTTAGGATTTGAAACATGAGCTCTTGGAATGAACATGGTGGCAGGACTAAGATTAGCTGTGAAATTTATTATTACTGTTTGATTTATGAATAACAAAGTTAACGCAGTTATAACTTTAACACCATCCACTTCTGATAAATTCATTAATGATTATTACCAATTCTTTATTATATTAGATATGAAACTTAAATCATGGTTAAAAATTAATACATTTGCTTTTTAATCATTTTCAGATATCTTTTATTTATTTATTGCTGAAATATCTCGAGTGAAAATTTTAATTATATATGTACATAAAAGGCACGTGAAACAGAGGAGAATAAATATATAAGAAAACTAGATTATACGTTTTTATATATTAAATGATTAATTGCTTTAATCTAGAATAATAATTGATCGAATAAATGTAAAGCTCTGACAATCTGTTTGTAAATATATTTATTTTAATCTTATTATCTCTGCTTGCATTATACGAAAAATATTGTGTATAATATGCGTATAAATAATAAACCAGCTTATATACAAATACATGTACGGTAGATATTTAATAAAATATAAAACATTAAGATAGCTTTTACTTGTATAAAATGTAAATTTGCATATAAGTACTCTGTTGTTATTGTTTTTTGCTATCATATCTCTTAATCACTAAAGAAATACACAGTTATTTTCTAAAATATATATTTTTTTCTATTCAAATTTATTAATATTTAAACATTTATTGCTAGAGATTTGTTATATGCAATTATGTTTTATCGTAATCTACTAGTTCCCCCCTACTAATTGCATTTGTATCATAATATTTATATGTAAGTATCGTGGATTTAAGCCTTAAAAAGTTTGAAAAATAATTTAAATGTATATATGTCCACTATTTTTTTTATTCTAAAAATAAATTTACTGTTTTTCATTTTTATATACAGTGCTATTTTGTTTATTTATTAATTAATTTATTTTTGATTATAGTAAAAATAAAATATATTATCTGTAAGAACAGTTAATATATATTTTATTTTATATGAATTAAATATAGGATTTGATTATTCAGCAGAAGAACGATACAAAGATATCAAAACACACATTCAGGAAGTGACAAGAAGAAATAAAAAGTGAAATACATGAATGAGAGAGAAAAAAATATATTATTGATATTATTAACAAAATTAAGAAACTAAAGTAGATCTGCTCTAGGCATTATTGCTAGAATATATATCAATAGATAGACAAAACTTCCCTCTGAGAAATCTACAAAGACATTACATGTGAAATGAATGGGTAAGATAAGAAAGTCTGAAGCAATGTAAAAACAAAGAATTTATGGTTCAAAGAAACAGTATCAAATGTGGAGAGAGCTTTATCTTGCACAAACTTATAATAATAGTAAAAAGCAATGATGATGCAAATGCTACATTTATACTGATTTAATAACCACTTGAATCCAATGAATTAAACCAAATAATAATACAATTATGAATTCTTTTTTATCATAATTATATTTCTGTTATTGATACCAGAGCTGAATAAATTGGAAAATTAGACAATGTAGAAGCAATAACTTATATAAATAGTAATAAACATAGCAGTTTGATCTAAAAGCATGTTAAGCAAGAATATAATATAACAAGTAATAATGCTTCACCATCATTAGTTTAACAATTCTATTTAGATCTATATTATATAAATTCAAAAGAGAAAGATTCTTATGCAAAAGATGGATCTGTCATTTCAAGTTTTTGAATGTCACACAATTTCCCAAATAGCTAATTGTTAAATTATTTATATACATAAACATAAATAAGTTCATTACTTTATTAAAATGTATAGTTAAAATTCAGAACTATATAATAAATTGATTAAATGTTGGCAAACTTAACATATAAAAATATGAGTAATGAATTATAATAAATGCATTATTAGTAATATTAATTACAATCTAACATATAATTAAACATTTTCATCAGCACAGAAATGAATACATAACTTAGTAAAAGATTTATAATAGTTATAATTATTAGCAGTTTTATTAACTTATAACACTAACAATATTAAAACAGGCAAAACTTTATATGTATTGCCACTCAGTACAAGCCAGAGTAATCAATGAATTCCAGAAGGCTTGTGTATAAAATTCTCATATAGTGCCTATTCATCCAATATCCCCAGACTTGTTTCTGGCTTGTGGCCTTCATCAGTGAGGAGCCTTGGATCTGAAAGCACTGCACCTAGATCTTCAGATCTAATGCAACCTTCTAGCAGCCACCTTTTATTTCTACTTAAATACACAACCATGAGACTTAAATTGAAAACCACTATATTTTCAATCCAAGCTCATTAGCTTGAGTAAGCATAAAAATTGTGATCATGTGATGTTTATTGGCTTAAAACCAATCCTGCCCAATAGGATAGTTGTGGCTATGGTTAATAAAGAACCAAAGTCATCAAATTGTATGAGTACTGACCTGAATTCAGACATATATGACTATATAAGCCAATGAGCTTGAATTGAAAATATTATAGTGTTTTCAATTTAAGATTCATGGTTTTGTAGTTAAGTAGAGGTAAAATATGGCTGCTGCAGGGTTGCATTAAATACTAAGATCTAGGTGCAGTGCTCTCAGATCTAAAGAACCTCACTGACGAAGTCCACAATCCAGAAACTAATCTGGAGATATTGGGTGAATAGGCATTAGATGGGGATTTTATGCACAAGCCTTCTGGCATCCATTAATTACTCTGGCTAGCACTGAGTGGCAATATGTTTAAAGAGTTTTGCCTGTTTTAATAACAGCTATGAGCAAGCATAAGAAATGGTGATTGTGTGATGTTTATTAGCACTAACAATACTGAAGTATATGCAATACTAGCCTTAAAGGACATTGTGAATTTGGTAAGCTTTGAAGTATTTTAGGGGATTTATATAGTAATGAATTTTAACTGCAGTCTTATTTTGGAAAAAAGATTGAATTATATGATACAGCTGTTACAGATGCACTATTTTCATGGATAACTTTTGGAAGTCATGTAATTTTATAACCAAAATATTATTTTACAAATGAAAATTGAATTTTATATTTATTATATAATATTAGCATAGATTTTTGTTTATGTAAATTTTATAATTCTTGGATATTGTTGGAATTAAAGTAAATATTGAGTTTATTAAAAAAAATTAACATATTTTTTTAAATAAAAAAAAGATTCTTAAATTACATTTCATAATCTCAATAAGTTTTATATTATTTGCTGAATGTATCATAAATTAATATATATTCAATGATTCTTCAGATATCAGAGTTTTGTTAGTCTCCTTAAAATCCAATTTCTATTTTTTTAAAATAATATGCAAACATTCAGAAAATCAAGATCCACATATTAAGTATTATATCAATATCACTTTGAATTCTTATTATTAAAACATTATTATAGGCTTGATGATTTATTGGCTACCATGCTCACTTATTAGTAATCAATGTGTTGTGTAGCAATTTTCCTTTTATTTCATAAACAGTCAGTTCTGTGATTTGAAAATGTCCAGTAAGTGATAGATGGAAGAGCTAAAGATATCTGAATTGTACTTCCATCTGTCATAAGACATCATAAGTAACTATCAATTTGATATTTATTTAAAGAAAAAACTTAAAAGATTATACACTTGTTTCTTTTTTATTTATTGAATAATGTTTTAATACTGGAATCCATTTAATTCTGATATATTAAGAAAATAATTAATTACTACAATACAAAAGTTTTCTAATAAAATAGGATTGGAGTATGATTGATGAGGGATAATTTAATCTTCAATGGGTTCAGTAGTTTAATTATTTTAAGCCAATAAACATTACATGAAAATTGTTGAAACAGCAAAATATTAACTCGCATCATGCAATTCAGTCATATGGCAACTCTAAAGATTTAAATATGGATGGATATTTAAACTACTAAATAAAATTATGCTGAATCTTTTGTCTGAATGTTAAATATTTTTTAAACATTGTCTTTTTCATTTTTACTTTCCATTACAGTACAAATTTGCATTGATAAGGTCTATTCCTAAGATAAAATGTTTTTTACCTTTTGCCTGCTTTATCTAAATTATTTGGTAAAAATTATTTATAATCAATTAACTGCTTGATTTTATGTTTGGGTTATATCATAATTAATGATCAGATTAGTTTTATATATCTAAATGCAGTTTATTTAAATAATTTCAAAATATAGTATGTTTGTACAATATACAATTTTTGAATGGGAAACTCAGTGAATACACCTAAAATTTACTTTGAACTTGTTGTACTTATTCATAGTGAAAGTAAAATTTATGTAATGATTTAAAATATAATAACTTTTTTACTAACAATTATTTTTGTTGCAATTTTAAGTCTGATATTTTTATTTATTAATTATTGAAATACTCACAACCAATCAATTTTCAGAATATAAATTATAAGGATTTGTAGCTAAATTAAAATAATAAATATTTAAATACATGAAAGCAGTCCCGACCTAAGCAAAACCAAACAATGCTAAGATTTTTAATCGGTTGTCAAGGCAACCTTTTTTTATTGTAATAAAGATGGATACCCACCATTATCAAGTCTAATATATTTATAAGGACAATGTTGATTGATACTTGATTAAAAGACATTAAAATTTATAATTCAAAGAAATTTAAATAAATCTCATTAAAATGACAAATATAGTCTGTTTTTGTACTTATGCAACTTGACAATAAAAACAATATCATTTCATGTTGAAATATAATCCTAAAGTTCATTAGTATTTATAATGAAATTTAACACGATAAATTAAATAATTTTATAAAAAATGTTAAGCAATGCTATCACATATTTTATTTATCCAATTAAGTCTTGAATTCTTTTTTGTGGGGAGGGGTGAAAATTATTTTCAAATTTGTACTGAGTTAAAAAAATATATATATTTAACAATAAGGTATGTATATATATATATATTTGTACAACCTTGATAATGATTACAAAAATGTTACAAACATGTGCACAATATATTGAAGTACATTTGGGTTCATGTAAATAAATAAAAAGGAAGAAAATAATTCTATTGGATTTTTTATATATTAAAGTCTTTACTTTACATGAATTTTATCAATATTTACATAAATGTTCTGGACACTTAAGGAGAAAATATAATCTATATATTTTCAATTTAGCTTTTACTCATGCTTAGCATGCTTTCAATATATAACATATTATAATCATAGACTACCTTTTCTGTATAAATGTCCAGAGCATTTATGTGAATATTACAATTATCCAGAAAAGAGAAAAAAAACTTTGGTAATAGGCTTTAGTTGTTAAAAAAAATAACTTTTTAATATACAAATCATAAAAGCATAATAAATGATTTTACTATTTTTATATTTGTTTGACTAAGATAATAGTATTAGTCAAGCTCTTTATTTTATGATATCTTTATTTGCTAATTTTTTATCTTATCCATTAAACCACTTGAAATGACTTTATTTATTATATTTAACAATAATCACATCAAATAGCATTTTGTGTGTGTATTCACATATATAAATGTATTTTGCCATAAAACATTAACCCTCTATTATATAAAGCAAAAATTATTGAACATAATGTAATATAAAGGTTCAAAGCTTGTAGAAGCATAACATCATTTTCATTAATATTTTAAAACTGTATTAAATAGTAATAATAGCTTTGTTTGCTTTTGTACCTTCTCAATCAATAGTAATTTGGATTTTTACAATAATACTGGTTCCTGATTAATTTGACTAATAGTTAACTACCTTGATAAAAATTCTGACCATGTATATGAGCTGAAAAAAATTATAGTTTAGTGTCATGGCACACATATTTCTGTACCAATAATTCTGCCACAGTATCCAGTAAGCATAAATAAGAAAATAAATAATTAAACTAAACTGGAAGTAATGAAATTATTGTAAAGAAACTTTATCAATCAGTCTCTGAAGAACTTAGAGAATACCTGACAATAAAAAAAAATCTTTTTGAGACAAACACACACATGGTCCAGACACTATATTTGCTTGGTACAGGGACAAAAGCCATCAACTCACACACCAACAGCAATTAAAATTCAAGAAGATATAATCTCTGTTTACAACATGTTTCTATCCCTCTATGCATATTGCAAATCCAAACTTCAAGAGAAGAAAAAATTCAATCTGGGCCATTTTTCTCGGTGAGCCAGAAGAAAAAACAGTATTTACAACTAAGGATTCAAAAATTAGCACCAACACCAAACTCCTGTCAACCAAGAATGAATTGGTATGCCTTGCTTTGTATTCGAGCATTTAAAAAAAGTTACTGCACAGTACTTAGATAATCTAGCTAACTTTCTAACAAAAAAGTCTATCATATACATGGATTATACCCTATTTTACTAGTACCAATTATCAAACCACATGGAAAAATAATCACATTAAACAATCTAAAGCTCATATCAATGAGCCCACTGGGTATCAAACGGTTGGAGTCAATTATTAAAAACAAAATAGAAACCTATCTTATACCTATACTATCTAAAATACAGTTTGCTAAGAAAGGTTCATCTATAATACAAGCAGTCTTTCTATTCAAAACAGTTATTGCTTCTGTCAGAAATAATAAAAAATATAATTCAGTTGTATTAAAGCATTAGCAGACACAGCAAATACCAAGATCCTTAATATACTTAATCACCAATCTTCTATTAAGTTGAGAAATACATATCACATTTAATGGGAAAAATTCACTCTCTCTACTAAAAAAAATTAACAACATTTGGAAGAAGCTATTGGAAGACAAAATAAATTTTAAAACTTCTCAACCAATAGAATTTAAGTATGAGGAGAAACAAAAAGATAAAAACAATTTTAAATCTCACACATGTTCCTATGATGTGAGAAAGAGCATGCTCTGAGGAAGGTATTTCTTATTGTATTGAAACATTAGCTATTTAGCTATTTTACTACATGGAATATTCTGAAAATAATAATAATATGAAATCATATATATATATATAAATTTTTAACAGTAAATACAATATTATACTTTAAATTCTTTTGTAGCATTTTTGATTACATGGTAATCCTCATCAGTTTTAACTGAATTGAGCTGACGAGGATTACCATGTAATCGAAAGTGTTACAAAAGAATTTAAACTATAATATTGTATTTACCATTAAATGTTTTGTTTATATATATATATTATAATGGGTATTGTATTTTACATTATATATATTTTACATTATATATATATACAAACTGAAAGCAAACATATACTGTATTGCCTACATGGATGAGGTCTCAATTTTTTTAACCTCGAAAAAACAGATCCCAACTCTATTAAAAATTCTTAATTCATACACTAACAAATACAATCTGGAGTTTAACATGGTTAAATTATGTGCTTGGTCAAAATACACAAGACAATTTCACACACAATATTTTAAAGGAAAAACTAGCTCTTTTGTGGAATTCTATTTGAGCAACCTAGAAATATATCAACAAATACAAGACAAAATTAAAAAATATAATTGATTCACTTTCAAAATCTTACCTATCATTGCACTCAAAAGTATCCTTTTTTAATCTATTAATTATGACTCAAATCACATACTATTCACCAATAATACTATACACTAAATCTTTTACTAGTGAAATTAATTCACTATGTAGAAAATTGCTGTGGGGGAAAAAGATTGTTTCAAATTCACTAAAATATATTCAAGCTTCCTTATTACAAAATGGTTTGGGATTACATTCAATAAATATTTTTTAACATTCAAAAGATTTTAAATCTTATTTCTACTTGTGCTCATTTATTTCCATACATGAAAGTGTTCTGCAAGGTTATTCCAACAGATAAATCACCACCAGTCAAAGGATATTGAAAAATCTTGCTTACATTAATTCTCAACATTCCAAACTTTACTTATTCACTACCTCAAGATAAATTTAAATATTGGGATGTATATTAGATAATTTGCTCTCCCTTAAATGATAAAAGACCAATTCTAAACATTAATAATAGACAACTAACCCAAACATTCAAATTCTGATCATTTGAACCCAAATATTATGATTTTCTGCTCAAATTAAATCTTGAAGTACTACCAACATCACATTTTTGTAGATACAGAAGGCATTACATAAATACAGAAGACATATGCTGGTTAGTGTAATAGAGAGACTTAGACACAAGAACAGTTTCTTTTTACCTGCCCTGCATTTGATAATATCCACTCATCCATACCATGAATTGTATAAACAAAGAAATTGTGACATTCAAACACTTTTACAATCATTTGTTAAAGGTAGCTACCCATATATTTGAATAAGTACTTTTACATTATTCTCTCTATGGTGCACAAGATGCTCCTTCATGTATAACAATAATCCAAGAAGACATCCAAATATATTCTGGAACAAAATGAAACTACTTCACTTAAGAGTTGAAAAAATTGTATCACAAGAGATGTATACAGCCACTTGGTCCATATTGCAACAATGCTCAAAATTATAGTATGAAAAAAGACTAATAAAAAAGAGAACTAAGAGCCTTGTCAGTGTATAAAACTGTTGGATGTGTATATAGAAAAATATAAACTCAAATTTGTAAACCACATGCATATCCTTTGTTTTTGTTGCCCCCCCCCCCCAATTACAATTTTCGCTTTATTTATATTAACTTCAATTTATCTGCATGTGGTAAAATAGTTATAAATGTAAACTTTTTCTTATTATATGCAATAAAGTTCTGTTGAAAGTAAAAATAGACTGAACATTCAATAGGAAGAAAGAATAATCTGCAGATGAAAATAATTATTAACTGATTTATAAATGATACATGCAGTTATTACCAAAAAATTATAATTTGAAATAATATTATAGAATTAAAATTTTATAAAAAGATTATGAAGGGAGGAAATGGTAGCATAAAGAATCATTTCTATTTAAGCAGTTGTTGTATTACTAATGCGAATGTCTAGTGAAATGCTAATATGCAGGAAATAAAAATAAAATTTATTTTAAAATAAAAAAACAGATTTTTTTTTTAAAAAAATAATTTTTTTTCAGTTTGCATACTAACTTAAAAGTTGCAGAAAGTAATAATGAGCTACCATTGATGTTCAATTTTCTGAGTAAATTTCTTGTCAAGACAAAGTGTTTGTTCCACTCTTTAAATATAGGTTGTTAATAACAACTGAAATAGATCACAAATTAAAATATGAAATAAAGCATAAAAAAGGATGGGATTTTTAATTAATAACATAAATTAAAATATATATTGAAGTGAGTAGACAAAACGTTGAATAGATAAATGATAACCAAAACATTGATTAAAATATATACCTTTTAATAAGTATTTAATTTTTGTTTTAAAATGAACTTATATCTGAGAATGCTTATTTTATTAAGTATAGTTTTTTAAACAAAAATGTAATTCTTAAAAAATATTTTCGAAAACTACCATTTTATCTTTTTAAAAGAAATACAACTGTTTAGATTTCAAACCCGAATAAATATATATATATTTCGCAACAAACTTTGCTTTATTTTCATCAGACAAGTATAAAATTTAACCATAAGCACAAAAGGTAATTGCAATATAACTGACAACACTAAATCAGATACATATAGTATCACATATATCCATAATTTTTTTATATCAGACATTAAGAAAATATATATTAAAAATACCAAAATTAAAAAGTAATATTTTTTTACATTTTATTTTTTTAGTTCACAATACACATTTGTATATGTAATATTAGTTTCACTTTTATGATATGCTTAATTTTTTTACATACATTTGTGCGTAGCTTTTTTTAGCTGAGGGCACTTTCGGTGATCATTGAAAGTTCACTCAGATAAATAAAATAAACGAAGGAAAGTAAAAACCCACTTTGTAAAGCATACATAGACAAAAGAATTACAACTGTATATATGTGTGCTCGCCATGCCTACATAATATACACACGTTTGTATACATACATTTTATAACCTTTAAAGATTTGCAACTGAGAATAAAATAAGCTATCAACTTTGCTTTATAATGCCATAATTATATTCCATTCCTCAGATTGGACACAGACAATCTCTCATTTGTTTTGTTTCAACAAAACATGAGCTGATTTACTAGTATTAGGTCATCTATCCATTAGTTAATATATGTTCTCCTATAAGTGGAATTTAAGAAAGTTGACTTTTATTAAAAGATTTCTATCCAGTCTATTTGCTTTAATAGGTTTATTTAACAAATGCACAACAACAGCTGCCATTCCTACAAATTATCAAAAGGATTTTATTTCATGTTGTAAGTTTTTATAGTCAATTTTATATACCAACATCCAGAAATTGGGCAAAAAATATTAAGAAAATCTTTTGATCATATTTAAAAAATGTGAAAAAAGACCACAGGAAACCAAAAAAAATTATAAGATTTAAGCAAAAAGTCTAATCATTTTTATATTAGCTTGATAGGTATAGAAATTACTGTAAAAAACTGACCCTTATTTTTCAATGATATTACCAATATGTTGCACACGCATACATATATATCGTGATGGTATAAAAGAATTGAGTAATAAAAAATGAAGAAGTGGTGCGGAGACAAAGAGTACATTTTATTATATCCAAACTGGATTTAATCTAATAAAATATTTATTATACCGACAATATGTAAAATTGAATATAGCCAATTAATAACATAGGCGTCATAATAAATATATATCTTATTATGAGTGACATAAATATTCTATAAGTGTATAAAATGTTTTATGTAAATGTTTAACTCTATTTTTTTGGAAATAGGTGCGTTTGTAATAAACAATATCTCAGAGTTCTAAGACGTGCATGCAACCAAAATAAATTTACTATAATCTAGTGATAAATAAGTTTTATAAACCTTACCCAAAAAATAATAAGTCAAATTTAATAAATAAAAATAAAATGACTTATTTGTATAAATCAGAACAAAGAATAAAATTTAATTATTAATATTTCAAATAAATCTAGTTCTCTTGAAATATATATATATATATATACTGTATATTTCTTTTTTAAAAACCAAACATAAAATGATTGAATCATAATTTTTCACCTGAGAGAGCCTAAAAAACAGTACCATAATATATATATATATATATATATATGTGTGTGTGTGTGTGTAATGAAATATAATGGGTGAACGTAAGCGTGGATATATTGTAAATATATTTAGTGAAAAGTCGGATTATTCAAATATTAGCCTTTCATCTGCTTCAATTTGGACAATGTACAATTTATTTTTACAATAAATCACTAAGTATTTTATAATTTTTATTAGACTATAGATTATCCAATAATGAATCTAATGAAGGACTAATAAAAAATATTAATACACTTTCATTAAGTGACTTGTGTCAAAGTTGTGAGGGTAGCACGTTTGACCCTTATTAATTAAACTGTAGTAATTTGCTATCTATATCTCTCACTCGCTCTCTCTCTCTCTCTCTCTCTCTCTCTCTCTCTCTATATATATATATATATATATATATATATATATATATATACTGAAAAGTGATAAAGATATGTGTAAAAGATTGTAGTCTTTACCAATTAATGACTGATGAATCAGCACAAACTGATCATCTTGGAAATCATAGATCTTTTTCACATGTCTTTGGTCATATGTTTATAATTTCATCCCTCAACAATGTGTTAAAAGTAAATAGAAACCACTTTTAATCTTGCATGAGAGTAGTGTAGTGAAAATTACAATACAGAAATATTGAATCCCTAAGTATGTTTGAGAAGTTCTTTAAACATTGTTAATTGTATATAATAAAATGATTTTATTTTTCAACAATTGCTTTAGAAATATTTTTGGATTAAAGTAGGAATCTGAAAAAATAAAAAAAAAGATTACTTCAATTATCAATTTTTTTTTTACAAAATCTCTCAGTATTATTGTGGAAATATACTTTTAGAATAAATTGGAAAATTTAAGAAATAATAAATTATTTCTCAAATCATTCAAACTTTGCAGATGAGGCAATTATTTTTTTAAAAAAAACAATACTTTGTAAGCTTCAGATAATGGTACAAAAGATACAAATGAAAGCAAGAAAGTATTTATTTCATGTATGTAATATTTTAGGCAGCTCATTATTGCCTTGTATGAAGAAGTAATTTGTATAAATTTCTACAAAAAAAAAATAGATTCAACAATGATATTATTAAACCTTAATCTGCCACTAAAAATAAATTGAATTATTAGTGCTTTAGGAGATTATATAATGTTGTACTGAAAGTGTTAGAGCCAAGTTATGATCCATGTATTTTTGACTGACAAGTAATTTTACTACTGTGTCTATACATTTGATAGTCATTTATGTGATTATTGGATTTTACTTGTCATACCTACATAAAATGGAAATTTTTAAATTCCAATCTGAAGCAAAAAATACAGCAAACATGGATAGTTATTAAAACAAATTACTGTTTCAACAATACCTAGAAAGATTAAATCCAGTTTATGTTGCTATTGGATCTGAAAAAATATTTGAAATCTCGCAGAAAGTTTATTTTTTACATCATTATTCTTTAGTTGCTTGAAGTGATATTCAGAAAGCAGATTCATATTTGAAATGTCTTCGTTGTAAAGCTATGTCTTCATATCAAATCTAATCTATATAATATCTTTTTATTCAGTTTTTATGAAGCAATTTATCTTCTCTATCAGATGGAGACATATATAAAAATCTGGAAGCCATTCCAAGAAAGTAGACTGGTCTTGAGAGTATCAATAATATTTTTATGTTAATATTTGTGCATCAGAAATTTATAATATGCAATTTTTTTCAAGAAAAGACACACCATTCACTAGTAGAATAAGCTACTTCTAAGGAAACTGTTTGTAAAGTTCCAAATGGTGCCATGGACATTTCCAAATAATATTACTAAAAATTATTTTAGATATAATGTACTATTAAATAGAAAAATAAGTTCAACTACATTCCAAGATTACTCCTAAATAGCTTGGAATAAAATTACATTTTAGTTGATGAGATTTATTCCTACTGTTTAGATGAAAGTTTTGAGCATATAGTTATCATAGAATTATTAAACTGATCACCGATTTTGTAAAGAATTTCTTTTTTAAAAATTAAAACAATATTCTCAATACAGTCAGAATTTCTTGCTTTTTGTTTCTCGATATTTAGTGATAAATGAAATAAACAAAATAGGTGAAAAACACTAAATTTTGCAGGTATTATAATAGAGATCATTCTCTATTTAATGTCACTTAAATTTTCAATTAATTAAAGAGCATTTTATCAAATAAACTATTTCAACATTTCAGATATATAAAATATGTAACTTCAGTTTTTGGTTTTAGCTTATTTTAAAAGCTATTTGTAAAGTCAATTGTCAAACTTATTCACAATATTTTTCTTATTAACCTAAATCCATACTATTTTAAAAGCCTTAATCTTTGGCCTATTTCTATTAAGATGAATCTTTCAGAAAACTTTTTGATAAAACAACATATAATTATAATGGTTAAAATTAATTAAACTTGGATTGTATGTGCTTTGTAGAAATAACTTGATTCTAATGCTTTTTTATAAATCTATTTTTTGAATATTCAATAAAAAATAAAAGATACCATATTTTATAGAAAAGTATAAAGAGATACATGTTATGATCAAAAGTCATATATACATTTATATTTACCTGTATCCTTTAAAGAATTAGGTAACTGAATCAGAATTACATTGAATATGTCATTGAAAAATATGATAATAGATGGTTTGCAAAAGACAGAAAAAATCATATATGAGGTATATGGATAAAAAAGTTTGTGCAAATGATATAAAGAAAAAAGATTATACATCAGAAAAATTGAATTAAATGTGGAAACATCTTCATTTTTATACACATTAAAAATTTTTAAAATACTAGTAAAGGTGACTTGTCATAATGCTTTCCAATACAGTTAAAAAAGAAAATAGGTTTGCTAATATCATTTTAAAATTGAGGACCTGAAATGAAAATAGTTTAAAAATGTCATTAAAAATATAATAATAGATGAACAATAGTTAGCTGTCTTATTTATTTTGTTTAATAAAATCTTTGGGGATTTTTCAAAAACAGAATGCAAAAAATTTGTAAAAACTGATGGCTTTGTTTTAACTTCACACACACAAAAAAAAATCTGCCTCACTCTCTTAATAAAAATAGGAAAAGTTTAGAAATCTTTTTCAAAAATTAATAATCCTACAAATACAAAATGTTCAACTTTTTATTTATATAATAAAGAAATATATTATAAATTAAATAATACTTTCTGAAACAATATATTGTAACACCACATCACTGTATGCTAATTATGAATAATTGTGGACTGCTTTTTAATATAATTTTGTTTTATTAAAGGTTAAATTTAGGATAAATTTAAATAACAACTATTTTGGAAAACTGATAAGTATTAATTGGGATTGTGAGTAAAATATTCTTTAGCATTATCATAATACTGAATTGTGTGATCATGTTTGAATCATAATGTTTTATATTGGATTTCTGGACAAACAATTAAATATTATTGTGAAAAATATTGCTGATGTATTGAAATCTCTTCTCTTGCAATAATTTCTCATTCCTTCACATAATATTTCACTATATATTAAAAGAAAAGTTGCCTTATTAAAAATGTATAAAATCTATAATCCAGACTTACCACTAAATCAAAACATAATTTTGTTATCTAAAGATATACCTCAAATTAAAATACCTTTAATGAACAAAAAAAAAAAAAAACGTTTAAAACAACCAATTTTTTCTGACTGTAAACAAATTTATTTGTTAGATTTTATAATAAAGTCAATTGAATTACTGAAGTCAGATCAGAAAATTCAAAAACACCCATGATCACTATGGTTAACTGTTCCATGAAATAATCCATCCCTGAATTATGTAATTGTGGACAAACACAGATCATTAAACACATTTTCAGTTGGTTAGAGCATCATTTTAAAATTTAATCTTCAAATCTGTTCAGGCACGCAAAGCCTGAAAAAGAAAAGAAGAATATCTCTTGAAGCATTGTACATATACTAACTTGTGTGCTATTACTAACATTTGAATGTAATTGGAAAATTTAAATAAAATTTAATTTTTCTAAAAATTTTCAGAACTTAATATTAGATGATGGAAATAATCCAATATATAACTATAACATAATTAATGATTATTTAATCTAGGTTTACACTGGAAAAATTGAAGGTCTTAGTGCTGCTTGGAATCTTTACAGATTTCTTTATATTTATAAATAATTCTAATCATCTAATATATATATATATATATATATATATATATATAGATATATATATATATATATATATATATATAAATTATAACAGTCAAAAAAATCTAAGGTCTTACCGTATCTGCTGTAGAAGGGCACCACCAGGCCATTCAAACCTGGAAAAGTTATATAGTAGGCAGATATGTACTGTTACAATCCAATTTTATTTTATTGTAGACCGTTAGCCCCAGTCACTAGCTCGCAGAGCAGCAGAGATAATGTACACTTTAATTTTAAAGAAAGAAAGATAATAAAAAATAAGAATAAGCCACTGTCAAATTAACAATACAGAGAAACATTTATTTTGCACATATATAAAATTTACAATTATTTTAGTATAATGTTTACTTAATAATTTGATTTACATTTTAACTTTTGATTTTATAAGTTTGTACAGATGAATTCATTAATATTTTATTAAGAGTGTTGAGTATGGATAGACTACATAGATTGCACTTGGAAAAGAAAATATTCTATATCTTTTATTTAACCCTAGACCAAAAGTTTGCAGTCAAACTATTGCCAATCTATCTGATGTATTGATGTATTCAATGCAGCATAAATACGACAGCACAATGCCGTACTGTCAGAAATATACATCTGAATAGTATGGTTATTGAGAAGAAATGTCTCTCATCCAGTACAGGAATACTTTGTCTGTCTGGTGAGAAGAACAATAAAAAAGAAAACTCCATAGGAAAGGATTGCGGTCTTTTTTGCAGTTTTACTATCCCATTCCATAGGCTAAAGGGATGATCCAAAGAGCAGGGAATATCATCTGCTTCCGATGGTCAGTAAGAAATGGGACTTATTTTTCCCAAGTGCAGCATATAATATGATCCTACATGTCGTGGATCTTCATGTTACATTTACTAATTACACCAATACCTCAAATCCATTGACCCAATTTAACTGCAAAACAAATAACCTAAGATTTACCCTCCCTTAAACTAACATAACATCCAATTTAAATTTAACATGATTTAATTAAAAGTTTTAGCTTAATGTGAAAAAAAAACCCATAATAATAACTTTAAAAAACAGAAAAATTAAATTAATGAAAATGATTTTAAAACTACATATGATAAAAATAATTATTAATGATTTAATTTGGTCAGATAGGAATTTATATTTATATTTAAATATTGGAAATATTTATACTTAATGATCTATAATATTAATAAGCCAATAAGTTAATACACATGCATTTTGCAGATGTCACTATATAAATGAATACTCCCACTTTTTCAAACACAAGATAAAGTCTTTAAGAAAATATAGAATGAATCCATCTATATTTTTGACCCAACCATATGTATGGGCAAATCTGAAGTGTTTGAAATGAAGAGTATGAAGTTATTAATTGATCACTTTAAATTACTTTTTTACTAGGTAAATGAATGACACCAATAAAATTTCTAGAATTTAAGATATGTCATTCTTATAATTAAACATATGTAAACAAGACATTTATTTTTTCATATAGCACAATGTTTTTATAATTTATAATATTAATAAGCCAATAAGCTAATACACATGCGCTTTGCAGAAGTCACTATATAAATGAATACTCCCACTTTTTCAAACACAAGATAAAGTCTTTAAGAAAATAGACTTTATCTTGTGTTTGAAAAAGTGGGAGTATTCATTTATATAGTGACATCTGCAAAGCACATGTGTATTAGCTTATTGGCTTATTAATATTATAGATTATAAAAATATCATGCTATATAAAAAAATAAATGTCTTGTTTACTTAATGATCATGAATTATATATATATATATATATATATATATATATATATATATATATATATATATTATATATATATATATATATATATATATATATATATATATATATATATAGTTCTTAGAGTTTAAAAATCCATCCTTAATAGTTGCTTATAATTTGGATCCAGTGTTAATTTCCATGGTGTCCAGAGGGAACGGATGCTGTTTGCCATTCTATTGGTATTCATCCGGAAATCCTTTGCAGTAGCTGGTATAGTTCTTTGCAGGACTGTAATGTCCTGGGATCTGCATTATAGGAAAATGATATTTCATTTCTTCTTTTATAAAAACAGAAGGGCTTGAAAGTGTAAACACATATAGCACACCCAATATTTTATTTCCAATCTTTTTTTTTATATTAAAATCTCATATTGACTGAACATGACATCATGGTGATGTTGATACTTTCACTGTGGTCCATTTTCTGAGGGATTTTTTATTGGTTATTCAGTTTTTATTGTTATCTCCTATCTGACCTTTAATTATAAATTTTGAAATGCCCAAAGGCTAGTTTACTTTGACTAATTAAAAATAATCATTTACATTTTTTTAGCCTTTTTACACAATAGAATTAATTAAATTATTTTACATTCTTAAAAATATACATATATTTATCTTTATATCTTTAAGTTTTTTTTAAAATTTAGTTTTAAAACTTTTTTTTCTTTTTTAATAAAGTTTTCTTTTAATAATTTTCCAGCTGTGCATTTTTATATATATATACTAGTATAGATGACTTAATTTTCAATTTTTAATTTTTAAAACAAATTTTTATTTGCAAACTTTTTATTTTTAATTTCTAATTTTCTTTATTATAATGTAACAGCTTTTGTGCCCATTACAATATATATATATATATATATATATATATATATATATATATATCTATATATATATATATATATATATATATGTGTGTGTGTGTGTGTGTCTGTGCACTTAGTGACTACATTTAAATTAATTTGAACTGGCTTGTTTGAAAAAAAAAATTTTTTTAATTTTCAAATCATAACATAATTTAGTAAAAAATCTTTTCAATTATAGAAATTATTCTTTTTGCATACATAAAATGTTACTAGCAAGCAACTGTCAAATGAGCATTAATTCACTTCTACTTAGTCATATTTTATTGCCTAGTTAAAAATGCAAATGAAATATATTCAACTTGGACTATGAAACAATTATTTTTATTCTATAGCAATGATGTTTTTATAGGCTTTAGCAGATTTAGCTAGTTGTCTTTTCTTTATATTTATTGCAAGCTACATGGTTAGAAGAAAACAGCAATACAATCAGATAATGTAACCTGACTACAATTATATGTTTATTTGCTTGACAGAGAGGTACCATAAAAATACAGTTATATCTGTAGTAGCAATTAACTATCCTATTATTGATTTTGATTTCAAATAGATAATTATAAATGAATTAATCTATTTTTCCTTCTTCATGACTATTAGTGAAGTCAAAACAGCTATTTGTAATATTAAAAATAAAAAGGCTTCAGATCCTAAAATGCTTGGTGAAGTTTTAAAATATGAGCGTGATAGGTTTGCTTCAAAAATATTGGAATTTTTTTGGATAGTATGGACCATGGAGCTATGTCACTTTATTTTAATAATGCTTCTATTGTTTCAATTTTTTTAAAATAAAGAGAATAAACAAGATTGCAGTAAATGTCAAAAATATTATTATATATAATAATCTCTTGCCTATAAATAGTTATTAATAATTTAAATATAGCTTTATCTAATAATGATCAATAAGGTTGTGTAGAAGCTGTAGATAATAAAATATTATTATGGGTAAATAATTAAAGATCATAAAAGTGGATAAGAATTTATGATAAGAGTCAATAAATATTGTTGCTGCTTATGCAAAAATGCATCTGCAGATTATGTAATTTTTTTATGCTGTCTTTCTTTACTGGAAGTATTTATATTATCGGATAGAAGTTTTTAATATAAATATAATTGATATTTCTGATTTCTTTGTAACTATTGTTAATGTTTCTTATAAATAGCTGAATTATTTCAAATTTGAACTTTCTATAAATTAAGTTTTTACTTATAGTCAATTCCTCAGAAATACGACAGTTATATATATATATATATATATATATATTGTAATGGGCACATACGCCATTACATTATTTTTTTTATTATTAAACATGAAAAAATAAAAGTTCACAATTAAAAACTTCTTCTTTAAGAATTAAAAATTGAAAATTAAAAAATCATCTTAAACTCATATATATATAAAATTACACAGATGAAAAAAGTTATTAAAATAAAACTTTATTAAAAATAGAAAAACTAAATCTTCAACAAAAACTTAAAAAGATTTAGAAATAAAAATATATCTTTAAGTTTGGAAAACACATTAATTAATCATAAAATGAAAATGATTGTTTTAATTAGTTAAATGTAAACTAGCCCTTGGGCATTTAAAATGTATAAGCAATGGTCAGATAGGAGAAAACAATAGAAACTAATATCCAATGAAAAAAATCCCTCAAATCGGACCTCAGCGAAAGGACCATCACCATCGTCATGACGTAATGTTGAGTTAATCCAAAAAATGAATATAAAAAGAAAAAGTTTGGAAATAATTATTATTAAGAGAGGACAGATATGTGTTAAGTCGGAGAGGGTTGGAGGAGAAGGAATTGAAAGATGCACTTTCAATTCCTTCAGTTGTTCAAAAAAATGAAGCATCATTTTCCAATATTGCAGACCACAGGACATCAAGGCCCAGAAGAATACCATCAACCATAAAGGACCAATGGTTAACTGCACACTGATCTCCTTATGACTTTGTGGGAATTAACACCTTCCATTACAAGAAATTAGAGACTACGGACATTTTTCAAAACAGTAAGAAATATATAATTAATGAAAATTTCTAAACAAAAAGAACTCTAAATGCTAAACTTTTCAATATTTTAAATAGAAGAATTTCCTATCTGACTAAATTAGTTATAATTTTATTTGATGTATTTCTTTTTTAAAATGACTTCCATTTATTTATTTTTTTTGTTTTTTAAGTTTTTATTATGATTTCTGTTTTTCATTAAACTACATTATATAAATGTTAAATTTAAGTCGGCGTGAATGGCTATATAGATTTGTGAAGTTTTATTAGGGGAGGGTAATCTTAGGTTATTCATTTCACAGTTGAATTAGGTCAATGGATTGGCTATATTGGTGTAATTAGTAGATGTAGTATGAGGTTTGCTATGGGCAGAATCGCTAGTATATGCCGCACACCTCCTTCTGCTTATGGAATGGATCATAAGTCAGCAAAAAAGGACTGCAGTCCCTTCCTATGGAGTTTTTTTTTATTGCTCTTCTCGTCAGATAGATGTAGTATTCTTATCTGGATGAGAGTCAATTTCATCTCAACCTATTTTTGTGCTGCTGTATTCATATTACATTGAATACATCGATATATCAGATGGATTGACGTTTGGTTTAGCTGTGAACTTTTAGCCTAGGGTTAAATAAGGGATAGAATATTTTCTTTTTAAATGCAATCTATGTAGTCTATTCATACTTGACACTCTAAATGCATTAAATTTAAGTTGGGTATAGATGCTTGCATGGATTCGTTATCGGTTAATTATGTTTTTGGTTTTCATATTTGATCAAAATATATAGACATTTGGTAAATAATGATACCTTATGGTGAGTATCTAAAATGTATTTATTCGGATGTCTTTTAAGTTATTGGTGTCAATGCAGAATCTTATGATGAATGCCATTGGGTTTCTTATAAATTTCCCTCTGCAATTCCATCAATGACTTTATATTTTGATTGTTTATGTTTATTTTGAAATGTTTTTAACCATGTAATCTATGTAACCGATCTATACTCAACATTTTAAAACAAACTTTTATAAATCCATCTGTGTGAACTTATAAAAATTAAAATGTAAATTAAAATCTAAAATCAAAGTTAAAAATGTAAGTTAAATTTTAAAATGTAAAACTGATACTAAAATAATTTTAAATCTTATATATGTTTAAATAAATGTTTGTGTGTTATTTCTGGCAGTGGTTTCCTTTATTTTGAAAATGTTTTTAGATAAGAATTATTTTATTATTTCTGCTGTTCTACTGAGCTAGTGACAATGGGCTAATGGTCAGAATCAAAATATATAAATTAATTTTTTTTAAACTTACGTATCTGCCTACTATATACATTTTCTAGGTTCAAATGCCTAGTGGCACCCTATAGTGCAGATACATTTAAGTCTCCCTTTTTCCAGACCATTATAATATATATATATAAACATTTATATAAACATTTTTTTTATTTTAGTAATCATAATTTGCTTTTCTATAGAATAGGCAAAAAATTTTAGTCAAGGACATTTTACACTAGTTGATTTGAATATAATAATTATATTATTGAAATACATTAAAATATGATTGGTAGGACATCAAAATAAAATTTAAAAAATTAAACAGATGTGGACACTGGTAAAGGGCAATAACTTGTGTAACAATGGATTTTTTAACTATTGAAAAAAAAAAAAAAAATTCTGTAATCCAAATTTTTCTTAATATCATCTATTGTATATTGTTTCATAATATTGTGCTTGGTAATTATATTTTGAAGAATTTAGATAAGTATGTTTTAAAATTGTATAGCTCTTTGTACTATTGTGTAATATAAACAAAATATTTTATCTGAAGTAGCTATTTCAATCAAATAAACTTTTCTGTAGTTTTTTTTTTTTTTTTGTAAAATATTAAATAGATATTAACAAAATAATGCTGCCCAACAAAAAGTTGGATCAATTTATAGCTCAAGAAAAAGACAGTTAAAGATTATTTTCAATCTATTGAAATATAAACTTATAAATTTGATGCTTGATTAAAATGATATTTTGTTTTATTAATTTCATTTTATATTTAAAAGAATATTGATTCAATTAGTATGCTGACTTAACTATGAAATATAAGCACATATTAAAGTTTACTTTCATTTTATTATACAATAATATATATATATATATATATATATATAAATGAAATATTACCTTAATTCATCTGTGTATAATTTATTGTAGTATAAATATATACCAACAGAAGGCACACATTGCCATAAATTGGGTAATAAATATTATGAAAACAGTTGTAAAGGCACTGTAAACATTGGCATATAATAATACTAAATGTTCTATCAATAGAAAACAGGTAAAAATAATAAATATCAGAAATTGTTTAAGTTACTACTTTTTAAAAACAACTCTTCCAAATAGAAAGTATGCATGTAGCATCACATTTGTTAAAACAATCTGACCTTTGAGGGATCTTAATGGGTTCCCAGATCTGACATTGTTGGAGAGTGTCATGTCTGGATAGCATTTTAGTGTTGGAGAAGTCAATCTATGATTGGAATCCATAGCATGGAAGATTGTGCTAACATGTTCTTCGCTTCTAGCACTGATGCAGTGATTGCTCTTATCACATAATAAGGTTTGTAAATGCAACATGGCTTCAAAGGGGAATGAATGTTTAACCATGCATAGAAAGTTATTAATTTTTTAGTATGTAATATATATTGCCTTTTTATTGTAATGTTTTAGAATAAATTAATATTATCTGTAGTTGTTTTTAATGTAAGGAATACAAATTCTAATTGTTTTTTTTCTTTTTTTGTTGTTTTTTTTTTTTAGGGATTGAATTAAGGTATGCTTTATTATTATAGCTATTAACTAATAAGATATTACTTACATGATTTACTTCATTTTTTAGATATGATTTTCCTGAAAGAAGATTAATTGCTATAATGAAAAGAGTTTTGTCTGCATAAAAAATTTAAGCTGGATGATGATGTGATGAAAATTCTAGGTATCTATCTATCTGTGTAGATTTTCTGGAAACCAAAAATAAGTAAAGATTATTCTGTTTCTTGGTTATAAGTACATTAAGGAAAGAAATTTCTCCCATCAGTCTTTTTTCCTATTGTAAATTTAATGTGAGAATTTATATCATTTATATCTGTGAAGAAATCATATAATTTATCATTACATTTTACCAGATGATAAACTTATTATTTATATATCTGAATGATGACTCTAAAGCATGAATTGCTAAATATTTATGCATAAATGAGCTAATACCTCTGAGATGGGTGAGCTCATTAGTTACTAAAAGTGTGCTATAATGTTGTCCAGTTTACATAAAAGTGTTTAAAAAGCAATGTTTACTTAACTACATACATATATTATTAAAAGCCAGACAACACTTAAACAATATCAATAACAATTAACAATTTCAAACTGTTGTCAAGGCAATATTCTTTTAACAAAAACGTGGAATTCCACTATTATTTATGGTACAATATATTTATATAGACACTAAAGATTGTAACTTGACCACAGAAATTGAAATTATTGATGCAAAGAAGTTTAAATAAACCTCCTTAAACAGGTAAATATAACTTGTTCTGCATGCAGATTAATAAATAATTATTTGTAACATTGCAAACTGCAATTATAATTTTCAAACTGCATCCAAAGTATTACTTAAATTATAAGTGTAATAATATTCAAGGCTAAAGGGTTTGTAACTAATCATTAAACACCCACTAGCACTTAGATAATTCTAATATCAATAACAATCAACATTTTCAAACGGTTGTCAATACAACCTCCCTTTAACAATAAATAAATAGCTCAATTTAAACAATATTATCACATTTATTATTTTGTTTTCAATCTATTGAAATAATTAGTATTTATGTGATATTTATAAATCAGACAAAATCAAATATAATAATGTATTAATATTATTGGTGTATATTTTTCAGACCATTCATTTTATTATTACTAACTAATTAATAAATTTATTAATCATTATTTTGGATTATTTTATTATTAAGTTATTTAGCATTGAGCATTATTACGCTTAATATATATATATTGTAATGGAATAATAATAATAATAATAATTGATCTTCTCCATTATCTCCCTGCTGGTTTGGTCAGCATTTGTAATAAAACAAAAAAAATTGCCCTACAGATTTTAGACAATCATTTATTTCTGACACAAAAGTAAGTTATCGAAAATAATAAAAGATAATGAAGAATGCTCTTGTGGCTTAAGTGAGTTTAAATTTCAAAATTAATTCTCTTATGAAAATGATTTCCAAAGAAAAACAATATATTAATACGACTATTGTATAAAACAGAGAATCATTAATATAATATAAAACATCATTGTCAAGTGATTTCAACCTGTTTGAGTCCTTATCAAGGCGGTATAAAAATCGTTATACTCTACTAAGTGATAAACTCCAACATTTCATTATATTGCCAGGAACAACTAATCGGAAAACTGTTTAACTTTGCATTAACCCTTAAACCGCTAATTTTATCATTACGTTTAACTTTGCATTAATAGAACCAGAAGAATTTTTTATTACGTTTTTATCATCTGCTATAAAAAATTCTTCTGGTATTATTAATGCACATTTAGCCAGTTTTCTGATTAAATTGTTCTTGATCGATATAATAAAATGTTCGATTTTATTGCTTAGTAGAGTATAACAATTTTTATACAATCTTGATAAGAACTCAAACGAGTTGAAAACATTTGACAATAGTATTTTATATTATTTTAATGTTTCTCTGTTTTATATAATAGTTAATATTGTGATTTATATTTTATAATAACAGAAGTATGGAATTTTTTATTTTAGAAAGAAGAAAAAAACTTTTCTTCACATCATTTTTTGTTAAGTTTACTTGATCTTTTTTTAAAGTAAAATATATCAAAAAAATAAATCATTACATAAAATATAAAATTATATATACATACTTACATAAAAAATAATATTCCAATGAAATACTTTTATAACAAGCGATGATTTCATTATTTGTTTTAGAATATAGAGCACACTTAAGTAAATTATATTTCATTTAAAGAGAGGTGCTTATATGTTTTAAATTAACCATAAATTATTTCACTTTTTTTTTTTTTTCCAAACAAATTATTTTACATCTTCAGGTCCTTTTAGATAAATATATTGTTGGTTTATTAGCTATTTTCTCAACAATATTTTTTTTTCTCTTTTTTTTTAATTTATAGAATAATAATCAATTTTCAGTTTATGTAGAATTTAAATGTCTTCATTATTATTTTTTATGATAATTATTATAAAGAATAATAAATTGAACACTTTCTTAAGGTTTTATTTAGATATAGCATTCATTTAATAGAGATTTA
The DNA here is from genome assembly GCA_028023455.1 of Epiperipatus broadwayi. Lineage (NCBI taxonomy): Eukaryota > Metazoa > Onychophora > Udeonychophora > Euonychophora > Peripatidae > Epiperipatus > Epiperipatus broadwayi. Next base: position 2,952,975 of record JAQFVV010006336.1, read on the forward strand.
ATTTTTCATCCTGCATCTTAGATGAATTGCTAATAATTAGAATTTATTTTCTGATATTTTTTCAGGAATCTTGGGAAAATTAAAGTTTTTCTTCCATTTTTTCTTGTAGAGCAGACTGTTGTTAAAATAAATCTTTACATTCCTCATTTGAAAAACCATTAAAAAACTGCTACTTTTTTTTTTTTTGAAATCACAAAGAATATAGTCTCTACTCTCTTTCACAAAGCTAAAACTCCATTGAAACATTTCGCTATTTAAGCTATTTTATGTTTTTAACCATGTATTATTAAAGAATTTCTTTATTTAATTTTTCTTTTGCACATTTATACAATCAATCTATAATTTTAGTTATTATTATACATCCCAAATAATCTAATAAATAAAAAAATAATAATAACGCTTAATCCATAAAACAAAAAAAAATATCTTTAGTATTTCTTTTCTTCTAAATATTTAGTGAATAAAATAAATAAATATATTTTTCTTTTAAATATTGAATGAAAAAGTATTTCATGGAACAGAACACATCCAAATACATTACTAGGACAAATTGCAAAGCAGATTCTAAAGAACCATTTTGAATAAAGTTGCAAATGTGTTTCTCCTTTTTGTATGTCAATACCAATCTATTTCGTCTCTTTTTATCAGACAAAATGAATTGACATTAATATACAAAAGGGTAAACATATTTGCAACTTTATTTAAAAATGGACTTTAGAATCTGCTTGCATTTTGTCCTAGTAATGTTTTCAAATGTGATTGTTGTGTGAAGTATTTATATTCCTAAACATTACATATTTAATTAACAGTATAAACAATTTACACATAATTAAAATTATTAGTAAATATTGAATGAATATAGATGAAATATCTTTTATCTTATTATTTCTTTTAGAATTAGTTTCTAAACAAAATACTTTCATGCATATACATTCACATATACACACATATATGTATGTCTATTAAATATAATTTTCTATTATTCTAAATTATTATCTTAACAACTTTATACCTTTTTACTTCATTCTAACCACATAAATTATATTTTGAATGCTTATTGCTATTTCTGCATATTCCATATGTCTTGGCAAAGAAATATCATTTTAATATATATATATTAAAATTTTCTAAATATAAATCTTCTTCAAAAATAAATAAAAAATTGAAAAAGATCAAGCAATCTCAAAATTGTATTTTTGCTGAACTAGTTTTATCAGTTGGTACAATATCAATAACCACTCTCAATTACCTTATTATCATTTATTATTTGTCCATTGTATTTTATTTTGACTTAATTTAAAAGTATACAATCAATTCTTGTATAACTTTAACAATACTTACTACTTTTTAAGTAAAATATCAAAATTATTAGTAACTATTTATTAGAGCAGTGAATTAAATAGTACTCTCCTTCAAACGAATGAATAAAGACATCAGAAAAAAGCAAATGATTCTTAAGATGCATTTTTTGTTGCACTTAACTTTGCCAATTTGTCCAGATTATCAAACAATCTTAAATATCTTTCTATTGGTCATTATGTATTCATTACATTATTGTACAACTTTATTATACAAGTGCATAATTTTTCTACAATCTTAATAATGACTCACATTTTTTAAATAAATGTAGCAATTTAGATATTTTAAAAGAATTATAGAATCATTGATTAAGTCATAACAAGTTGTCCAAATGTTATTAATAGGAATACTGGGTTAGCATTTAATAGACATAGAAGACTATTAAAGTTTAAGATGTAGAATGTCACAGTAATCCACTCTCTAAGAATCACTACCTACCTTCAGTCAGAAAACTATCATATTATCAGCCCCCTAGCAATATAGCATCAATAAATTGTAGAATAAATAAAGAATTGACTCAGAAATTTATTTTAGTGACATCTTTCATTTTAGAAATTTTAAATATAAATAGTGTTCAATAAAATAATTAAAAGCTTTATTCTTCATAAAAAACACGTGGAAAAAAAATTGTTTGAAACTCCACAATTTAATGTTATTAATTGTATTTAGTTTTAAATTGTTTGTTTATACACACACTTGAAAAAATGTCATATAGTCCCATTAAATAGATTTCAGACTTTATTTTTTTAACATCATGTAAGCAATACTTACATGATCAAAACAATTATATATTATATACCGTTTTTGAAATCCACAAACTTATCTTAAGAAACAAAATTAAAATTTATATAAAATATCAGGGAAAAAAAGATGATTAAATGAAAAATTATAAATGATAAAAAACAGAATAATAAAAAAAAGATTTTCTTTCTTAATATGTAATTCTATACATTAAAATGCTCACATAAAAAAGTATTTAAAAAATTACTTTTTCAAGATAGTAGTAGAACTTCATTATTTTTTAATAAACTTTTGTGATTTATTTTTTATCTTTAAAAACAAGTTTTGATTTGTGAATTTATACTACAGTTAAATCAGAAATCACAATTAAATAAAATTAATATTAATAATAAAGCACTTGAATTTAATGTTTATTATTTTTTTGTAATGCATTAACTACTTTTTTTTTTATTTAAACTATGTATTTTTTTTTAGATAAAAAAATAATTAAATGCAAACAAGTTTTTCAATAAAACAAAAAAGAGTAAATAATACTTAGTAATTTACACATAAAAAAAGTTAATTGGTGCACTTAATTACTTTAAATAAGTTTTGTGCAGTTTGCCAAAACAAAAAAGAAAGAAAAATGTATATAAAAAAGTAATTTACACAATAATGAAATAATAAAATTAAACCAAATTTTCATTGATACATTACATTTTTATTACATATATATAAACAAGTCTTTATTTAAGTCGAATGCAGTACAAAAGTTTCTAATTCATGATCAAATAATTATGAAAAATGTTAATGATCATAAAAAGAAGAGCTATTTATTATTTTCGAGAGTCATTTATGACCAATTTATTTAAATAATAATAGATTAGATGCAGGATGACAAAATGGCATATTGAGCTGTTAATGTTATTAAAAAAAATCGGTATTGACTTCATCATCCGCATTAGCAGCAATAATCTACACTATTTTACTTGACTTTAGTTGCTATAAAGAAAATGGTTTTAGAGAATAAAATTTTTAAAAAAGCATTGTGTTACTTCTCATAATGCAAATTGTTAAAAAGCATTATTTTTATGTACATTTACGACCGATCTAAAGAAAAATGAATCCAACTAAAAATATTTTTTTATATGTATTCAAAAGTATGTTTTGCCAATGAGATTAAATTTATTATTGAATAAAATGTAATATTTTTTTTGTGAACTATTATTTCAATTGCACTAATTTCTTTTTTAAAAAATGAAAATATAGACTTGAGAACCTTTTCAATTGACAACTGATGATATAAATTTATGGCTGCTTTTTTTAAAAAAAAATTTCCTAATTGAGCAGTTTTATACTTATATTACAAATATTATTTCATGGCATATTATTAAAATTATAACACTATAAGATATATTAATTAAAATTATTCATCATTACTTACTATGTTTTGATATTATTATTATTATTATTATTATTATTATTATTATTATTATTATTATTATTATTATTATTATTATTATTATTATTATTATTATTATTATTATTATTATTATTATTATTATTATTATTATTATTATTATTATTATTATTATTATTATTATTATTATTATTATTATTAATGTATTTTTAAAATATTTTTATTAAATATGATCACATTCATAAACCCACTATGACAATATGATTATGAAATAATTTTTATTTGCTTGGCATATCAAATATCATTTTTAATTTGTTATTTAATACATTTTCACATCTTTAATTTAATAATGAGTTAATATTTTTGTCGTTTATGTTATATTGAAGCAGTTTATATATATATATATATATATATATATATATATATATATACCACAGCTACATTATTTGAGCCACACAACACCTTTAAATAAATAAAAATGAATTTTTATACCATTTCTTTATTTAAAGTGTGGCTGATATCATATAGCTGTGTGGATTTAAAATATTTTATAAAGATTTCAGTTAGCGATATGCATAGTTTCTTTTTAATATATATATATATTAATAAAAAATAAATAAATATTATAGACAACTACATTAATAAATATTTAATTTATTACATCGAATCGATTTTCGAAAATCGATTCGATGTAATAAATTAAATATTTATTAATGTAGTTGTCTATAATATTTATTTATATTTTTATTAAAGTATTTTATTAAGGCAACATAATGGATTCTAATTCCATCATATGAAATATATATATATATATATATAGTAACAGTATGGCATTCTAATTCCATCATATGAAATATATATATATATATATATAGTAACAGTATGGCATTTCCATGGTATGCACAAAGGTGGGTTGCTTCCTCCTGATGAATAAGAGAGTATATCTTAGTTGTCCACATTCATGCACACTCCTCACAGAGAAGAAAGTAGGATCTAAATAACTATTGGTTCTACCCTTAATCTACTCCATTCATAATTGCAGTTCACTTCTATTATTTTGGATTTCAAACCAAAGGAGAAGTTGGATGATCCTCTGGTTCAGGATATATTTGTTTCACTAGAGTCTGAATATGTGAAAAATAAGTAATGGTTGTTTAATGGAAGTGTATATGGTATATTGTAGACATACAAGTCATGATCATAAATATATGTGTCAGGATATGTCTAAATAAAATTTGATTACAGAAATATAAACCAAGAATTGTGTTTTAACATTTAAATAAATTTAATAATCAAATTTACATTGATTAGTATTTGAACATAAAAATTTAAAACAAAATTAGGGAAACCTCATTTAGATGTTTATGCTCATATTTTATTTATGCTTGATTTATAATAATGTCCCAAATCCTGATCCCATAAAGAATAGCTACTAAATGTCCTGATTAACATAAATGATTTTCATATTCTATACAATTTTGCTATACATAGTATAATATTCATTTACCTTTTATTTTTTATTTAATGCCATGATGGTTTAAAAGACCCCCTATTATGTACAATGTGTGGGCAATGAAGGAGAGTTATAAGTTCATGACATAAATAATTAAAAAGATATGCAAAGAAAATATAAAAAAAGCAACAATTAATACAAACTTTGGAATAAACAAATAAAGAAAGTGTATGTGTTGTACATATATCAATGTTTAATATATATATATATATTGTAACCCTTCATCACTGATCACCAACACCTATTCTCACACAAATACCCAGGGGTGCCAAATTTATAAATCATAGAATAAACTATTGATCTAATTTTACCTTAAAACCATTGATGAGGCTCTTAAATGAAGTGTTACCTTAGCTTAGCTCAGTTGAGGGATACAGAAGTCTATAAAGTGTAAAATGTATATTAGATGTGGGAGGAAATATTATAATTAATAGAAATAAAACATCTATTAAATTCTAAAATAAATAAGAATAAAATTGGTAAAATTCTACTATATAAATTAACAAGTTATAGTCTATACTTCACCTCCTCCCATCATGCACATGCATTGAACACACCTCTACTATATTAGAACATTAAATTAATGACTAAAATGTAATGATTAGTAATTATACTATATAGCTAGTTGGAACTGAATATAAAATAAACCTAACATTACTGAATCTTTAATTATACAATAATCTAAACTAGTTAACTGAATTAATAATTAATCTAAATTAATAATTGAATATCTCTGGGAATTAATTTATTGCATAGCTTAATTTTAAATCTACACTTCTCAACATCTACTATTTACTATTATAAAAGTAATGATGCAAATTAAGCAATACTCTAACAAAATAATGGTAGTTAGATAATGAAAGAAATAGGGTACATTTTGATTTCAATTCATCATCTAAACAATAAACGAATGATAAAACTTTTAGAAAATCATAACCTGTAGATTTATATTTATATTTGTTGTTACAGCTTTATGTTGGAAGTGTGATAGCACGATTTAATATCATATTTTAGAGAATCAGTAAATAATTAGCATCTCATACAGTTTTTGGATCAAGAAAATCAACATCATCATATATGGATATGTTTGTCATTAAATTAAATGAAAAGTGCAATCATATCATATATGATAAAGTAAATGTGTGTGCATGTGTGGAAATATGAACACAACTGTATGTCAAAGAAGAATTATGAACACAACTTTCAATAATAAAACATTTATTTACAAATAGTTAATCAAACATTTAGTTTTTTTTTTTTATAATTTGTGTAGGTACAGGTTCTAGATGTATTTATCATCAATAGTTGAAAAGTTTACATGAGAGTAGATAACATAGATAACTTCCTATCTTTTGTTCTAATACATCCCATTCATCAAGGCATTCTGATAGACTTATGGAAAAACACATTATATTTTCAGTACTAAATAATACACAAAACTAAACTCTTTACATTTTCTTGCAAAAATTGTTTAAATTATCAGTCAATTCTGATAAACATATGGTGCTGAAACAATATAATCCTACACTTCAAACAATAAAATACTAAATTTATTTTATATTTGGCATCTTGTTTTTCAACACTCTTAAGCAATCAATTAAGTTGATAGGTCTATGAGAAATAACATACAGTTAAATATTTACACTAAATTATAGGATGAAACTAAAAATTCTTGACATTTTACTTCAAATGCACATTAACTAAAAATAAGAGGCAAGCATTCCATCATCAGATTTTTAATTGGATGGATGGTTGAAGAGTTGAAGTGTGTAGTGGATTGGAGCCTTCCATTAAAGTATGAAGATTGTCTGTCTTAATATATATCTGAGCACTTATAGTATATATGTGTGGGAGATGATAATCTGGACCAACTGATGATTGCTGGTTTAGAATGAAATACGTATATTGGTGATTATTTATCTTTTCAGCATATATGTGCTTGAGTGTATCACTGTTATTAGATAGAGTGGAGAGTGGTGGGTCATGTGAAAGTCTGTGCTCATATACCCTATATATTATGTATAATAAGATCAAACTATACTTTTCAAAATTGAAATACGTAATTCCATTAATTAACCATACTTTGCAAAATTGGAATACATAATTCTTTACAAAAGAGAAATAAATAATTCCATGAATTAACTATATTTTGTCTTTACAAAATAGAAATAAATAATTCTATTGATTAACTATACTTTGTCTTTATAAAATAGACATAAATAATTCTATTAATTAAATATACTTTGTCTTCTTTTGCTTGCTCACTCAAATGATGATTTAATATTATGAAAATTGATGATATGAAATTTAAATGATAAATATAAAATCACTTGAAATAATAATTAAAGTTATGCATTAATGATGGATCTTTCCATATTTTTTTAAAATTAATACTTTATGCATGTGTCTGAATTATGTTGTCTATCATAAAATAATTAATATTAGTCAATCCAATGAGTTTACTTATGAACTTGTAATAAAATCATAATACAGATGATGACAATGATCAACCAAGCTTTAGCACTAATTCTACTACAGCTGTTTTGTGAGAAAATCATTTCTGCTTTTATTCTCCTTTTTAATAAACAAATTATCCAGCACTTGGCTATGAGTAACAGATGTAAACATTCCATAAGGCATATGGGGATAAAAGATTTTCACAATTCTAATCACATAAATAACAATACAATAACTCCCAAGTCTAACTTCTGAGACAAATAAACTGGTGGGAATAAATTCTCATCACCAAATATAGGAGAGATAAAATACTTGGCTTCTTAGACTCCAATTCATAAAATACAACTATCAGAACTGGAGGATTCAATCTACTCCTAACAAATACTTCAATAAACAACAGGGAGAGTTTACTCTATCCCATACAATATACTATGCAATCTACCCATGTCAAATATTCAAATAAATAAAAGGGGAGAGATTAGTCAATCCCATAAGATACTATATAACATAACTAACTTCATTCTACATAGCCACAATACTTTTCTATCCAAGCATAATAAAGAACAATAAATTCATACTTAAATAAATTTCTAAACTTTCCAATTTCAATTGGCACATTCTCACCCTCTGAAACCGATGACCTTATATCATTTTTACTTTTAATTCAAACATTATTACAGTTGGATTTAATTCTTTAACCGCCTCTTACAAGGCATCTCATTGACATCTGACATCACTCTAATTCTGCTAGTTTTAAGGCTAGAATATTCATTTGACAGTTATTGATTAGGTTTTTAAAAGTTCTGTAAGATGGTGCCCTCTTCCGAATTATTTTACAAGTAAAAAATAAAAAAAAAACGCATTTAAAACTAAAAAAAGAAAGAAGTTTGTCGGTGATTGGTTGTCAGCCAACTCTCAGCCAAAAAAGACATTCTGATTGGCTGGAAAAAACAAAGAAACCGCCTGATCAAAGAAAATAATAAAAAACGCTGAGATTTTCATTTTGAAAGCAATTTAAGTATTAAAAAAATATAATTTGAGAAATTAAAATAGTTTTTTAATAAAATATACTAAAAAAACAAAATTATTTTCGAAAAATATTGAAGATTTTAGTAAAAATATTTAAGATTTAGCAAAAAGAAATCTTTACTTTTCCATAACGTAAAATTGAAAAAAAGCGTTTGTGTCAGTACTTTTTTGTTTAGACATTTGCTTTAAGTTTGCCGAAATTGAATATATTTTATAATAAATAAATAGCAATTTATTTTTGAAAGAACTTTCATTCTCTTTCATAACCTGAAAAATTAGTAATATACTTTTTATAAACGTATCTGAGTTGAATTTAATATTATAGGCGAATATGTTTTAACAATAGGCTTTGTCTTCAGTTTGTGAGTTGGCCAATTAAAAGATTTGATTTTTACCTCATACAACCAATAATATAATTAGCGGTTAAAAGGTTAATAATAGACATGCATATATAAGCATAGTAATGCGCAGACACTTTCAAATCTCAGTAAGTAAAAAACTACTGGAAAATCTCAATTAATAACTGTAAAAGCAATAATGAATAAATGTTTCATATCTGATAAGTATAATATTTATAACTTGGAAACATACTAATTATGGTTGAAAATCAAGGCAAACATAATTTCAATTGGCAAGGTAAGACAAAATATCCTTCTTTAGTGCATTTGCATTAGCACAAAAATTAAAATAAAAGTTTGGTTTAAGATAAATGACAAATATTTATATTCTGAGTTAAATAATTAGTGAAAATAATTATTTTATAATCTATTGAAATTGCAAAGATACACTATAAAATTTTATATAATGAGCTTCTTTTTAAAAGAGCTGTTCACCCCTTCAACATTAAATGGGCATCTCCATTTCTAACATGTACATATATTTATAATATGGGCACACAATAAAACTTATATTAAACTAATAAAAAAAATTACCTAGCATAATATTTTCTTTATATTATACTTTTAATGAGATGTTCTGGAAAAAACAATAATAAATATAATAATAAAAATCATAAAATAACCTTTTAAACTATCTACCTACTAACTACCAAATAATAATAATAATCACTGAAGTTCCTTATTTTTTTCTAGGTTGAAAAAATGAAAAGTTTATTTACAGTTTGTAAATGATGTCTCTTGACTATATTAAATAATGATAATAACTGGCACAAAGATAAATATTGATGAACACATAACACATTCCTGCAGGAAGACAAATAGTATTATTTTGGATTCAGAATAGCAGTATTCAGTGTTCTTAGCAAATCTAATGAAACCGCTGTTAACATTATATATAGGAGAATTCTTTATTAAGCAATAAACATTTAAGTATAATGTAGGTAAAGCAATAATTTATTATTTCATTTGTGAGATATATTTAAGCATTTGTTTTATATTTTCAGAGGCCATTCATAAATGCATATAATTAATTTGTTTATAAAATTCACTTCAATTCCCGTAAGTATAATATTTTAAATAAGGAAATCCCACTGCATATGAGAACAATTAATAAAAGAAAATTATATTCAGTTTTATACTATTTTTATAAGTTCATCCCTCAAAGCATTTGGAGTGAACTAATTAGACAATCTGTTGAAATACACACTTATTTTTCTTTTCAAATAGGCACAAATAGGCAAGTGTTCCAACAATAATGATAATAAAAATAACTTATTCATATGCACATCACCTCAACTTTCTTCTTTCATAACTAGCAAAATTTTAATACTAAGAGTTCTTGATATGTTTAATAAAAAAGTTCACACATTTTCCAAAATAATAAAAGTATTCACACATTTCAGCTGCTCCATTAATATTATAATTAAATGTTAAGAAAAATAATCTTAAAACATAAACATACATTCTTCTTACTTCTTTCCAATTATGATTAAGGTTTAAATAAAACAGTTTTAAAATACAATTATACATTTCCATTCCTTTTTTCATATTAGCAATTAAATTTAAATAATTTATAGTGTAGACACACATACACATTTCAAATAATGATTTGAGAATTTAAACAGTTTCTTAAGAGTAAAGATTAATGTACCTCTACAATCATTTACATTCCCATATTTAGAAACCAATAATACTTTTTCACTTTCAAACTTGTTCTTGGAAGAATCAGCTTATAATAAAAAAATTGTACTATTAAAACTTTGTTCAGAAAATAAATTGGAGTTCAATCAGTGGTAGAAAAATTTTGTCAGTATCCCACATGGAATTGTAATCAACTCTTTTTATAGATCCTGGAACATTACACAAGCATCTATTCTTCCAATAATCTAAGGTCATTTGAAAGTTCAAAGGTCTCTAGACAGAAACTTACACCACCCATTGCACTAAGATTTTTAATTAGGAGAAATTTATACAAGAAACTTTCTTGTTTTGAAAAAGAAAGAAAGAAGAAAATAATCATTTTGTCTATCAAATAAAAAATATTAAATATTAAATTGAACTAAGAATTGAATATTCTGTATTTTTAAAGTAACAGACTAAATTAATGACAATTGTTTTAACAAATAAAATATTTTATAGTATAATTGTTGTTTAATAATTCATCAGTCCAGTGATCTATAAATTCATTTAAAATATAATTATTCTGGTTTTTAAAACTATTAGTTGTAAAATTAAATATTTAGTTATGAAACATGATATTTGATGATTTAATGAAGCACATGAATGAAAAATGAAGTTGAACAATGGCACAGACATACATGAATATTTACAAATAATATACAACAGGTACTAAACTAATATGACTGAAATGAGAGTTTTAATGATGATGAGTTAAACATATTTCACTGTTTATACTATAGATTAAAATATTATAAGAAAATGAACTAGAGAATCATTCAAACAAATCTTGATACTGTTCTGAAGACAAATGAAATAAATTAAAATTAAATTAAAGTAGACTGACTACTTCTGTGACAAGCCACCCCCCTTTCAACCATTAATTATACACTAAAGTAAGATATTAAACATCTAAAAATTTTCAAATTATATCTATAAATGCTTTTAAGCATGGTTTTAAGTCATTAATAAAAAAATTAAAAATTTCAAGTTATTTCATTTTTTAATAAGATGACATCAGATGTTACTGATACAGTGTTACATAATTATAATTAATCTTTCTGGTGCCAAAATAGAAGGTTACAATATATAATAAAAATAATAAATTTAACGGTAACAAACTATTATAAACAATGTGGATTAAGGATTGTTTATAATAGTTTGTTACTGTTAACTTTATTATTTGTATTATAATTACAATTTTATTTTAATTAATGGGCATTATATCTATCTATCTATCTATCTATCTATCTATCTATCTATCTATCTATCTATCTATCTATCTATCTATCTATCTATCTATCTATCTATCTATCTATCTATCTATCTATCTATCTATCTATCTATCTATCTATCTATCTATCTATCTATCTATCTATCTATCTATCAATCTATCTATCTATCCATCCCCCCCCCCCCCCCCCCCCCCCCCCCCCCCCCCCACCACCACCACCATCCATCTATCTATCTATCTATCTATCTATCTATCTATCTATCTATCTATCTATCTATCTATCTATCTATCTATCTATCTATCTATCTATCTATCTATCTATCTATCTATCTATCTATCTATCTATCTATCTATCTATAATGCAATGTCTTACCTTGCCCCATTTATAGTAAGATCAGACTATTTCATAATCAAGAGCATATTTCATAGATTTTTGTTTAGCCAAGGTAATATTGTGAATGAAGAAATTTCTTTCTATTTTTATATCATGTATCTTAAATTAAATCTATTTTAACTTTATATTAAAATAAACAAAATAAAATTATGATACATAGCATACAAACAAATAAATGTAGTCAACATCAACTTTATAGCTTAGCTTTATAGTTTGTATAGACACTGTTCTAATGGCTTGTTCTCATAATCCATGGTGGTTTCTTTATGCATATCTGGAAATTCAAACATTTGCTGGATAGGTTGACTTTACTAGCCTTGGAACTGGAGTTTTGAAATGAAGAGTAAAAAGGAGAATTCATGATGGATCAGTTTGAAGTTTATTAATCCAGGCATGGAGAGATAGAATGATTCCATATCAATCTTGATGATTTTTAACCTCATGATCAATGGCAAGCTTTCTTCCATGATATTATCCTTGCACTTAGCATTGCATATTTACTTTCATCATTACTTATACTTGTTTTTGTAGTTTATGTTGATTGGAGTAACATGAATCTTTCTTCTTCTATTGCATGCTTTTATATTTAGGTCTGAGATTCTATAGCATAGAATCAATGGTGGTTTTAGAGAATTGAACACTTTATTTTGTTTACAACTTATTAATGTTTAAATTCTTTGTTTAGCTGTTTTATGAGCTGTGTATTTCTCCTCACTTTCTAGAATCTTTGTAAACAGTTCCTTTTTAAAAGTATTTGGAACTGCGAATTGTCTGATACTGGTCTTCAAACTTTCCTTTCAGCTTCTTTGCATAAGTAATGGTAGATTTTTTTTCCACAGATAACATTTTTTTTCTCCTTCTATAGTAAAATATTTTTTTCTCCTTCTAGAATAAAAAAGCTCATTGTATCTATTATATTAAGACAGTTCATGCTCACCCCTTTTACTTTATTATTGATATCATCTTTGCTACATATTGACATAAACAACTTGTTAAAAAACATTTGATTTTTCTTCATATATATATATATATATATATATATATATATATATATTGTGACCCTCTAGGTTGGCACCAGGAAGAAATGTGGGAAATTCACATTCATGTTAATAATGGCTAGAGATAACTATTTTAAAAAAATAAATTGTGATATAATTTAGTACTTAAAATTTGGTTTTAAAAAAATTAAAACTTTAGTTGGGCATACCAGTTAGAATTTTAAGTTACATGTATCTGGTGGTGAAAGAGGGTAATGGACAATATCAAGGATTGTTAGTATGAGAGTTAAATTAATAGGAGAGCCATAGCAGGTGTTTATTAATTAGTGTTCTACCTTATTGTCTACTCCCATCCAAGATTTAACCTGTATATATGGGTGTATGTTCATTTTACATCATCTCACACTTTATTCATATTTTATACTATTACTTATAATGTCCAAATTGTAGTAGTAGAATTTACATACTATAGAAAACAGATACACACTCAGACCATTAATTAGAATGATTTTTTTTATTATTTTATTTAGTATTTATTAAATATGCATTACTTGAGGTCTTACATTTAAAATTGCAAAGGTTATCTGTTTATTATTAGGTAGCATTTGTAAATTAATATTTAGTATTTAATATATTTTTTATTTCTTTCCAATGTTTTGTTATTGACATTTTATAAGCAAGAAAATTCTGGCATATTGACAAGTTGATTATAATAAAAAAAAAAGAGGGCATGAGAAAGAGCTTGGACAAGGGATTCCAAGAAGGAAGGTGTAAAAGAAGGGTTATGGAAAATAGAATAACTCTCTAAAAAATAGTAAAATAAGTGAAATAAACATCGTAAAGTTTTGCTGCTATTCCTATGGATAATTATAATGTACTACTTGAATGAAAAATATAAAAGGAGAGCTACATTTTTAAGGTACCCAGCTTTAGCTTTTATCAACTGATGGTCTAAGTTTACTGTATTCAAAAATGCATGAATATTACGTAAGATTATTAATTATAGTTTATTTTAACATATTTACCATGAATAAATAATATCAAAATTGTAAAAATTATTAAAAATGAAGATAACTAAAAAAAAAAATTAAACACTGTAGTGGAATGCTTTATGTGCTCTCAGTTAAAAAAATTTCTATTTATACTATGCAAAATAAAATTAAAATGAAAGAATTTATCTATTTTAACTCTTTTTATCAGGAGGATAGTTTTATATACCAAAGAACTTTATTATTCGCACATATAAAAAAATGAGTAATTAAATGCATAACCTTACAATATTTAGTAATTGAATATAACAACATATACATGCTTGGATAAATCATTGATAATGGTTAATGAAAATTATATTAAGTACTAAATACTAAAGGAATAAAGTCATAAACTTTTATTAGGATTATTTTATGGAGTCGGAGATTTTGTTTTTTGTGATTAATAAAATAATTCCATTGCATACCAATGTTGTTTATAATGTTTATTAGAAGATTCTAAAATATTAAAAACTATTGCAGCTCTTGTCAAATTATACTTCAGCTGGTAGGAGCAACGTTTGTCTTTTTTTAAATATTGTAATTCATTGTTATTGTTGGAAGCAGTGTATATACTTTCATTCAAATTTTCAAATCTAAAAAAAAAACTTTACATTTAATGATTAAGTGTTGACAGGTATTTCTTTATATTGTCTATAATGGTTAGGTAATATTTTTTATATGCTTAGTGTACTTTATTAGTATCATTAATATGACAGTTTATATTTTATATGGTTTAGAAATCATATTATATATGATCGTATATTCGAGAGTGTGTGCACTGTTGTAAATTATCTTTCCAAAGTGGTATTTTATTTTTATTTTGGGTTGTATGGTACCATTTGTTAAAATAAGATAGAGAATTAAAAGTTTGTCTGTTTATAGATTTATTATATAGGAAATAGATTGAGTGCATTTGGATAAAGAAGTGATCTAGGGATGATTTTATAATGTGGAGTGAGTTATACTCTCCTGATTATTTGCTTATTAAATCTTGGGTGATTAGTGTACTTACTTATTTGAAAGCATATGCTGAGATCGTTGTAGTTTCTTTTCCTTTTAAAAGAAATGGCAAATGCCCCATTTATTAATAATAGGTTGGCTAAGTTCCGTAACCTTTGTGCCTTAAAAGTTAGTAGATATTATATTAATGAGTCAAGTTTGAATTTGGAGATTTTGATTAACCCTCACGTACATATGTACATATATGCAAATGTTTATTTATTATTATTCCCCTCTCTTTCTTCATTTGGATGCAGTTATCGTCAAACAATATATACTGATTATATTAGATAAAGGTTTTATAGGTTTTTATAATACGTTTTAAATAAGATCATCAATTTAATGATTAACTTATTGCACCATCCATTCTGTAAATAAACTAGGAGAAATTATGCTTTATAAATGCATTATATTTGTAATTTTGTAAAAGCACACATACTCAAAAATATGTTAAACAAAAAAATATTGAAGAAGACAATTACCAAAATTATTAATTATAAATAATTATTAAATCATATTACATATATTATCAATATCTTATTTATAATCATTATTAACAATTCATCCTCCAGTATGAATGCAATATTAACTTAGGAAAATTTTACTTTATTTAATGAAAAAGAAAATATTAATAAAATTGTCACTTAGATTTATATAACAAGTATTAACCAAGTTTATGTTACTATAAGGGAAATGTTTAAATCATCATCAATTTGTTGTCAATTAATTAAGTTTATGTTACTATAAGGGAAATGTTTAAATCATCATCAATTTGTTGTCAATTAATTAAGTTTATGTTACTATAAGAGAAATGTTTAAATCATCATCAATTTGTTGTCAATTAATCAAATTTGTGTTACTATAAGGGAAATATTAAAATCATCATTGATGTGTTGTAAACTAAAGTTTCTTATAATAAATGTTTTGTTGAAATAATATCCCATATGAGTTGTTTTATTATATGCATTCGATTGTCCATTTCCACACACACATATATTTAACATAATATAATTATAGAATTTATAGATTTGCCAGTATAGGTCATTTATTTAAACAGTCTAGAGTTAACAGATCTTAATATTGCAGTGTCAAAAATATGTTTTACTTTGCTTAGAATAGATGGTGATGTAGGGCAAAAAGGTACCTGATCCTCATCATTGTCTATACTTTATTTAGTGTAATAATTATCAATTTCACAATAAACCTTATTTTTTAATAGCTGCTTATAATATAGTTGAATCAACATTATAGAATTGTTATTTATAAATGTTTCTATCATCCTATTTGCATCCTATATGACTACCATATCCTATAACCCAACTGAGCTAAGCCATAGAATAATATCAACATAAGAATCTTATTAGTAAGTAGAAAAGCAATTGTGATTGTTGGTTTATCAAGCCATAACATTACCCAATATTATTAATTAATGAATAATGCTAATATCATACGGCTTGAATTAGGTTTGGGCCTCATATTGTGTGATAGGTATTGGAGAAGTGTTGGAATTATCCATAACAATATATATTGTAACAGAATAAATATGTGGCCATGAAAGAATGGTCCTGGATTGACAATGCCTGCAAATTATGGCATCATTTATAACAGAACAAAAATAAGAGAATGCTCTTCTTTTAATGCTTCACAGATTTGGAAGTCATTTGTAATTGAATAATTATAATGTCCATAAAAATGAAAACTTTAATATAACCAGAATAAAAATATAGTCCATTCATTGGGCATCATGTGCAACTGAATAAAAATATATGCTAAAGTTGAATACCATTTATAATATGATAAAATTATAGTTCAAACTGTTTCCTGGAACATAGCTATAACCATTTGTAACAGGATAAAAATATGAACCAATAATGTCTATGAATTGTAGTGTCATTTGTAACAGAATGAAAATAATAATCCCTAGATAAAATGAATATCAATCAATGGTAGTTGTGGAGGGACTGTACTACCACCAGCAGATGTTGCTGCAACACAATCAACAACCAGCATGAAGCTTGCAAGTGATAAATCTATATATGATGTAACGGTCAAAACTCATCTATCTTGCTAACACACTGCAGAATTTCCCTGGACATGGAACTCAACACTAGGAAGGGTTACCTCCCAGAAATCCCAAGTTCAAATCCAAAGTCTAAATTCCACAATGCCCTCTACATGATAACATATCTGATGCTTCTAATAGTATAACTTCCTGCCAGTGCCAGTGGTCAGGGAGAAAACAAAAGACTCTAAATCTAAAATAACCCTAGGTTCATTTAACAATGACTTATATATGTGCCCAAGATAAGCCTAAAATGATATGTAACTTAGATTGCACCCCAAATAAATAAAGAAAAGAAATAAATTTAAAGATAATATTTAATAAATACACTGTTTATTTAGGCATATAAAGTTATAAAATATGTCCTCCAGATTTGATAGCAAAATAAAAATATACATAAATATTAGTATTTCTACTTGAGTTATTTTATATTATAATGTGTTTATTATATTACAAAGTAAGTATGTGCGAGCTATGTAAAGTATTAAAGCAATTTAAATAATAAATTAAACATGAATAAGGAACCTTAAGATAATAAGAGAAGCTCGCATGAATGTTGATTCTAATTCTAAGATAAAGTTATACTGTGCCTTACTGGGATTCATTTAATTAATGTTAATTAAGAAATTATTATGGGAATATGCATGCAGTGGTGTTAGTGATAAAGTGCAAAGAATGGAGTACTATGATAAAACTGTGGCTTTACCAGAAAACAAATAACTAAAATTAAATTTGAAGTTTAGATAGGCATTTTGTCATTTATCTGGGACATCTCTAGTCCTTACACAACTCAAGCCTGGCCCGCACCCAGGAGCTTCATAACTATGGGGATGTATGCAAATAAATTTCCAGTGAGATATTTATGTCACACTCTAATGGGAATCATGGAGTAAAACAGGGACACAGATTCAAACATCGACGAACTTGGGAATAGTAAAGTGAATTTAATACTCCAGCACATTCACCAGCAACACACAATGTAACTTTAAATATATATATATATGTATGTATGTATGTATATATATATATATATATATATATTATAAAGGACAGTTCAAAAAAAAGAAGAACTTGCTCTTAAACTTATTCTATGGCCAGTCTCTCTCAACAACATTTAAATAAAAAAAAACTATTTAAAATCATTTATATAATACGTAAACTAATTATCTTGAATACAGTTTAATAAAGTGAAGGGGGAATGCATGCTTGCAATTTAGTAATTAACATGGCAAACAAGCATTTATAAGATTTCCTTATGCAACTTGCACATACTTGAAAGAATCAATTTAAAATCACATTATAATAAGGTATTCAAAATATAACGTTATACATATTTACATATAAAAAAAAGGTAACCCAAGTAGAAGAAGTGTAACATGCATTAAAGAAAGATTAACTAATTACACATGATAAATGCATTATATGAAATACATTATTAAAATAGCTATAGCTTAAGGTTTATGAGATCTTGGATTACATTTTAGTTACCTCTCTTTGCAAGGACAGTCTGTAAGTATTTCACAAATTTTGAATAGAGTTTTTGAGCATGGTTTTCCTCTGTGATCACAGTTTTACAAGCATTGGCATAATTCATGATGCTTTACAATACAGCTTCCATGAGCAGCTTTAGTTGGCATTTCAAGGCACAATTACAGGACTTCAGATGGAGACTGATGGAAGCAAGGAAGCCATTCTGAGGGAAGATGTCCCACTGCTTTTTACCTCTTTATTCTAAAGTTGATCACCACAGGAATTTCTGGATACAGTTTGCTTCTGAATGAGAATCAAATAAGGTGACTTCTTTGATCAACATCTTTCTTTTAAACTTCTTATTCTCAACTTTCAACTTATTTTGAACTGAACTCAGATTTTAGACAACTAAATCTATACTAAGATGTCTGAACTTGTTTTTTAGATAAACTAAAATTTGTCTATCTTATCACAAAAATCAGCCTTATTTGTACTCTCCATTAAATGATCACATTTGCCCTGCGGTAAAAAAATTCAGTAATCCAAATTTATTAATTAGATCAGATACTGAGAAATGTACTTTTAACTAAAATTTATTATATGCACTTTCCCAGATATTCTGATCCAATTTATTTAATTAAAATTGCCAGCTAAACTGTTATCTTATAATTAATTAATCAAAAAAATCCATTAGTGAAACTGGCATAAACAGTTTAAATTAGCTACTATTGTTCTCTTTCCCCACCCTCATTGATTTCAAAAGAAATGGCATGATTTTGCAAACTAAAGTAAAAACTTATTTACAACTTTTTTTTTTAATTTAATGTTTAAAATCTATTTTTCAGTGATATTATTTTAAATTAAATGAAATAAGCATAGCAAATATAATATCCCAAAATAAATAGATCCAAATAAACAAACTTGAAATAAAATATTTTCATAATTTTTAAAATATTATCGCATTATGTGTGTAGATGAGAATATGTGACCGACTTTTGTTGTATGAGCATATATATGTAAATATACTTGACGGTTTGAAAATAAAACCATTTAAGACAAATTAAATTATTATAAAACCCCGAGTACCCCATTAGACATATAAATTTAGGGGGGATTTCAGTAAATATATGCAGTACACACACAATATGATAAAATTAAGGTTTTAAATAAGATATGAGGATAGGTAAAAGGAAGGCAAGGTGAAATGAAGATTTGTAAGGCATATCTTACTGTTTCAATGAAAGTGGCTGAAAATTGACAAATAAAAATGCCTGAGGCAATTTATATCCAAGAAATAAATACATTAAAAGTACAAATTATAAAAAAAACCAAGAAAATGCTATAAAATTCAAATTATAAAAAAAAGACAGTGAAAATCTGACAAATACATACCCCTCCCCTAAAATCAAAAATTCTTCACTTAAATCAAAAAATAAAAATGCCTGAGGATATATATATCCAAGAAATACATCGAAAGTACAAATTATAAAAAAAAAAAATGCTATAAACTTCAAATTAAAAAAAAAAAATTGGTGAAAATACAACAAAGATATACCCCTTCCTAAAATCAAAAATTCTTCATTTAAATCAAAAAATAAAAATGCCTGAGGATATATATTGTAATGTTTATTTATATACGTTGCAAATATATTGGCATTTGGTAAAAGCTAAAAAAAAAAATAAAAGTAGATTTAGATTTTTTTTTTCACTAATTTTTTTTTTTTAAAAAAATAACATACAATGAAAGTGTAATTAGAAATAAAAGTAGAATTGGAGAGAACAAAAGAATTCCAAAAGCAAGTAAAAAGATAAGCTAAAAGAAAAATATTTTAGCTAATTAAACATGGCCGAAAAACTTGATAAAAAAAATGAGAACTTAGTAATTGAAAAATGATAAAGACTGTATAAGATTATAAACACAAAATGCCATGATAATAGCATGCGCAGAAGTCCAAAAACTGGACCTCTAGTATAAAAAGGAGGGGTTCGATTGAAGGAACATCTTGTTCATTGGTTTCTCTAGTTGGTCTTGGATAACAATAATATATCCAAGATCACTCTACGCTGAAGTAATTCGGTATGTCGGAGTGAACCGGAGCTTCTGAAGTCATCGTGCCTGAAGATGTATACCAGAAAAGCTTTCATGACCAACTAGGAGAATGGACTGCAAGATCAACTAATGATAAATGGCCATGAGCTCATTTTAACCCTGAAAAACTATGCATAGTTATCTACAACTATCGTGAATTCACTAAAACTTACCGGTAAGTTATGCTTCATTATCCTGATTGTGACAAATTTAAGCGTTCGCAAACATTTCTTAAAAATATATGTATAAAAGGATCCCGATAGTGACTTTAATTTAATTGATCAAGAGACTCTTATTTAACCAAGAACTTTTTAATTGTTTAACTGTTATTTATTTTATTAATATTTCACATCTGAATTAATATGTGTTCTCTCTAATTTGCTTGATTAGGAATTCTCATTTTAACTTAAACAGATTTTTAATCTGTTATAATAAAAAAATATTTCTAATATCAATTTTCATTTGTGCGTTATTAATAATAGTTTTTTTTTTTATTAATTTATTATTAGTTTAATAAGATTTAAAATGTAATTTACCTTTGCCAATATGTTTGAATAAGCCTAGGAATAATACTCTTAAAAAAAATAATTCTCGTTACGATATGATGCAATACCGATTAGTTTAAAAGTATTTTCTTTTTTTTATTTGTGAGATGTGGTGGCAACAGATTTTAGCGGTCTTTAGAATAAAAGGACCTGGCACCCATATTGAATAAATTAAAAGCAGATTTCGTCAATAGCATAATTCTCAACAATTAATAGGCCGAGTTTGATCAGGAAATATAGTTATGTTTTTAGAAATAAAAATACAACTTTCTTCTTTTCGACATAATTTGATCAACTTGCACACAGTTTATATTAGCATGTAGAGGCCTAGAAAAATGGAAAACGTTATAATATATATATATCCAAGAAATACATCAAAAGTACAAATTATAAAAAAACCAATAAAATGCTATAAAATTCAAATTAAAAAAAAAATCAGTGAAAATGCGATGAAGACATACCCCCTGTCTCTAAAATTAAAAAATCTTCACTTCAATCAAAAAATAAAAATGCCTGAGGATATATATATATATATCTAAGAAATACATTGAAAGTACAAATTATAAAAAAAAAATCAGTGAAAATATGACAAAGACATACCCACCTATTCTAAAATCAAAAATTCTTCACTTAAATCGAAAAATAAAAATGTCTGAGGATATATATATCCAAGAAATACATTGAAAGTACAAATTATAACAAAAAACAAAAAAAATGCTATAAAATCCTATAAAAATTGAAATTTAAAAAATAAAAAAATTGGTGAAAATCCATAAAGAAACATGGTGGACAAAGAGCGGGAAATCCAAAAACATTAAATTATTTACTTTTCAACATAAATATGAATCTACGATCATATTGAAAAGCAATTAATTGTTTCTGGCTTTCAAATTATTGCATATCTAAATTGAGCAATAATATTTAAATAATCAAAAAGCAATACACAAAAAATAATTACCAATCCCTCCCCCAACTAAGAAACATGGCATAAGATCCACCCCTCCTCCCAAAGGAGCTGAAATTGATAAATTAAGTAGATAGCATAGATTTTCAAAAAATATACTAAATATTTTAAAAAAGAAAATCTCAAATTATTTAGCTTTAAAGCACTTAATTGCTATCTGGCTTTCAAAGTATGGCATATCTAAATTGATCAATAATATTTAAACAATTAAAAAGCAATACATAAAAATGGTAATCAACATAAAAAAACAATACACAAAAAATAATTACCAAAGTCCTTCCAATCATTTGTAGTAGGCACTTGAATGTGTTCAGCATAAAAATCCATTAAGAAAAACATTATTTTGTTTTAGTGTTCACATTTTAAATAGTAACAGATGATTGAGTAATGGTGGTCATTTGGTATGAAAAAATAAAGCAAAGATGGCAAAATTTTGAAGCCTTGAACACACTTGAATAGTAACAGAAGATTAAGTAATGATGGTTATTTGGTGTAAAAAAATACAGCAAAGATGGCAGAATGTTGTCTTGCATTGTTAGCCGAGAGGTATCGCAGCTGCCATACAAGCAAGTAGTTGGTTGCAGATGGTTGTGGGTTCATGTCCCGGCCGATGCTATGACATATGAAAAAAAAAAGATGGCAGAATGTTGAAGCTTTGAACACACTTGATGCCAGAATTTTGAAGCTTTGAACACACTTAAATAGTAACAGAAGATTAAGTAATCATGGTTATTTGGTGTAAAAAAATATAGCAAAGATGGCAGAATTTGGAAACATTTTGGAACAGATTTTAAAACACTTAAATAGTAAAAGAAGATTAGGTAACAGTGATTACAGCAAAGATGGCAGAAATGATCAGATTATAATTTAGAAATTGTAAAATTTAGATTGATGGTATATTAATCACTTGCAATATTGCATTGAATAGATCTTCACCATCCTGCAATCATCACCACATGAATTCATCTAAGTATGAATCCAGATAACATTGAGCTGTTCTCCTCTCATTTATTATGACATTTTAAAATCCCCCAAAGCCTTTCTACATTTTGGGTATGGGCCCTAGTAGCAGAATCAATAAAATTGTAAAAATGATTCACTTTGAAGTGTTGGAAACTTGCAGCATTCAATACATCACTTTTGTAGGCCTTCCAGCAGTCAGTATATATGGTAGATCCTGGTGCTACATGTTGTTTGATGACATCTAGAAGAACGGACACTGTTTGATCTGGAATAGCAACAATGAAACACTCTTTCATTTCTCTACATAAACCACCAAATAACCACTGTTGTGGAAGAATTCTTCCCTGTTGATTTTTACATTTACTAAATAAAGTTTTGTCAACCTCTACAATTTTTCCTGAGCCTCCAATTTTGTAGAATGGGTGAGATAGCAGACTTTTTTTATATACTTCTCTTAAATATTGCTTCCATGCAACAACTTCCTGTCCAAATCATTTTTTCCCGATTGCATGGTTAATTGGTTTTTGCTCCAGTAATAAATGATTTGGATGGATGTGACAAATGACAATTTGTAGCCTTTCAACCAGGTTGCTTTAATGCTATGTGACATTGACATGCCTTAATGTTTCACTTCCATTGTGCCTCTGAATTCACATAAAGCTTCATTTCATGGCAATTAATACACACTCTTTGAGAAAGCAGAACACTTTTACTTTGGAGGAACTCCACTGCTTCAAGCTCTGTCTTTGGTAGATCCCAAACTTTCATTATTATGAGTAAAAAAAAATGAATATCACAGAAAAGATGATACTTAAAATTCAGATGCTACTGATATTTCAGCATGG
The DNA here is from genome assembly GCA_028023455.1 of Epiperipatus broadwayi. Lineage (NCBI taxonomy): Eukaryota > Metazoa > Onychophora > Udeonychophora > Euonychophora > Peripatidae > Epiperipatus > Epiperipatus broadwayi. Next base: position 2,977,142 of record JAQFVV010006336.1, read on the forward strand.
GATTTTGGAATGTTGTCTCAAAGTTTGTGCATATTTAATGTTGTATTCTTGTGCATCAGAAAATAATTCTTATTAACCCTATCAAAAATAAAAATTATCCCAACAACTTGTATTTTTAGCAGTACAAAATAATTAATACATCATAATAGAACAAAGCAGGTATTTCAAAAGTCTAATTCAGTTACATTTTGATTAAATTTGTTGACTTAGGAAATTATATTTTTCATGTAAAATGTCTATTACATCATATTTCATTTTGAAAGGACAAACTGTGATTTAATATATTACAATGTGATTATATATATATATATATATATATATATATATATATATATATATATATATATATATATATATATATATATATATATATATATATATATATATATGGATTTAATTCAGTATTTTCCTAAAAATCTCATATAGCATACATATGTGATGAAATGTTTAGGATACTATTAACCAGTTTCTAGTTTTTGCTAGTACATTAAATGGTAATTGTAAAAATAAATTTTGTTTAAAGTCAGCACCATTTTTCATTTTATTTTGGGAGATAGCTAATGGATTTATATTCTGCAAATAATCTTTTTCTATGGCATGTCACACTTTGTATTTTCAAAATGAAATGTGATGTGATTTTCACATGAAAAACAATTTCTTGAACCAAAAAACTGGAAAAATCCAAGTGCCTACTATAAATGAAGGAAGACATTGGTAATTATTTTTTATGTATTGCTTTTTAGTTATTAAATAATATTAATGAATTTAGATATGCCATAATTTCAAAACCAGAGAAAAATTAATTGCTTTAAAGCTAAATAATTTGATGTTGAAAGTCTTTTATTTTAAAAGTATTTAGTATATTTTTTGAAAATCTATGCTGACTTAATTTGTCAATTAAAGCTATTATGGGGGGAGGAAAGGGATTTTACATTGGTAATTAGACATCTCACATTAAAAAATGTAGATGCATTTGCAACTTTGTTTAAATAAAACATAATTAAATATGCATCTTATATATATTTACTATGCACAGAATATAGTACTAAAGTATATTTTAAAGAAAATATTTTTTCTTTGGCAAAATGCTGAACAATCATTTATTATTTAAAATTGCATTGGTATATTATATACATGTGTGTGTAACTTTCTTTAAATAACTCTGCTAGTGTTTGTAGATATCTTCTGTTAAATTATTTTTTTAATCTGCTGAGAATCACCTTTGATATAAGTGTTAAGAAATTTACCAATAGAAAGCTAAATTTTGCTGGACATTATGATCTGGAACAAAAGTTGATAATTTTTCCACTTTTCTTTTTAAACTTGCTATAATTATATTTAATTACTTACTATGTATTAATCTGTTATGAGTTATTATATCTGTTGCAACTGAAACACAGGTTTATTATGCAATATATAGATTATATGAGCACAGACTTTCAGATGACCCATCACTCTCCACTCTATCTAATAACACTGATACACTCAAGCACATATATGCTGAAAAGATAAATAATCACCAATATATGTATTTCATGCTAAACCAGCAATCATCAGTTGGTCCAGATTATCATCTCCCACACATATATATTATAAGTGCTCAGATATATATTAATATAGACAATCTTCATACTTTAATGGACAGGCTTCAATCTACTACACACTCCAACTCTTCAACCATCCAATTGAAAATCTGATGATGGAATGCTCAAAGCTTATCCTGAGGCCGAGATTCTTGTCACACCCATGTTGACCTAAGGTCAATCTGAACCTTACATGTACAGGACATAATCCATTTAATACATATGCAAGGATGGGCAGACATCTCTACAATGTAATAACTGAAACACAGGCTTATTATATACCTGTGTCTATATATATATATATATATATGGGAGATGATAATCTGGACCAACTGATGATTTCTGGTTTAGCATGAAATACGTGTATTGGTGATTATTTATCTTTTCAGCATATATGTGCTTGAGTGTATCAGTGTTATTAGATAGAGTGGAGAGTGATGAGTCATCTGAAAGTCTGTGTTCATATACCCTATATATTATTATATCTGTTACTTAAATAATGCACAAGCATATTTGCAAATAGTCTTCTATTTTTTAAATATTGATAAGATTTAGTACATTTTAGAAAAGTTACTCTGTGGTTGCCATATTTCATTTTAATTTTACACTGGTAATACAATAAATTCTGTATTTGCATTTTAATTATTTTTGATCAAATTCTTGATGCATGGTGTTTTTGGGGGTTGTTTTTTTTTTAATTTGTATTTTAGAAGTATTCTTTGATTAAATGTGTCCATTTCAGTTATTTTGGAATAGAAATTCTTCATTGGGGAGGGGGTAGGTTTTATGTTTGAGTTATTTTTGATGATATGCTATAATTTCAAAGCAGAGTTAAATAAACAGAGCAAAACTCTCCATACTTAGCACAGGTGGCAATACTGTATGGAGAGTTTTGCTCTGTTTATCAACAATTAATGTGCTAGTATAGGAAATGTTATCATGTGATGCCAGAGTTAAATAATTTGAGAAATAGATTCTCTCATGTAATATTCTTTTTAGTTTATAGAAATGTTGCTTTTAAATCTGATCGTTTGCAAATATTGAAAGCTAAATAATTTGATGAAATACTGTTTTTGAATTTCCTGCATTTCTCCATTGTTGTTTGTTTGCATATTTTCACTGATTTTTTTCTTTAATTTGAATTTTATAGCATTTTCTTGTTTTTTTTTTTTTATGATTTGTACTTTCAATGTATTTCTTGGATATATATATCCTCAGGCATTTTTAGTATTTGATTTAAGTGAAGAATTTTTGATTTTAGGAGGGGGGTATGTCTTTGTCATATTTTCACCGATATTTTTTTTTAATTTGAATTTTATAGCATTTCCTTAGTTTTTTTTTTTTTTTATAATTTGTACTTTCGATGTATTTCTTGGATATATATATCCTCAGCTATTTTTATTTTTCGATTTAATTGAAGAATTTTTGATTTTAGGGAGGGATATGTCTTTGTTGTATTTTCACCAGTTTTTTTATTTTAATTTAAATTTTATAGCATTTTCTTGTTTTTTATTTATAATTTGTACTTTTGATGTATTTCTTGGATATATATTGCCTCAGGCACTTTTATTTGTCAATTTTTAGCCACTTTCATATATAAATCTATCACTTGCAAGCTTTAGGCCAGTTGTTGATGGTGTCACAGTGCTGTCTGCCAGTGGTAGTACGGTCCTTCCACAACTACCCAATCAATAAATAACAATACAATACTTAAATCAATAAAAAAAAAGTTGTAAACTTATAGATTCCAATATCATTTAAATGGATAGAAAACAAATAAAAATTACTTCAAACTATCCTGAAATGTAAATATTATTTGCAATAGGTCAAAAATAAAGCAATAAAACTAAATCTATCTATCTTATAAATAACAGCATATGTCTATTACATAAATCTCTTATAATAGAATGAAAATAATGACAAAAAATTATATAGATAAACTTTGTTGATCAACACACTGTTTATAATAATACAAACTTGGACTTAAAATCAAGCATTATGAAGGAAATAATAATCCTAATATACTCTACAAGTTTACAATATCAATAATATCTAACAAAATTTATATAACTCAATAATTGATTTCCAATTATAACTAAATAAAATAAAGGGGTAATAGTATGTATACTGCACTCAACTGCAATGATGTTGTTTTTCACATAATGCACATCAATATACATTTTAGTGGCCTAACATATGTCAAACACTACAACAGTGTTGATTAAAGCCAAAACAGGCCACCTAGAGGGTGATGTATCCTACAATTACATAACAAAATACTATGCCCATTTACTTGTGACAGTATTCCTCAATTGAACTCAATTCAACTCCCAGGCTGCCATTTGATGTTGACTTTTTATTTAGATACTTACAACTGCAGGTCACTTTCAAGTGAAGGAAGATTGCAAGAGTTAGAAAAACTGTCTTATATTAAATGGGACGTTATTGGACTTTGGGAAGTTAGAAGAAAAGATGAAGAAACGATTGATTTAAAAAGTGGACATATACTCTACTATAAAGGCATAAATATTGTAAATACAAGTGGAGTAGGATTCATTATAAATAACAAATGGAAGAATAACATTGTGGAGATTGATGGTGTATCAGATAGACTGGCAAGATTAGTTTTACAACTTAATAGCAGATACCAAATGCAGACAATTCAGGTTTATGCTCCCAACATGTTCTCATAGTGATGAAGTTATAGACGATTCTAATATGGATGTACAAAAGGCTGTTGATCAGAGTAAACAACATTTTAAAATTGTTATGGGAGACTTTAATGCTAGAATTGGTAAACAAATAAAAGATGAAAATGCTGTAAGTAATTTTGGTTATGGTAATCGAAATGAGAGGGAACATAGACTTGTGGAGTTTGCAGAAAAAGAAAAACTTTATATTATGAATTCCTTTTTTGAAAAAATGTTAAAACAAAATGGACATCGAAGCATCCAAATGAAGGTATAGCAGAATTGGATTATATTTTGACTAACAGAAAATACATATTTCAAGATTGTAGTGTTCTTAATAAATTTAACACAGGAAATTATCATCAATTAGTAAGATGTAAGATATATGTTAATGCAAAACTAGAGAGACAAAAATTATTAAGAAAAACAATATTTACAGTTCATATTCCTAATCTTCAGAAACATTCTAATGAATTTAGATTAGAATTTACAAATCGGTTTCAAGTAGTAGTAGATTTTGAACATGATTCAAATTTGAATAATATTAATAGGAAAATAAGCAACATACTTTTAAAAACTGCAAAAAAAAGATAGCCGGTAGAAAAAAACAGCAATTGACCAATAAAATTTTTACTGAGACTAGAGAATTTATGAAGAAAAGAAGGAATATGCGGATATACAATAATGATGCATTAAAAAAGATTGAATATCTCAAATTTCGTAAAATGATGTGGAAAAAAGTTGAAAATGATATAAGAAAATATAATTGTGAACTAGCAAGAAAAGCTGTAGAAGAAAACAAAAGTCTAGAGTGTAAAACAACATTTTGGTATTGGTAGGAAATTTATATCTGCAATAAGAAAAAAAGATGGCATTATTACTAAAAAGAGAGATGACATCATGAAATGTGTAGAAGACTTCTGTCAAGAATTATATAGTAATAAAGAAGAAGTGCCTCCTATACCTATTATATCTTCTGACTTGCCCAGAATTTTGAATGCGGAAGTGAGACATGCAATTAAATTTATGAAGAAAGGGAAAGCTCCAGGTAATAATGGAATTATAATTGATATATTAAAAGAAGCAGGTGAAGAAATAGAATTTTTTTTAGCAAAGTTATATACCAAAGGTCTAAATGATAAAGATGTACTGGAGGATTGGAAGAATGCAGTATTAATATTAATATTTAAAAAAGGTGATAAAGAAGATATTAAAAATTACAGACCTATCAGTCTTTAATCAGTTTTATACAAAATTTTTACTAAGATAATTACAACTCGTCTACAGAAAACACTGCATTTTCACCAACCAAGAAAACAAGTTGGATTTAAAAGTGGTTTTAGTACAGTAGATCATATGCAGGTATTGAGAGAAATTATAGAAAGGACAAATGAATATGAGTTGCCATTATACTTAGGATTTGTAGATGATGAAAAGGCATTTGATTCTATAAACATTTCTTCAGTGATTAAAGCATTGGATCCAGGATATTGTCATATTTTAAAGAATATTTATAAAAATGCACCAGCAACAATTAGATTACATAATGATAGTAGGAAAATCAACATTGAGAAGAGTGTAAGACAGGGTGACTCCATATCTCCAAAACGTTTTACAGCAGTGCTGCAAGAAATACTTTGTGAATTAAAATGGGAAGCTAAAGGAGTGAAAGAAAATGGAGATTATTTAAGTCATTTAGATATTGCAGATGATGTAGTTTTTTTTTTTTTCAAATAATGCTTTAGAGCTACAGGGAATTTTGCAGGAGTTATCAGATGAAAGTAGGAAAGTAGGACTAAAGATAAATGCTAAAAAGACTAAAGTAATGTTTAATAGATTTTCTCAAAATATGAAAATAAAGATTGATTATGATGAGTTAGAAGAAGTTAACAATTACAAATACCTTGGTCAGATTATTAATAAAGATGAAAATATAATGGATGAAATTAATCATAGAATTAAACTTGGTTAAAGTGCTTTTAGTAGAAATAACTTGATACTAAAAGAAAATATGCCTATGTGTTTGCAAAGGAAGGTTTTTAATAAATGTGTTTTACCAGTCCTTACTTATGGATATGAGGCTTGGACACTTAATGGAAGAGCAATACAGAGAATTCAGACCACTCAAAAAAGTATGGAGAGATGCATGTTGGGAGTAACAAGAAGGGATCAAAAATGTAATGTATGGGTAAGAGAACAAACAGGTGTTACTGATCTCATTGAAAAAATTAAAAGAATGAAGTGGAGTTGGGCTGGACATATTGTTAGAAGAGATGATAATAGATGGACAATTGAAATTTTAAACTGGATTCCAAGAAACTATAAAAGACCCAGAAAGACACCACATGTGAGATGGATGGATGAAATAAGAAAGTGTGCAGGGGTGATGTGGAGAAGAGAAGCTAAAGATAGGAAAAGATGGATTGAACTTGGAGAAACCTTTATCCTGCAGTGGATTGATAATGGTTGATGATATATATATATATATATATATATATATATATATATATATATATATATATATATATATATATATATATATATATATATATATATATATATATATATATCCAAACATGAAACTACTAACTTGTTAATATAATAAAAATATTGTTTTAAATTAAAACAATAATTATTATTTTGCAAAATATAAATTCAAACCTAGGAAAACATAGCTCTCTTTTATCTAGCTATATAAGGAGATCATTACTTAACTTAAAATTATACCATTATTTGTATCAATAAATATTACATATATTAAATGATAAAAAAATATATAGCAATACTAATAATGAATATGAACAACTGACCTGAGTAATAATCTAAATAGAGCTTTTCTAAAATAGTACCATAGTTTGTGTTTATTTTTAAAATTGTGATGTGGTGATCTTTTGTTATTCCAGAAAAAGTAGAAATATCACAAAAATATATAAGGTTTAAAGCACATTTGCTTATTTTTGTCATCTGTCAAATATCCAAATTATCTTTTTATTCAGAAGATATTTGATCCACATAATTTTATAAGTGTGAAAATACTAAATTATATCCATGATGATGCAATGTTGATATCCTTTCATTTAAGCAATCAATTCATAAAACATTACAAGTGAACCGATTCTAATTTCAACTATAATGATGCTATGGAAAATTAACCAATTTTCATCTGGCATAAAACTATTCATCAAGCTTATAAAATTATATTGTAGGTGACCATGAACTTTATGTACATTTTTCCATTGATAATATTTAGATATCATCATTGAAGAATAGGTAATATTCATTTTTAGAGGAAACAAATATTCTGATGGTTTATAATGCAATGATCCATTTTTAATTACTTTTTTTTTTTATAATAAATTGTTATTGCTCACAAATCCTCAACATATTATACAGTTTCTCGTAGAATATTACTTTTCACTCTTCATTTTGTCCAATAAATTATATACTTTTAAAATAAATAGAAAGAAAATAATATAAAGAAATTTAGACATGTTTCTGTTGAAGCTAAAACAAAAGAGTGAATTTTTGGCTCATTGCAAAAAATGCTTATATTTTAGGGTAGTTTGAAGTAATGTTTTATTTGTATTCTATCCATTCTAAATGCTATTGGATATTGTTATAACAAGGATTATTATTATTGTTTTATTGATTCAAGTGTTAAATAGTTATTCATTGACTGATATTCACTTTGGCTTAATTTATTATTTTCATTCTGTTACAAATGATGCTACAATTCTTGGCCGTCATTAAATTTTGATTGTTCTTCTTTGATTCCTAATTGTATCCTGTTACAAATGGTAATCAATAATTAGGCTATGACTCAGGATACAGCATTACCCTTAATTATATTTTGTTGTAAATGATGTTTTACTTCAGGCTATACTGTTATTCAATTACAAATGATGACCAAAGATTAGGCTATATTTTCATTCAAATTATATTAAAGTTTTCATTTTCCAAGGTCATTATAGTTATTCAATTACAAATAATTCCCAAATCTTTCAAGCATTAAAAGCATACCATCATTTTTTTTGGTTACAAATATGTTGTTATTTGTAGGTATTGTCAAAACAGGATCATTTTTTATGCCCACTTATTTATTTTATTACAAATTGTGCAGACAACTCGGGCTTGATCAAAGATTGAAATCAGAGAGGTCAGTGTCTCATAAATATCAGTAGAGAAATAAAAAAAAATATATCTTGCATATATTAGTAATATTTTATAGATAGTTATAATGTATTCTAAAACCTTTTAAATAAATTGTTTGAATAGTAGGTGAAGAAATAATTTGGTTATTACTGTCATTCTCTCACAGATTTTTATCAATAATTGGAAGGTTGAATGGACAAATATGGTATATGAAATAGTAAAATAAGTATTGTCATAATTTATTTTAGTAGTCAGAGAGAGAATATTATTTTTTATATAAATAATAAGCAAGTATAGAAATTAATAGTTTTAAAATAATGTTAATTAATTAAGCATTTTACTTTATACAAATCAAATTTCAGAAGAGGTTTGACTCAAATAATAAATGTAATTTTTTGATACAGCAAATAACAGATAATTAACTAAATCTTTTAATACAAAATATTTAAAATAGCGCAGGATAATTTTTCAATTTTTGACTATTTAATTAAAATTTATAATAAAATCTAGTCCTACGGTTGAAATATTAAACAGCAAATATAGCTAAGTAATTACAATTGTTTAATTTGTTGTATGGATTTGTTACATAAAAGACACCTCACCAGTATTTAATTTAGAATTTATTTTAATAAATTTAGCATACTAAAACGTTCTACTAATTCATTGGGAAATAATATTATCAATCGATTACTTGTACATAGACGTTGCTGAAAGCAGTTTGCTATTAACTGAAATAAGAGCATTTGACACTGAACTGGTATTTTTTTGCCAGCTCATAACCATACGTATATATACACACATATTTTGTAAAAATAAAATATATACATTGTAATAAACTTATTTTATTAGAAATAAATAAACACGCACATATATATTTTGTTAAAATATAAATATCGTTTTATAATATATAATTAAAAAAAAAAAATTAACACTTAGTTTTAAAATGGGGATTTAAGAAGTTAAAATAAATTAGATCAAGATCTTGCTTATTGATAAAAGTTTGTCTTTTTGTTTAGTCTTTAAAAAAAAAAATTCTTAAGGATAGAAAGTAAGAGAAAGCAATTAGTTCTATTGTTGGGACTTTGACAGTGAAGGTATTTTTATGCTATCTATTACGCTGATCAATTGGAATGTTTCTTTGGAATTTTAAAATAAAATATGAAATAAAAGATGAGAATATTAAAGGTGTGAACTGAGACTTTGGAAGAAAAAACTATAATTACGGACTTTCTTTTTGTTTAAAAATTAATTGGATTTCTGCGGAGGTCAATATCTAATCTATAAGTTTCAATTCGACTCAGACTGTTGAATAGTAAAAACCTAAAAAGTGCAAGGAGAAAATGTTGAATAGCTAGAGCTAACAGAACTTTCCCTTTGGGGAACCTCTTGCTATTGCCACCTGAAACTGCCTTGTAAATGCCGGACATAGAGAGCTAGCCACGAAGAATATAGAGTGGAATTTTCCACCCACACAGGATCTACACTGATCGATCAGGGTAAATAGACTTTTTCTTGTTGTAATTTCAAGAGACATTTGCGTAGTAGATTTAAAAAAGAAAGAAAAGCCTTCATTTAAAATATCTCAAAGTTTCAGCAATAGAAAGGAAGAGAGACAGTCTTTAAGTAGATGTACTTACTAATTTAAATTAACCCACATTATATTGTTTTTTTTATTATTTAATTTTTTTTTGTTACGGCCTATTAATTAAACTTACCTTTAGTTTCTATGATTGTTGTTCGTATAATGTATAGATAGGGATAAGAAAAACTGTATACTCGATCTAAGGACAAGTAAAAGATTTAACATTTGAAAGAGGAGGTTTGAGTGCGTTTATTTTTAACAAACGCACTCTTATAGTAAGTCGCCCTTGAGTTCACTCATAGATATATACCATGATATTTGATGAAATATTGTATAATTGGTAAAGTTACGGCGCATGATCCTTCGAGAACAATACATGCTAAATCTTGGTTGGAAAGAAAAAGGATCGGGAGTGTTTGATTTAACAAATGCGAGGGAAGGGAATAACCAACAAATAGAATAAAGGTTAATAAATATTTCAACAATATTTAAGCATCGATCTGTTTTTTTTTTAGTTATTATAATTAATTCTTATCTTTCATTTTGTAGTCTTTTGGTCCGTTAAAAAGAAAATAATTTTAAGGTTTGCAATTGGTGATTGCTGTTCGTAAATAAATTAACTGTTATTATAAAAAAAAATTATAATACGGTCTAGGCAGAAATGTTTAGTGGTGCCCTGGAACAACCACCATTTGTTGCAATCTCGTAAAATTTAAGGGCGTAACAAAATGTTTTGTTACAACACCTTTTTGAGTGCTTAAACTAAGCAGATCCAACTTTTAATATTCACTACATATGTTCATGTTGTATTGTGATCACTATATTATTATTTATATAATATACAAACATGGATGGTCTGCTCACCAGCATGTACCATTTAGCTCATAAGTTTATTGGCTTTTTACTTCAGAGTTTAAAATTAAGAAACAGGATGCTCTTTCTTCATGGTTATCTTATAACTGTTAAATGAAATATCAGTTGACTTTATTATTTAAAGACAAAATAAATGTGTGGAAATAATCCATGACAAACAAAAACAAAATGTGATATATTTCCTAGAGGGCTGTTAAATCAGTATCCAAGACAGTGTTGGTAGTCAAAGGTGGAGATATTAAGAATTCTTTGATTATGGATCCATGTTCTCCATTGACAATATTTAATTAGGTACTTTCAAGTGTTAATCTCTTTTAAGTTATGGAAAATTGCATGAATTAAAAAAAGAATTGCCTAATAATAAATAATTTAGAGAAAAACAAAAATACAAATGATTTAAAGAGTGGACATGTACTTTAGTACAAATGTACAAATATTGAAAGAACAAGTGGAGTGGGATTAATTATAAATAAATATGGAAGAACAATATTGTTGAGATTGATAGCATATTAGACAGAGAAACAAGATTTCTTATTCAAATTAATAGAAAATATTAAATGTAAATAATTAAGGTTTAAGCTTAAACAAGTTCTCATTGTGATAAAGTAGAAAAATTTTTATATAGATGTATAAATGCTTTGATTGTTTGGAATCTCGTAACTATTCCGTTTTTTTACACCATACAAAACAGCTGCAAGATGAAAGTGCTGTTGATAAATTTGAATATTATTATGAAAAAGAAAAAGAACATAGAATTGTGGAATGTATAGCTATATATATATATTATGATTTTTCTTTGAGAAATATGTAAATGGAAATAGGCAAAGAAACATTCAAATGAAGATACAGCAGAATTGGATTATATTTTGACTAACAGAAAAAATGTATTTAAAAATTGTAAGATACATGTTAATGCAAAACTGGAGAGACAAAAACTATTAAGAAATTCAGTATTAATAATTGCTATTCCTAAATCTTCAGAAACATCTCAGTGAATTTAAATTAGCACATGAAACTTGTTTTAATGTATAAACATTTTGATTATGGATTAGACATAGCTGAAATCAATAAAAATTTAAGTGATATTTATAGCTGGAACAAAAAAGCAGCAATTTACCAGTAAATTTTCAACTTAGACATAATAATGTATTAACAAAAGAAGAAATATAATTTTTTAAATGATCTCTTAAAAAGAATTATATATTTACAGTTTTGTAAAACAGCATAAAAAAGTTAATAATGACATAATAAAATATAATTGTGAATTGGCTAGGAAAGCTTGAGAAAAGAGTAGAAATCTCAAAATTGTAAAACAAATTTTTGGTATTAGAAAAAAAAATAGTTTTAACAATGAGAAGAAAAGGTAAAATCATTACTAAAAAGATATTTTGAAATGTATTAAAGGTTTTTAAAAAGCATTATTCTGCAATAAAAAAACAAAAAACAAAGTATTCCCCTTAATTAATAAATTTAATTTAACAAATATTTTAAATAAAGAGTTGAGATATGCAATTAAATCTATGAAAGAGCTCCAAGAAAGGTGAAATTATAATTGATTTTTAAAAAAAGCAAGTGAAGAAATAGAAATATTGCTGAACAAGTTTTATATCAAATGTCTAAATGACAAAAATGCAGAGATGAGTGGAGGAATGCAGTAGTAATATTGATATTTAAAAACAATGATAAAGAATATATTACAAATTACAGTAATATCAGTCTTTTATCTTTTTTTATATAAGTTATTAAGATAATTACAATTTGTCTAAGTAAATTTTGTATTTTACCAACTAAAAAAACAAACTATGGTAAAAAGGATATTCAAGTATAGAAAGAAGTTATAGAAAGAATTAAAAAATATGAGTTATATGTTTTGGACTTGTAGATTATGGAAAGGCATTTGATTCAATAAGCATTTCCATAATGATTAAAGTTTTGGAATATAGAGATACTAGATCCAGAATATTATCATGTTTTGAAATATATTTACCAAAATGTGACAGCAATGATTAAATTGCAATAATACTCAAAAGATTCAAATTGAGAAGAGTATTATATGATAGACAGATTCCATATCTCATAAACATTTTATCACAGTTTTCCAAAAAAAAAAATATTTTGTAGATTAAAATGAAAAACAAAGTAAATGGAATTACTTAACCCATCTAGATTTTAAAGAAGATGTGTTTGGTTTTGCAAAATGTGAAAGTTATCAAATGAAGGCAAGAAATTTGGATTGAAAATAAATGCTAAAAAACTTTAAAATATTATTCAACAGATTTTTCCAGCTTCACTTAGCTCATCTAGAATTTGCAAATGGTGTGATTGGGTTTGCAAAACAATGCATTAAAGCTTTAGAAATGATTACAAAAGTTATGAAATTAAAGTAAGAATGTAGAGTTAAAGATAATGCTAAAGTGTCTAAAGTATTGTTCATTGGATTTTTTAAAAAGAAAAATGATAAAAATTAATAATCATGAATTAGAAGTTATCAATTACAAATCTCATGGAAACATAATGGATGTAATTAGTAATGCATAAAAGTAATCATAGAATCATACTGGGATAAAGTGCCTATATGTTTGAAAAGGAAGATTTTAATGAAGACATTTTATCAGTTTTTAATTAGATAGATATAAAATTTTGATACTTTAATAGTAGGGTAAGACAAAGACTTCAGACTATTCAACAAAATATAGAAATATGTTAGGAGTAACAAAAAGAGAACAAAAATACACAACATGAAAACAATACTGATATCATTAAAAAAATAGAATAATAAATTGCAGTGGGGCTAGACATATTGCTAAAGATATTATAATAAATGAACAGTTGAAGTTTTATTTTACATCCCAGGAGATTGTAAAAGATCGAAAAAGAGCCAACATATAAGATAGATAGATGAAATAAGAAAATTTACTACAGTAATATAGAGATGTTATGGAACAGAAAAAAATGAATTAATGACTTTCATCCTGCAATGAATCAATAATTATTGAAAATGATGATGAATAATATACATATATATGACCATTTATTGAAAAAAAAGTTATTATAGCACATATTATCATGTGACATTTAATACCAGAACTTATAGGGTGAATCATTTCAAAAACCTTTAGCCATCATTTCTGTTACTCTCTCATTATAATAAACATGGTAGTATAGTGTGTAATGTTATAAGCTTATAAAATCAGAGCTTCATTTCACTATGATCAGACTATGAATGAACATATGCAATTAATGTTCATGAAACAAAAACAATTTTAATTTATAGTTAAATTAGTAACATTAGAGGGAAAAAAATTGAAAAATATTGATATATTCTTACATTTATAAAGTGGAGAAATATATATATATATATATATATATATATTTAAAAATATATATATATATATATATATATATATTTAAATAGAATTGTTGGAAATGTTATGTAGTAATGTAAGGCTTTAATTTCATAAAACCAAACTCAGCTATTTTGTGCACATATAAAGTTATATTTAAATACATAATTAAAATTACCTCAAATTCAAACTTAAAACAGACTAGCCAAAGAAAATAAATTCTATAACACAACAATTGGTTTTTCTGCCAAAATGAGAATTCTCAAGAACAAAAGAAGAATTAAAGAAACATTTTTATTAAAGTTTTATTATTCTAAAGCAATTAATATGCTTAAGAATATTTTTAATATTAAATGTATGTGAAATGTAATTGGAAATTGTGGGTAATTGCTAAAATATATTTCTTGATATGTTTTTAGTCATTTGCATTTGAGAAGTATGTTTTTGATAGGAAAATCAATGGTTGTGTTATAGTTTATTTTCTTTGGCTAGTCTGGTTTAATTTTGAATTTGGGGTAATTTGAATTATTTTATTGATTAGTTTAGCTTTAGGCTTTTATTATTTAATATTTGCATGTTGCTAAATGTGTGTATATTTATATATACATAAAATACGTATTATTAGTTAAATAATAATTATGATTGAAAACTAAACGGTAAACTAAATGTATGTGCATGGATGCCAATGTCATTCACAACATTTTATACAAGCATTAGACTAATTAAATAGTTTAATTAATGAAAAACTATAAACTCACTTATCAAGAAAGTTAGATGAATTCCAAGAAAGCCATTGCTTAAAATAGACAATTCTAAGATACTTGCGCTATCTGATCAGGGATCGAATAGTGTAACTAAAAAGATGACCACACTGTGGACAGCGGATGGCCAATCAAGGGAGTCGACACTAAAAACAACGAGAGAAGGAAACAGATCTAGATTAGAACGGAGATAAAGCACACTTGCTAAGTAATAACTCTTTAAAGGCAGATGTGTCATTTCCTCCGGTGCTCCAGTCAACTCTTGCCTTAAATTAGCCTTGCGGAGAGGTTTACCTCCATACGTTCAAAAGTAAACCTAGGAACTGTATATTAGGTGGTATTGATCTTATTATTATTTTGTACACCTTAGGGCCCTTATTGTTATTTATTTAGCGTGTTTATATATATATATATGCCATATATATATAAAGTGAGGTTGATTATCTCCATATAACTCTGTAAATAAATTCTTGTTATTTGCCGAACCGCCTCATTAATTAGCAATCATTTGTGTTATTTATATTTGCAATCCAGCAGGCAATAGAGTACCGCCGGACACAGCACATTTTTAAATACATGAAAAATACAAAATGTTTTCAAAAATAAAAAAAAATAAAAATTAAAATGCATGTTATACGCTAGTCACAAAATGGTCATGGATAAATACTGATTTATATTTCCATCACATAAATAAACGTTGATCTTTTGAAAGAAAACTTTTTTTAAACTTAAGAGATAGATTATTATTAAATAGAAAATTTCATGATGCCTATATTAAGAATAAAATGATTAATTACTATCTGATTTTTCGTTGACATACGTGGCATAATAATATAACCGTATTTTTTAGTATGTACATAAAAATGAGATTGATTTAAACTGAAACATTTTTCGTAAGAAAATCAATCCAAAAGTTTATATATAAAAATGAAGGCTATTGATATCACTATAATACTTTAAAGTTTATTATAAGTTATGGATAACGTTGCTACTATTTTACTTAGAGGTTTCTTTACAGAAGTATAAAATTAGTCAGTTTATCTAAAAAAAATTATAAATTATTTTTTATGTTCTGGTAATAAAAATAGCCTCAATAATTTATTACATAGCTTCGGATTTGAACTGCAAGCTTGAACTTTATTTCTAAAATGGCAATCCAAATGTGTTTCATTTTAAAATGCAATCCCTTTTAGGGCATTAGCTGTAGCACACAATCTTTTTGTTTGGACCTTATTTACAATATTAAATAATTAATAACTAATAAAAATCAAGTTAATGTTTTCCTTTAAGAAACGTATGTATTTTTTTTTAAAAAAAATGTGTACAATTTTTAATCCTTAAAATACTAATAATAGTACTAAAGAGAACAAGTCCAAATTTTTAACACTGATTCCTCTTTTTTTCTAATGATCTTTGACTCCAATTCCAAAATGCACTCAATGGAATATTATTAGATTTTCTGTTTATTAATAAGTCTATGTTATTAATGAACTGTACCTTTTTAATTTTTATTTCCAGTTTAGTATCTATATATTTTGGTGTTTTTAATAACCATAGTCAACATATTCTTTGGACAGAATTGATATGAAACCACAATAACTACCACATGACACCATTTCTTATGCTTACACAATTTGTTAACACAGTATTGTTTATATATATATATATATATATATATATATATATATATATATATATATATATATATAAACAGAGATGCGAGAATAAAAAACTTGCATTTTTGTTTATCATATATATATAAAATACTGCCATCTAATGCAAGTGATAGTAATCAATGAATTCTAGAAGGTTAGTTCATCAAAATTCCTATGCCTACTCATTCTATATCCCTAGACTAGTTTGTAGATTATGGATTTTTTTATTGAGGAGTCTTAGATCTGATAGTACTGCACCTAGATCTAATGCAATTCTCTGACAAACACTTTTACCTTTATACTTAACTCTAAAGGTGCGGCCCAAACTGGAAACACAATACTTGTATGTTTTTAATCCAAGCTAACCTGCTTATATAATCAATCATACAGATCTTATCTAGGTGACAATATTGTATGGAGAAAATTAGTATTGCAATAGCAGATTGTGGAAGCATAAGAATTGGTGGTCATATGATGCTATAATAGTTTAATACCAATCCTTGTCAAATGATGTTAGTGGCTAGTTATTAAAAAAACAAAGAAACCAAAATATATAAATACTGAACTAGGTTCATATCTATATGATTATGTGAGGGAATTGACTTGGATTGAAAACATTATTATTTTCAGATTGGGCTCACAGATTTATGGTTAACAAAAAAGTTAAAGATAGTTGCTGGAGAATTGCATTAGATTCAAAGATCTTTACATGATGTGATCTCAAATCCGAAGCTTTTCCCTAATGGAAATCATAATTAGGAAACTAGTCTAATGATGTTAAAGTGGGCAGTCATTAGGTAAAGATTTTGATGCATAAACCCTTATACAATCCATTGATTATGGTTTGCACTAAGTGGAATATTGTATGGTGTGTTAACAGATTGTGTAAGCATAAAAATTATAGTGGTAAGTCATGCAATCAAATCTATGAAAAATGGAAATGTTCAAAAAAATATGATGGGACTTATTATTGTAATCTTAAAAGAAACTAGTTAAAACAAATTAAATTATTGACAAAATTTGATACCAAATGTTTAAATGATGAAGATGTATTAGATAGTTGAAAAAATACAACAATGATTTTAATATTTAAAAAAGCAAAAAAAAAAAATTAGAAATTACCAATCTATTGTTTTATACAATATCTTTACTAAGATCAATATAATTCATTTTAGACAATTTTGGCCTATGCCCATCAAATAAATAAACTGAATTGAAAAGTAGTATTAAAAAGGCATAGAAATAATTAATGTGTTAGTTCTCATTATGTTTAGTTCTGCAGATTATAAAAAGTACCTTTATTCTGAAATGATTAAGATTTTGTAATATCAAGATAAGACTTAAGATATATTTTAAAGAATATTTATCCAAATGCAATAGCATATGATTTGATTACATGATTATACTAAAAAAATAATTTTGGTATCCAAAACCTTCTTGCTATAATTTTATGGAATCTTGTGAATCAAAATAGAAAGATAAGGGAATAAAAGTGACTTTTATTAATCATACAGATTTTGTAGCTGGTGTGATTATTTTTGCAAATAGTACTTCATAACTTCATGGAATATTGTAAGTGGTACCAAGATGAAAGCAAGAAATTAGGAATATTTTCTAAAAAACAAGTAATCTTAAATGATTTTTCATCAAAAATAAAGATTGACAGCAATGAATTAGAAATAGTTGTCAGTTATAAATATTTTGATTAGTTTATTAATACAAATAAAAACATAATGTGTGAAATTAATACAGAATTAAATTTGTATGGAAAGCTTCTAATAGACATAATTAATATTCAAGGAAAACATGCTTACATATACAAAAGAAAAGTTAATAGTTTTGTTTTGAGATTTTACATATGGATTAGAGAATTGGATGTTTGGCAGAAGAACAATACTAAGACTAGGATCTATGGAAAAATGTATGTTGGGAATTGGAAATTGTTACATATAGATTTGAAATGAGGATATTTAATAGAAAAGTAGTATAATTCCATATCACAAAAATAAATTTGAAAGTTATAAAAAAAGTTTGAAAATGAAATACATGAAATAGATAAGCTGATATAGAAAAAAAATAACAGCCTGAAATGGATGTGGATATGATATTTTTCTAGAAGAAATAATAATATATTTAAAAAAACTTATATTATTAAAGAGATCATTTGTAAGATGAATGGATAAGGTAAAAAAGTTGTTGTTTGACTTGGAAAAAAAATTATAGAATAGAAAGATGGTGTTAAACTTGGAGAGACTTTCAATGTAAACTTGAATGAAATTTTTTGTAAACATTGGTAATACTTATATAGCATATCTACTAATATATAAAACAGTTAAGTTGCAGAAATCTGCCAATTGATAATAAACCAATTATATGCATTTATTGATACTTTGTTATAATATATGAAAAAATTCCACTTCATATTTGCTAGCTTGACAATATATTGTAAACATCTAGAAAATTAACCAACTTCAGTCAAAATTTCTTTTATCAATTGTCACATATTAAAATGTAGAAGAAAATTTAATATATGACTAATTATATTTTTCAATAGTTTAGAAAACCAAAAGCAAAAAACAAAATAACAGCAACAAACAGTTTTTAATATGAGTGAAATCCAACTTTTGGTTGAAAATGATAATTCTCCTTGCCTTTACTGAGACAATTATTTTACTAATTAATGGGCTTATTCCCTGAAATGAAATAATTTCTAATACTTGCACATTATAAACTTCTCTATATATTAAACATATTGAAATTATGTTGAAAAAAAATAAGAATAAAGAAATGTTAACTTTATCAGATATTTGACCACATAGTAGAAAGATATACCTTCAAAAATTAAAAAAAGATTAAAAATGTTGATCTAATCTTGTATTAAAGATTTATTACATTCTTCTGGAATAGTTTAAATGTATTCATTTTTTTATTTATAATGTCTTAACAAATAGCTAATTATCTTATTAGAGTAAGTAAACATATTTTTATTCTCCCTATGATTATTTATTTATTATTATTTTCTATAATATGCTTCAAAATAATTTCATAAGTAAGTACTGAACTATGTATTTAAAAGATGTAATATCTTAAGTAGCTTTCTTCAGGTTAAAAGCATGTTTAGTTTCTTTCAAAAATAATTTATTTTCCAAACAAGGCAATTTTTAGTAAATGAGAAATTTTGTGTCTATGTTCTTATTAATCCTGTAGCCAAAATGGCATGTACAGTTTTAGGAAAAATAAATAATAGAATGTTTCATTGACTTGTCTATTGGCTGAGTACCTGAAAAAAAATCTTAAACCTATTTGAAAATATTGAATGTTTTCTTCAAAAACTGTACACTACACCTAAATTCAAATCTTAAATTGTGGACATGATGGGTACATGTGTTAACTTTTGCATTACAAGGCTCACCTATTGAAATATGTATTTCTTTCAATATATAGAACTATAATTTAAAGTGAAAAAATTAATATAATTTGAAAATATGACTTTTTATAAGATATAGAATAGTGATATTTAAAAATATTTATTCATAGTGGTTTGCAGCCATGCATAATAAATACTATTACTGTCATTTATGCATTTAAAAAAAAAAAAAAAAACTCCTCTATAAAAAAAAACCTAGGGAATATATCAACTTTTATGCACAGATAGCATCAGTCATTCCTAAATAAGTACAACTATTCCAGTTTCAGAGATATAAAACAATTCAGATAGAAATAAGAAAAATAATATATTAGAGATGAGTTTTGAGATGATGATACAAATAAATCAATGAATCATGAATTATTTACATATTCAATATATCATATGATAGTTTTACAATCTATTAATATAATATTTTGCACTGACTTGTAACTTTCTAAAAAAATGAATTTTATTCTTTTAAATACTTCAACTGTCTGCCTTAGTGTAAGTCTTCATTGTTATTTTATCTTCAGTTATATGTTTCCAATAAAAGTAATCAATATCACACTTCTATCATATTTTTCAATGCCAACCTGATATGGAATAAGTGTTCTGATGAATTGAACAAAGATTTCATCCTTAATAAATCCACTATCTCTATCACTATAAACATTTCCATCATAATTTTTATTAACTCTTCAATAAAGAAACCATATTAATCTAATACTTCATCTCCCATGTAAGAATTATTTGACTTGGACCCAAAATTAATGGATTTTTGGGAAAAAAAATTGAAGCTGGTTTAGAAAAAAAGAAAATGCAAAGTCAGGAATATTTATTATATATTGCATGTGGTACTAAAGCTAAAAGTCATATGGCAATACTAGCTTGGTCATCCTGTGATGACATGCTCATTTTTTCCATCTTTCAAAAAATCTATCTAGCCAATTGGATACTTGATTTAAGATATTTTTTCTATATAGAATAGGATCAGCTTTATTAATAGTTACTTTTTATACTTTATCACTTTCAATATCATAGAATTCAAGAAATTCAGTACCTGATTCACTATTAGTTTTTTATTTTTCTTGCTTTTGTTTTTCTTATTTCTCTTGGTATTTTGCTGAGGTTTTTGTAATGTAAATGGGATCTTTCACAAAAACCATTTTCAAGTTCATTTTCAAATACTTATTCAAAAAATATACAATCGCTAATTCACTACATATGCTCAATCCAATGAAAGTATGATTTTATAATTGTATAGTCTATTATATCTTATCTAACAAGCTAAAGTGTGCAACAATTAATTTTATAATCTCGCAATCATACTTTTAGAATCTTATGGACCATTTTTGCATGAATTTATTTTCATTGGCTTTGTGTTACAATAGTAGAGGGACTATTACTTTAAGTTATAAACCTACCTATCAAATTGAAAAACACAAAAGGTCTTAATTTTAATGCTTATTTGTTACTGAAACTCAAACAATAATTAAGTTTATTAATGTAATACAACAATAATCTGGTGACTATTTATTTATTCCAATAGTTAATGATCATTTTTGTTCTTACTTTTATTTTATTAATTACAATCTTTTAAAATTAACTCCAAAAACATTTATTATTGTAATCAATAAAAATATTTAAAATTTGTGGCAATCACACCAAAAGTAGTTCTAGTTTGTATTACAGTATATTAAAAGATGCAGAAAATTTGGTAATAAAAGAGTTATCTAAATGAAAATCTATGTGCATAAATTCAACTTAATTTCATAGTGATCTTAATTTTTTTATATTGTAGGTATGCGTATATAATGCATTATTTCTGTATCAGATTTTTTGTAACAAATGAAAATGGTACTAATCTATTTCTAAAAAATAAATTAAAGAATAAATTCTTCAAAATAAAAAGGTCAGCAGTCTCCAAGATTATTAATGATAAATGGCTTTTAATATATTATAATATTTTAGCATTTCAATTATTATTACTATTTATGTTAAAGCACCAAGGTGATTCAATGTAGCATTAAAAAGTATTACCCCTGATATATAAGAGATATCAGTTTTCATTGAAAAAGTGTAATGTAAAAACTGTCTTAACTGTTTCGTACTACTATCACTTATTGGCAATTTCACTGTTATTTCTAATTACATAAAAGCATGATCAAACTTAGAAATATTGTAAAGTTTAAGATAAAATGAAACCTCTCAACAGTGTTTGTGGTTCTCAGATCATACTATTTTATTTATATTATATACCATATTTAAGATTTTAAAAATGTAAAAAGTGTTCAAAAGTAAAATTATAATAATCTTTATTTTAAAAATATATAATAATATAAACTTATTTGAAACAGATCAATTCTACTCATTAAACCTCTTCTTAGAAGGCAAATCTGAAAATACATAAATCCCCTACATTTTTTTTTTTTTAAAATAACTATGTATTTCATTTATGCACATAAAACATAAATAAATTAACTATTTTTTCTTTCTTTCCCTTCATTGTATTATTTATAATTTTTCTATTTTTAATTTTACACAATACATTTAATGTTTCATTGACTTATTAAATCTATAAATCATTTAAAAAAAAAAATCAGTATAACTATATGCTACATCGCATGCGCAGCACACACACATACGACATTCTATAAAATGTACAAATCAATTTATTATATTATTTTATTAAGATGACTTTAATAATTTGGTAACAAAACAAGTTTTATAATACAATTGATTCTAATTACAATCAATTTATCCTTGTACAATATATAAAGCAAAACACAATTACGTATCTATACAGCTGCTTTTAGTACTTCAACCAGGGAATTGGCTTTAATTAAAAAATATGCCATGTGGAAATTGTTTGGTTCTATTTTCTGATGAAAACCATTTTCTGTAATTGAAATATTAAATGTGATTGCAGTAGTCAAGTAATTGTGTTTTGTTTTTTTATTTAATTATATATTTCTTTTAGTTAATTTATAAATTTCTTACTTTTTATAAGTGTATGACTGCAAATATAAATAATGAAAAGTTAGATACGACTGCAAAAACTACTCACTTTCTAACTTGAATTTATCTTAAATATGTGAGATACCTGCATATAAAGATAATATTTGTTAAAGAATTTAGAAAAAGTACAAACAAAATGTATTAATAATACACAAATTTACTGTTTATATTTCTTTAAACACAAAAATAAAGACATTAGAAAAGCCAAGTAATCATTGATGTATATTTTTATTGAATTAACTTTATTA
This sequence comes from Epiperipatus broadwayi, assembly GCA_028023455.1. Classification (NCBI taxonomy): domain Eukaryota; kingdom Metazoa; phylum Onychophora; class Udeonychophora; order Euonychophora; family Peripatidae; genus Epiperipatus; species Epiperipatus broadwayi. The sequence goes on from JAQFVV010006336.1 coordinate 3,000,457, forward strand.
TTTGGCCCAGATCTTCAAATCCTCTCAAAAAAATCATCATTATTTATTATTTGCCTATAATATTTTATTACAATTTAATCCACATGTGTTCAACTATTGTGCAATTTTAGTGACTATCATCTTTTGGATAACAAAATTATTAATAATTTATACACCAGAGATTATTTTACTAATATTAATAATTGAGATATAAATTTTAAATTTAGTTAAAGTCACTATACCAATTAATATAACTTCAATCAAGGATGGCATAGCAAAACTTTTTTGTCTTTTTACATATGTACATTATATATATATATATATATATATATATATATATATATATATATATATATATATATATATATATATATATATATATATATATTATATATATATATATATTGTGCCCTTATCTGTAGGTCATAATAAGGTAGAAAGGTCAATTACTAAAAAATTTTAAATTTTAAGTTATATTTGTATGATGTATAAATAATAGTAGGATAAGTAAATTTTATAGTACAATTTAAAGCTGAAAATACCTGGTATATAAAAATGTAATAGATTATTTTAAGAGAAAACAGTTAGATAAAGCTTAATTATATTCTTGCTTATGGTTGTAAAAGCTGGCCATATAAAATAATACAGCTATAAATAGTTAAAAGTATATTAATAATTTGAATATAATATTTTTAAAACTAATAAATTAAATAAATACTATATGCAATGTATAATTGTATTTAATAGTCAAAATTAATAGAGTGTATTTTAAAATAAGCTTTAGGATGGTGAGAATTGTATTTAGTTCTACAAGTTTAAAATTATTTTCCAAATTTTTATAAAATATATCAGTTTTGGTAATTTAGACCGAGACATAAATAAAAAATCATTTGATAAAGTTAGTAAACACGTGACTGTATATTATATACCTTCACACACACGCTTGTTAAAATAATAATAAAGTTTGTGAATTTGAAACTAAATATAATTGCCATCGATCATTAAAGTAAAGGTTAAAATATTAAATATTGTTTTAATATTTATTTTAAAGTTTAAATGATTTTGGTAAAATTAAAATTGAATTTAAAAATACTAGTCTAAATAATATTTGAGACATTACGTCATCAATTCTTTATTTTAAAAGTCTAATCTGTTATAACTAAAATGTGTAAATTTGTTCACGCTAAAAAGTCATTAACCAATCAAAGGAGGTAAATTGGCAGACAAAATATAAGAATTAGACGAAGCGGGAGGAGAAGTAATGTGAAAGTGAAAGAGAAAGTAACATATTTTTTAGCTGATAACACCGTAGCTAGAAAAGTGTTATAAATTTAAAAGTTTGTATTTATTTTAAAAGTTCTTCTGTAACATATAATATATTTTGAGCACCTCTACATGTATTGCTAATTTTAAAAGTTATCTTACCAGGGAATTTTATTCAAGTTTAACCAAAAGCCTACAGTAAAGATGGAAGTACAAGGAAAAATACCTAAAAATATTACTAAAGGAAAAATATTTGGAAAGTACCTTAAGACAGCTTTATTTATGCTCAATCAGAAACTTATTGTTATAACTCAGAGAAATAGAATTTGGACGCTATATGAAAATTTAAAAGAGAAGTTACTTGCCGTCAGGAAAAATTATGACGCACAAAATTATAAGGCTACTTTGAAGTTATGTTATTCTTCTCTATGAAAAAATTTTAATCTGCGTTTTTGTTTTATTATAAAGAAAAATTATGATGAAGAAAGAATGTTAATCTTTTAAGGGAAAAACATTATTAAAAATGTAGTACCAGAATTTTAAATAAAGAAGAAAAAAAGTTATAGAATAATAGGAAAGTGCTATTATGTATTTTATGGAAAGGAGCCGAAAACTTTATCTAATTAAAAATATTATAACGTATTCAATGAAGAAAATGCTTGATCTGAAAAATATATAAAATTAAATTACTTAATGGAAATGGATCCAGGAAAACAGAAAAATTTTATTGAAGATTTAAATAAAAGTACCCTAAAGATGCATCGGGAAAGTCGCGCGGGAAAATACTAGCAGACAATATTAGAAGAGAATATGGAGACGTTTTTTTTTTCTTTACAGGATTAATTGATATCAAGAATTAATAATAGTATTAATTATTTTAAAACCAAGGATTGTTGTCTATGAAGATTTATCAAACAGAGTAATAATTGTTTTGCCTTAAAATAGAACATTAAGTGACTGAAGAAGAAATAAAATATTTTTTTTAGCTTTAATATGAACAGTTCAAGAAAGTTTGATGAAGAAGTATCGTAAATATAATTTAAATATTTTTTACTAATTTATTTTAAATATAAAATGCTATGTGAGATTAGGGAAAACATATAAACATAAATTTTAGTAATATTAAAAAAAAAATTAAATATAATAGCTTAATAGAACGATAGAAATATTGTTTTAAAAATAAATGTATGTATGGAAGTCGTATATCTACAAGAATCAATGGGATGGTGAAGCCTACGGAATACGATCGAGAAGATAAAGATCGTTTTTTGGTAATTTTGATATTTATTTATAATGCATAATGTATTTTTTTAGATCGTCTATTGATTAAGAATAATGTGTGAAAGTTTAAATTCTAAGTACACATTTTATACAACATTAAAACATATTATGAGATAGGAGTAATTTTAAATATACATGCAATAAGTTATTTAAAATATAATTAATAATATAATATAAAAGAACAATTGTGTGATTCTTTTGAACTTTCATGTAATAAAGTATTCAGATATTTTAAAATAGTTTGTATATGATAAATATACGAGAAAAGTAGTAAAATATTTTCTTAAAGAACAGCGGTATAGTTTTGAAATAAAATGAATTTTATTATTGTTAGAAATGCAGATAGGAATTTGTCGATGTACTGTATAGAAAAATCATGAGAAATAAGATCGGATAGTGACTTGGTAGTACTAGTGTAGAGGAAACCAAGATGATGTTTTGTTAAGAAATAAGAAAAGTAAAGTATTTGGATCATAGTTAGGTTGTGTGATTTCAGTATAGCTAACTAAGCCCTATCACTGAACACATATATTTTGGACAGTGTTTTTTTGCGTATCTTTAAACTTTTTGATGTTATATAAAGCTGAAGAAATAGCTTTAGCATCACTCCTATAATAGAGGTTGGTAGACAGATAAAGGTCACTCCTCTATAGTGTCTTTAAATTCACTGTGCCATTATTGTCAAGGTTTATGATGGATAATATTCTAGTTATATTTTTGATCCTATGCATCTATTTTCGCTATCCTTGTTTCGTGAATCTACATCGTCAGAGAGATATTTTCAAAGAAATAATGAATAAAATAGAATTGAAGATATGTCATCATTTATGTAAGAATAGTTTATTTACTGGAATGTTTAGAATTGTGTAATTTTAAAAGTGAAAGTACAAAATATCATAAAGAGAGAAAGAATCATATAATACAGTTATAAATTAATTCGGAAACGAATATAAGATTTTTAAAAGAGAAATCTAAAACAAAGTTTTTTATAAAAGTGATAATAAAATTTTAATGTTTTTTAAATAATATTTAGAAAATAAATATTGCATATTTATTAAGAAAATAATTCAATAATGTGTAATAAACATATACTTGTGCATGGTATGTTAATAGTTGTAATTATATCATCCGAAGTAAGGCTTAAATGAGTATATTATGATTAACAAACATCGGATAAGGAACAATAAAACTTAATACCGAATGTAGAAGAATGTTTGAATTTATAGGATTCCATACCACTAATATAAAACTAGAATTTTATTATTTTTGTAGAATGTTTACTACGAATGTAATTTTAAAAATTAAAAATATAATTTAAATAATAGTAGGGATACAAAGTGTTAATGATAATCCGATAAGAAATTCATTTTGTAACAAGTGAAACATAATAAGAAATCCAATAATAATAATAATACTGTATTTTCTTAAGCATTTAAAAGATAAGAGTTAACTAGAAAAATAAGTAGAAGTTTGATTTCATTTTTATAAACTAGTAAATAATTTTGTGATAAGAGAGTAAGGATATCCAGTGTACATAATGTAAAATATTGTTATTTGTTTATGTTATTAATAAACTTTGTTGTAAATTTATTTTAAAGCTTTGTGTCTTCGTTGTTATTTCTCCACATGGATGCATGATATCACAATACATTTATAATTGAAACAGATATATAGTTGTTGCACAAAAAGGTAAACATAAAAGTATTATAATCATTTGAGAATTTATTGGTATGTTAAAATTTAAAAGATCATAATTATTTCATTTATTGGTCATAAGTCGATTGCCACAATATTAAATTAAAATATATGCTAATGTTGCCACACGTATGCTGTTGTCAGATTATTAAAATACTACCACGTACGTAATTATTTATTTCATTTAGGAAGTAATAAGATTATATTATACCATTGTTGTTATTATTATTATTTATTATTGTTAGTTACTGCGTAGTGAATTATGACATAAAATTCCCTTTTCATAGTTTGCTACCGTAATTTTAAATCAGTTAGAATACAAGTTATAAACCTGAGATTTTATTTATTTTATTTATTTTCTTCATTTTATTTAATTGAGCTAGATTCTTATTATAAAGCATATTAAGATATGATTATTATTTTAATCGTAGTGAAAAGAGCTTAAAAAGTCGTAAGAATACTATGAGTTAGTTATTTAGTATAGTGTTCTTATGCCATTGAGATAGTATCATGTGGATAATATCTCAATGTAGTCTATCTCGTTCCCCGTGTCGTCACTCCATGTCTCATGAAAATAGTAAATATTTGTTAATTCATTTTAAAAATATAACCGTATTTGTATTTTAAAGATAAGAGCTAGTAATCATTTTAATTGATGCAGAATATTTCATTTGTTTATTTGTTAAACTGAGCTAGAACCTGTAAATATTTTAAATAGTAATAAATTTTGGAGGAGAGGACGGATGATCGAATGGAGGGGGAGGTTAGAATATATATATATATTGTAACATAATAATGTAACTCAAAAAGTCCATTGTAACTATTAAAGTGAAATACAATTGTATATTAAAATATCATTGGTCTTGTCAAAAATCCAATTAAGAAAAGATTCAAATATAAATATTTATCTTAATAAACGAAAAGAAATTGTAGCTTAAATTAAATTATGAGAAGAATACCTGAGTAGTGGCTATTAAACAAAAAGGTCAGACTGAGTTATCAATCATATTAAGGGTCATTGGATTAAATGAAACATACTTCTATAATTAGATTCCTCAAGATATCACAATATCAATAATTATAAACAAATTATTAAGAACGACTACTATAACACAGGTATATAGAAATCAAGTGAGTGAGTACACTAGTAACTCAATAAAATATCTTCTCAGGTATATCCAACTGTAGATTTTACTCACTTTCATTTCTAGGTTTGATGTTAAGTGCATGTCTAAGTGAACAATAAGTGAATAGGGTCTATCAGGGTGCCACTAGGTTATTTGAATCTAGACACAGTTATATCTAATAACCTTTCAAATGTACCAGGTTTGAATCCCTTTTGGTACCTTATTTTTTACAAAATGTATAATTTTGATTTTAGACCCATAGCACTGTATGCACTAATATTTAAGTAAATGCCTAGGTAACATAAAACATCTTTAAACTGAAGTGGAATTCATTAGACACAAATCATTTCTCAGATCTTAGCATAATGAATGTGTTTCAGTATTTTTTATAAGTTTTACTAGCTCAGATTACTATTAATTTAGGATGGCAATTCACTCATTCTTGCATGAAATGGATGATGGAATGGTGGTTGTAATAATACTAAGAAATCACTAAATATTATGGAATCAATATTTATTTATGGCCTTTAAACATATTAATTAGAATGTTGATGATGATAATGATAATGATAATGACAATAGTTTCAACCACAGCTTTAGGAGTAAGCTTAATCATAAAACCTAATTTTTATAAAGAAATTCATAATTATTGTTAATCTTAGCATATTTAATCATACCTTAAACAACTAATATTTAACCATTGATGATGAATGATCACACTTGATAAAGAACTACTCTTAATGAAATATATACGCCTCGTTTAATAATATAAACTAATATTTATTACTGCATTTCTAACATATACATAAAAATTTCTATATTTACATGAAAATTTATATTAACAATAACAACAATAAACATAATCGACTGTTTTAAAATCATAACATTAAATTTTAAATTCTTCCCCCTTTCCTGTAAATGTATTTCAAAAGTATATTGTATTAAATTGGGTAACCAATTTGTTAAAATGTTCCATCCACAAGAAAAGTATTTCATAAAAAAATATTCACTCATTGGCACATATACTTTATAAATCTAACATGTAAGCAGAATGTTAAAAAAAAATGTTAGTAGAATTGAAAGAGCAAGTTTTACCGAACAAGTTTTAAATCATTTTCTCCCCCTCCCTTCTACTTCTGAAATGCTATACTTTCTTAAAACAAAATAATTTAATATTTTAACACTGCTTATTACTTCACATTCGCACACAATTATACACATATAAAATATTATTATGTAGGTGTGTGTTTTATTCCATAATAACAAGATATTATTTAAAACCAAAATAATAATACAAAAAAAATATTTTACACATTAATATTTCATAACTGTAAATTAATAAACAAATAATTTTGATACATTCAAAACCACTTATGAAGCTCAAAGTTATTATTGGTAAGAAATTATTGGTTTTAATCGATATGAATTGTCTTTAAAAGTTCTTTAAATAAACTATACCACTTTATAGCTAAAATTTATTAAGACTGATATCATAAAGAAAATATATCAAAAAAAATTTATACTACCAGTTCTTTGTAGCAACTTCTAATGAGTCAAATTTCTTTTGTTTAATATCTATCTTTGGCAGCAACAATTTCCTTGTTTCTTTGGAACAATCTCTTTCTTAAAGTGTATAATTATTTGATGATGATGATCCTATTGAGGTTATTTGCTTTAGTGGACAATTTGGAAATCTTTATATTAATTTTTCTTCTCTTCCTGTCAAGCATGATTCTTTTAGTGGATGAAATACAGCAGTTGTTTTCATGTTTATAAATTTCCTGGGTTTTAAACTCAGTTGCTGGAACAATTAATTGGACTTGATGATTAATATTTATCAGTAGATTAATTCATCTTTCTGATCTTCAAATGCAGGTGAATGTTTTCTTCTTTCTATTTAAAAACATCTTATTTCTCTGGTCAGTTGAAAGGTATAGAATATTATTTTTCAGACAAGACATCTTTTCTTTACTATATGATCTGCAGCTCCACAATGGTCAGGTCTTGATAGGACACATATCTAATTTTTCTACCCCATCATTTCTTATATTTTCAACATTTAAAACTTCATAAAAAATGATTTAAAAAAAAAACTATCTAGCAGAACTAAAAATGTTTGTCTGCTTTAGTTTCAATAATTTTTAAAAAGTCTCTATCACAAATATTATAATAACAATAATCTAATAGCTCAACTGATTTTCCAGACTGCTTTTATATCTGATTTTTGAGTCAACTCACCCAATTAGAGTGATAGTGTGAATTGCTATTTTTGACCAACCCAAAAAATCACACACCTGTTTTTCAGACACTTTTGTCTTAAAAAAAAATAGACTTAATCCTTTTTCCTTTTTCACGTATATCTGTAATATCTAAAAATTTGGAGTTTCTTTTCTTCAATCTTAAGATAAGACAATTTCAAAATTAGAGTTCCCACCAAGTTTAAGCTCCCAAAATGAAAAACAATCATTTACAAAAACAAAATTGCTACAAAAATAGATATCTGATTCAACAGATTTGTAAAAAATAATTTGACAGATTTAACCATTCTTTTTCTTTCAATATTTAATAAATGCAAATTTCTGTAATAATGTACACACATACTTTATCATTTCAAATCATTCATAAACTGTCATTACAATAATCTAATTGCCAGCTTAGTAATTATAACCCTAATATTTAAAATTAAATCCTTAGCTTTTAAATCCCAATTACAATTATAGAAAAACAAAATAGAAGTATAGAATAAGATATTAGAATTGATCAAGCATAGGTTAGTTTTAAAGAAAGTTAAATATCTGAAATATAAAACAATCAATAGCTTACACATACACTGCCTATACATATGCATTATAACTTTGCTTTTTAACAGAAAAATTAAATAATGAATAATTTAAATGTGTGTATTACCTTTCTATCAACACACAAACAAATAAAGAATATAATTGTTGACCCACTCTCTTTCTGTCTAAAGCTTTTAAAACTGGATCTTGTAGGGTTTAAACTTGGATGCCCTACAGCTTCATTTATTGTTATATAAAAATGTGATGATGATTTTGGTTTTACATTTTCTTACATGCACATTACTATAAATTTAGCTAATGACTAAATTGTAATGGCACAATATATATATATATATATATATATATATATATATATATATATATATATATATACCATATATATATATATATATATATATATATATGGTACCATTACCCCTCCTTTAAACAAATAAATTTAAAGCATAAAAAATTAAGTGACTATGAAATGCATTTCTGTTGAATTACTTTCACCAACTGTTGAAATTTATCTTTTTTTTTTCAAATGTTTCTATCATCATTCACTATTTATGTGTATAATTTTAAAAAACCTCCAATTAAAACAAATGTTCAACACTTTCAATTTAAAATAATACGACTTTATATGGTCAATTAAATTTATTAATAATATAAAATTATATTATATGACATTAAAAGTTTTGAATGTAAGATATACATTATATCTCGTCAGAAGTTTTAAAATAGTAAAGAATTTATCTACAAAACCAATATCAATTTAAGAGTATATATACAAAACATATGATCTGTGTTCAATGAATTATATGATAAAGTCATAGCTGTAAAAAAGCTTTCAAAATTAAATTTTTTTAAATATCTGACTGCATCATAATAATAATTATTTGCTAAAAGATCTGTTAGTATTTCATAAGATTGATCATTGACAAAAATAAATGATATTACATAAGAAATTCATGAATGGTAAAGAAAGTAAACTGTATATATTATTGTCATAGAACAGATATTATAATCCATGTCTTCAATAGATCTGTTGTGCTTGAGAGTAATACAAAAACAATAAAGTTACAGATCATTAAAATCATATAATGGTGAAATAAACATATACATGTATTATTAATTCATAATGACATAAAATGGAAATTGATATATCAAGTAGAATTCAAATATATTTTAACATTAATATTTAATTAACTCAATAAATCCAGTTTCTTTACTGATTGAATATCATGCAGAAGTTAATTAATGATGGTGTTTATGTTAATGGTATTTAGCTTTAAATTATTTGATAACTGTTGTACAAACCGATTTACAAACATATTGATTGCCATATTTTTAAACAAATTAAAGAAGTTTCCATTGAGTTTAGTATATTAAGTTTGTGAATATGAATGCAAATGTACAGGTCTTAATAGAAAATTGAAGTTAATTAATATTGTTTTTCAGTTAAGGTATATATTGTAATTCATTATTGAGTTAATGACAACTCTAATTTCAATTTGTTACTCAAGCTGTATAAATAATTAATGAGCTAGTTAAGTTACAACAGAAATATAGTAAAACTATGTATTTAAAACAGATATATCTAGAATATGTAACTCATTTTGAATATCAGAATAGCTAACTGCTAAATTGCAAACATAAACACATCTATTGTTAAAAAGCATTAGCAGTGAATCTAAATCTGATACAATATGCTGTTTTGAGGCAAAAATTTCAAGAGTAATAAATGTTCCTGCTTTGTTAAGTAAAGTTGAAAACAACCCTTTAATCACAAAATGTTTGGTCTGAAGTTATGAATAATATATGTATATAGATTCTAAGTGTATTATAGGAAGATTGAATTAGTTTATTATTGTATTTAAAATTTTCTACTAAAAATAATAAACAACATTCTCATAAATGTAGAGTAAATATAATCAAGTGTAAGTTTAATTAACTACTCAGCTGTTGTTTACAATTCACACACGTTGCTAGTTTAATATACCATAATGTTATTTACAATTTTTGGATGTAGAATGCACCATCTCTTGGTCAATTTTGGTCAAAATTTCTTCATTTTAGGCTTATTTTATAGGAAATTCAAAATTTTAAATTGTAGTTTTAAAAATGTGCGCATATAGCATTATATTTTGAAAAAAAAAATCAATTTTCTTTGCTGGCTATTGGTGCTTAGACCAGTCTTTTCTCTGATTGGATGCCTGCCAAGTCTGTAAATTGTGCTGTAGGCATTTCTAAATGACAAAGCCAGAAACTAAATCAAAATGTTCTACATGTTTATAATTGATTTTGAAGTAAATAAATATATTTATTGTAATTTTTTACATTCATAAATAAGATTTTACATTACTTTATCGAAATATAATGTTTGATTTGAAAATTTTGAAATATTGCAAGAAAAATAAGCTTGCAAAAGTAATTGCTGTTCAAGACTAGTTGTTGACACCTAACAACTGTAATTTGTATAATAGGTATTTCTAAAGAAATCAAAATAAAATCTTTTATGCATTCATATTTTGAAGTAAATAATTATATCTATCGTAATTTTTTACATTCATAAATAAGATTTTACATTACTTTATCAAAATATCAAATTTGATTCAAAAAATTTTAAATATTACAAGAAAAATAAGCTTTGGGAAATGATAGCTTTTCAAGAAAAGTAAATTATGTTGACAGCTACAGACTGAATATTGACACCACAGATTGGTCAAAATATAATTCTTTTGTTTCACCACTGGCTATTTTTTAACTGTTTTTTTTATATTTTTCTTCAGTTATTAACATTATTTTTAATTTTTTGTTACATTTAACCAATTTAAACCTAAAATTATTTAATTGTTAGAAGCTGAATTAAAAAAATTCTGTGGATTGTAGAATAATATTTTAACAATAGAAACTGACTGGAAATGAAACTGACGAATAATATTGTTCTCAGATTTAAGTAGTGGACCAATACAAAAATTAAACAAAGATTAAATAAGTTGAATAAAGCAGCTAAAGGGTAAAATATGTTGCATTTTTCTTATGGTAAATTTGAAGATAAATCCACATACTATTTAAAAAATTATAAAGCACTGAAATTAAATAAACTAGAGAATGAACTTTAAAGTTCAGTTATAATTTTTTCTTTTATTCCAATTATCACTACAAATTATTAGTGGGGGGAAAAAACATGATTTTTAAAATTAAATCTGGTATTTGAATTTGAGATAAAAGATTTTTGTAAAGCATTCCAGTATAATAATTAACACAGAGTTAATTAATTGTATAGTGTCATAAATATGTTAGTCATGATAACAAAAATAACTATCATTAAAGATTTTGGATATTATGATGTCCCTTTTGTAGCAAAAAGTATGGTACTTATTTATTAGATCTACAATGCAGGAGATCTTCTATGCCTTTTCATATTTGTGGCTAATGTTTAACTTTGCCATCTCATCAAATAAACTCTGTGATCTCAACCAATCTCATCCAATAATATGATAAATTTACAATTTCATTTATTGTCCAGATTTTATTTGGATAAATTCTTTTCAAAGTGTTTTTTACTTCAGTGCTGATTTAATTTTCCATTTTCTGATTAATCTACATTTTTTTTAAAACAGTACAATATGAACATTTGGAGTTTACCTGCTATTGAAATCAATGCAATCAAGAGCATCCACACCTTGGACAAGCAATTGTGTTATAAGATTTGAGGATGTAATAATAAAATAGGCCTTCATAAGGGAATGTGATAGGTGGGTTCCAGATTTCTATTTTTGACAGTGATCCAATTTATTTACAACTGGTTTACAAATTAATATTCATAAAATGGGGGGAGGGTAGAGTTTGATTTAGCAGACAAGAATAACTATACCTGGTAAGTTTGTGCCACAATGATGATAGGGCAAGAAAATGTAAAATTGGAGGCACTAACAAAATTATTGAAATTGATGAGCCTTTTTTACAAAAAAAAAGCCAGATGAATTCTTCCACAACAATGGATGTATGATGGCTTGTGCCTGGAGACTGATAAGTGTTCCATCATTAGAATTTATGATAGAACAGTGGCAACTTTGATGGAAGCCATCAAACAAAATGTGGAAGAGAAATTGACAATTTATTTGACTGTCAGAAAGCCTATAAAACTGCTGAATTATGAGCTGCTGGGTATTATCATTTTCATGTGAATCATATGTTTCCATTTTGAAAAAAAAAAAGGTACTTTAATCCTCCATTTTAGGAAAAAAATTATATCCACTTAAAACAAAGTAGAACAAACAAATGATTGTTTCATTATAACAATTCCTGTTATGTATTACATGGTATGTATGCTTTCATTTTAAGAATTTTGTAACATTTTAGATATAATATTTAGATATGCTAATATTTTACATATAGACTTAGTAATATTTTATTATTATTATTATTATTTTTTGCCAATTTTGCTTTAGTGATTGTTTTGAAATTTCATGACAGGTTTAAATATCAGTATTTAAAGTAACATTTGGGAATTGCATAATGCTGTTTCATATTTAATATTTTTTGTGTAAAATTTATATTTTTAGTATTGTTAAAAATATACTTTTTCAGATTTATTCTGGTATAATTAGTGTCATGTATTAGAGCTGCTATGCTTTTTCACATATGTATTCAGACAGCTGATAACTTTGTAAATATTGTTAAAATATCATGTACACCTGGTCCATTTTGACAAATTTATCATTTCAAGTCTGTACAACCTCCAGTCTATGTGTTATTTGATCAGATCACAAGATTAGAAAGTTATCAGTGAATTGATATGAATGTGAAAAGCCATAGCAGGTCTAATAAGTTTCAGATGTAATATGTGAGTACAAAAGTATAAATAGATCCAAAATGTTACAGTAGTTTTACTTTTAATCAGAAAAAACAGCAGTACATTTTGAATTTGGAAAGAGATGAGAAAATGCTGATGGAGAAATAAAGCAGTTATTATCAGCAAGAAAGAAAAAAAAAAAAAAGTCTATAACCAACCAAAAGTTAAATCTGATGCAATAGTGGTTGGAACTTTATTTTTAATAAGAAAGGAAAACGACTACTTGAAATCTTTTTTCATTGAATAGATTTCTATTGCTGATTGTTTAAAAAGTATTTTTTACTACTAAATACAAGTCAGTAATTATGACAATATTTTCTATCAGAAGACTATTTGCCATGAGTGGCTAATCAAATCAAGGTACATCAGTCAAAGATTATGTAGTACATTAGGATATAAAGATTGATTGTGGTGAGGATACAACTTTTCTTGCTTACAAGAATAAAACTATGCCATAAGAAAAAAAGGGCTCTACCATAACATGTACCTTGTATTTGTCTATAATGGGACCCATTTCCATTGCATCCTACAATTGATGCTCAAAAAGTTTAATTAAAATAAACACTATTATCAAGGATGTGCATGAAAGGTAGAATTTAAGTTATGATCCAAATAAAAATCACGATTAAAATATTTTATTACATGTGTAAGATTTTTCTTTTATATTTGAATTTAAGGCTTTACAATTAACATTATTTGTTAGTTTATGTAGTAGCATTTAAATTTAATATTTATGATTATTAGATAAATTTAATATTTTGTGTTTCACTTCCTATATTTTTATGGTATTCCCAAATATATTAAGTAACAATTTTATTCTTTTATTTATTTTAAAATTAGTTAAAATATTTTTTTATCAAATGTAAATACATTGCTATTTGAATATTACTAAATCTGATAAGTTGTGCAATTCTCTGTGGGACATAATGATGATTAGAGATAATAATGCATTTATTAGTATTTTTCTCTGAAGAAAGTTGTTCCTAGTATTAATTTAAATTGAATCTGATAATGGAATTTTTAAAAAAATGTTTTTACAGTAATTATGCTGAATTGAATTTTCTGAGTGCTAATGTCATTTTGATTTTAGGCACTACAGTGTTGCAGAGAAAAGTTTGCTGTTAATTGAAACTCTTTGATTTCTCTTTGCAATTGTAAAGAAAATGAGCAGAGAAATTCTTAATGTCTAATCCATACTTTCTTGTTGTTAAATTTGTTGTTATTGTATGATTATTTTTTTGAAGACATAATAAATAAGTGTAAAAAAGAATTTTACAATCATGATAGACAATAATAAATCATTGCTCCTATTGTCAACAGGCTGTAAAGTAATTTCAAGATTGTGAATCCAGGATGCTTTTCAATGATGATTTTTTATTTAGGTACTTATAAATGCAGATCTCTTTCAAATGAGTGAAGATTACATGAATTTGAGGAAGAACTATCTAATATTAAATTGGATATTGTTAGATATGTGAATTTAGAAGAAAGGAAAAGACAATGGATTGATAAAGTAGGTATGCATAATACTATAAAGAAATGAAATAAGTGGAGTGAGATTTATTTTAAATAAATGTGGAAGAACAATATTGTAAAGACTAATGGTGTATCAAGTAGTGACAAGATTAATTATTTAACTTACTGGAAGATGTAAAATGCATATAATTTTGGTTAATTTTCCCCAAAAGTTATTATGATAAAGTAATGGATTTTTATATAAATGTACAAGAAGTTTTTATTTAAACCAAGCAACATTTTAAAAATTGTTATGGAAGACTTTATTGCTAGAATTAGTAAGTAAATGAAGTTAAAATTGCAATAGATAAATTTGTTTATGGTAGTAGAAATAAAAAATGCACTACCCTTCTGGAGTTTGCAGAAAAATAAATTTTATACTTTGAGGATTTTCTTTGAAAAAAAAAAAAGCTAAATGGAAATAGACTTGAAAGCATCAAAATGAAGCTACAGCAGAATTGGATTATATTTTCATTAGCATAAAATATATATTACAAAACCATAATGTACTTTGTAAATTTATTGGTGGAAATGTTCATTGATTAGTGAGATATAAAATACATATTAAAACAAAACTGGAGAAACAAAATTATTAAGAAAACAGTTTTCACAGTTAATATTTTTAACCTTAAAAAATGTTCTATTGCATTTAAACTAGAACTTGCAAATCGTTTTAAAATACTAATAAAATTTGAAGATGGTTCAGATGTCAATCAAATTAATAAGAAGATAACAAATACACTATTAATAACTGTAACAAAAGATAGTTGGGTTAAAAGGCATAAATTGAATAATAAATATTCTATCATGACAAGATAGTTTATGAAGAAATGCAGAAATATGAAAATATCTAAAAATGATCCATTAAGAAGAATTGAATATATAGGGTTTAATAAAATGGTAAAAAAAAGATTTAATAATTATATAAACAAGTATAACTGTCAAACAATAATGAAAGCTACAGAAAATAATAAAAGTATCAAAAGTCTACAACTGCATCTTGGTATTGATAGGAAACTTATATATACAAGAAGAAGAAAATATAGAATTATTACTAAAAGGAGGGAATGAAAAAGCAAAACATTCAATTAAATCAATGGAAAAAAAAATTCCTGGTCATGATGAAATTATAATCGATATCATAAAAAAAGCAGATAAATAAATAGACAAATTGTTGATAAAGTTATACATTAAATGTCTAAATGATGAAAATGTGCCAGAAGATTAGAAAAATATTATAATAATATTGATATTTAAAAAAATAATAAAGAAACTAGTAGAAATTACAAATATATCTCTCTTTTATCATAACTACACCAAATTTTTATCAAGATAATTACAAGTCATCTACAGTAAATTTTGAATTTTAGCCAAAAAAAAAAAAAGTTTGATTTTAATGTGGTTTTAGAACAGTGTGTCACATTCAAGTATTAAAAGAAGTTATAGAAAGGTCCCATAAATATGAAATGCTGTTATATCTTGGATTTGTATATTATGAAGAGACATTTAATTCTATAATAACTTCTTCAGTAATTAAAGTATTGTATAGTTGAGATATAGACCAAGACATTATCACATTCTGAAGAAGATTTATAAAAATGTAACTGCAATAATTATATTACATAGTGATACTAAGAAGATTAATATTGAGAAGGCTATATGATAGGATGACTCCATACTCCAAATCCATTTACAGCAGTTTTACAATAAGTATTTTGTGAATTATAATGGAAAGCTAAAGAAGTAAAAGTAAATGAAGATTATTTACATTATCTAGATTTTTCAGATGTACAATTGTTTTTTTAAACAAGGCTTCAGAGCTTCAGGAAATATTGCAATAGTTATCAGATAAAAAAAGAAACTAGGATTAAAGATAAATGCTAAGAAAAATAAATTAAGCATTGATAATGAAGAATTAAAAGAAGATAGTAATTACATGTATCTATACATAAAAACATAATAAAATTAACTATAGAATTAAACTTGGATAGAGTGCTTTTGATGATAATAACATTAACAAAATATATTACTCTGTGTTTAAAAATGGTTATTAGTAAATATGTTTTATCACTTCTTATTTAAGTGCAATGCATAGATTTCAGATCACCTCAAAAATAATGAAAATATGTAGGTTAAGAATAATAAGAAAGAATTGAATATGAAATACATGGATCTTATTGATACCATTAAAAGAATTAAGAAATTGAAATGAAGCTGAGTTGTACATATTACTATTAGAGATGATAATAGTTTAACAGTTGAAATTCTAAACTGAATTCCCAAGAGATTGTAAAAAAAAAACCCTACAAAAAGATAACATATGAGATGGATGGATGAAATAAGGAAGTTTGCTGGTTTAATGCGGAGAAAAGAAGCTAGAGATTGAAGAAACTCGATTAAATTTGGAGAGATAATAATTTTTGCAATGGTTCGACAATGATTGAAATCATGATGGTGATATATATTATATCTATTTGTGAATACATGTTTCGACCATAATTACTATCAAAAAATTATATTGGATTTTGCTTTTATGTGAAAGTTACGGTATAATTGTAGAGAGTTAAAAGTAAAATAGTTCTTGATTTACTTATCTTTGAAAATGACCAAATTATTTTAATCAATTAAAAAACGATTTGTAAAAACAAACAAAACAGAGAAACATTGACAAATTTAGAAAAATAAATTTAAAATTAGTTTAGACAAACTACGATAATTTGACTTCTATTGGTTCCTAATAATTGAAAACTACGTGAGTGAGTGTCTTATGCACTAACCGGTTTTCCTTTTATAGTCATTAATTTTCTTTTTAATTTTCAACTCTGCAAGTTAAAGCGTTTAATACTTCCTTATTTTTTAAATTATGAAAACAACTTTTTATTTATTTTTTAAATATATATAATTAAGTATATGAAATGAGTTTACAATTAATAAGTTTTAAAAATCTGACATATTTCATATCTAGAAAATGTGTCATGCCGCCTTCGCATTTACAAATTTCATATAGTTTAGTGTACAGTACATCGGTATCCATATTTCTATTATTTACGCTAGTGAACCTCGAAGTAGTATTTCAACCTTTTGAGGTTAAAAAATTTCGTAAGAATAGTATTATATTTGTAAGTATGTTATTACTTTGACTTTTAAAA
Organism: Epiperipatus broadwayi; assembly: GCA_028023455.1. Classification (NCBI taxonomy): domain Eukaryota; kingdom Metazoa; phylum Onychophora; class Udeonychophora; order Euonychophora; family Peripatidae; genus Epiperipatus; species Epiperipatus broadwayi. The sequence goes on from JAQFVV010006336.1 coordinate 3,018,107, forward strand.
AATATATATATACATTATTAAAATGTGGAGTGTAAAATTTTTCTTCATTGTTTGCTATAGCATTTTTCTTGGGATTTTTTTTTTTTTTCAATATGTAACTCATTATTTTCTCAAAACGACTACTGTTTTAAAAATATTTTAAAAACGAAAAATATTCTAATTGAATAAAAATTTATGAATCTCACATTTAATTAATATATGACTATAAAATAATCTATATGTGCATAATTGCTTATATGTTCGTGATTTTATATATACGTAAATGTGAATGAGTATCTATATAGACTTAGCTAGAGGGTAATACAAACAATAAAACCCGCTCAAAACCTCACCACCTGTCAATTAAAAAAAGTTGAGTACTGCCTTCTTTTTTCTTTCAATGCGAGAGGGTATTTGCCAAACCTTTGCCTGCCAAGAACTACAATATATAATAAAAAGGCCGTTTACCTCTTTATTTTTATGCAATTACTAAAAGAATAAATAAACAAAACTCTAAATATGTTACCTACACTAAATTAAACAAAAAGTAAACTAATATATATCAATAAAAGTTAGTTTGAGAATCAGATATTATATAGCTATTTTTTTCCAATATTAAAATGTTTTTCGAGAACAAACTGTTTTTATATCAAATTTAAAATGATCACAAACATTGCATTGGCGTTCAACACTTTCTCAAACAACAAAAGTTAAAAAAATTGAAAAAGCAATTTAAATGATTGATGGCAATAAAAGAAAAAGCAGCATAGAAGAGAAAGAATACAAAATTTTATACTAAAAGGCAGCAAAAAGTATGTATGGTCATACGGAGAATCATTTCATAATTTGAGCTGAACACCTAATTTATTGTTTCATGCTTTAACATATATTAGCGGGTTCGCTTCCCGGCTGATGCTATGACACATGAGAAAAAAAAATCATAATTTTCTAAATTCTTAAAATTAAATTATTCTCCTAAATATTTTCTTATCTAGGCAATAAACTTATTTTGAATTTTAATACACATTCAAAATACAGTCAATAATGAATGTTCAATAGTACTGGCTAATTTTGTTAAGCAATCACACATAAAAAATTATTTAAAAAATTTACAAATAAGATCTTAATTCCTAATATGATACTCTTTTTTTGCTTATTGATAGTAATAATATTATTCAGAGTACTTTATATATATATCACACAAAAATAGAATAATAATTTGTACATAGATAATTTTAATAACTCTTTAAATAAACAATAGCTTTTAAATATGTACCATTAAGAATATATAATGTTATGAAGAAATAAATACCAAGTGCAAATTATCATATTACTAATTCACAAGTCATACCTACTAGCGTTATTTTATGTAAATAGAGAAATTTGAACTCGGCCAGACTATTCATCACTCTATTTACAGATATAGGAAACATTCAGTATAAGAAAATGATATACAGCCTTATAATTATATAGAAACATTTTAATAAATTTGAAAATAAGGCTCTTTTATTTCAATGCTAGATTAGAAACAATATAAGAAAGGGTGCTATTTGCAGGATTGTTAAAATAACTATAGTAAGTCTCACTTGTGAATTATTATAGTACGTGTATTCAGTGTTTACTCCACTCTAAATATTAATACGTATAAATATATATAATGTTTATGAAACAATAGTCTTTCAATGCATATACCATAATAATTAATTTATATTCTCAATACTACATATTGAATAGCCATTGTTTGTCTATACTCTATAGGTTATTCAAATTAATAGAATATATATGTATATATTTCATGGATTAAGAAATTAATTGGAAGAAATGCAGATTATAAGATATATATATATAATAGATGTGGCATCATATTGACTGTGATCAAACGCTGTAATCATTTAGATAATCAGCTTAGTTCAGGAGCATTAAAAACTATGAATATATAATAATAATTACACATCATGTAACTAAAGATTATGATCCCTAGTAATGCTACAAAGTTGGTTTAAAATATAATTATTACTTCTTACAAGCACTATCTATACAGTTGGATAAAAAATTATATAAAATTCACATATATAACAGATTTTATTATTTAATAATGCTAGTTATTGAGTAAGCAAAAATATCTATTGAATAAATGTATATGTGCAAGAATAAAGACACAAAATACTTAATCTAGTATCTAAATAACTTTAATAATATAATAATCTAAAATAATGATTAATAATTTTATTAATTAGTTAGTAATAATAATAAAAAATGAGTGATCTGATTGTATTTGAATATTGGGAAAATAATAATAATAATAAATGTGATAATATTGTTTAAATTGTGCTACTTAATTATTGTTAAAAAATTGCACTTACAACAGATTAAAATTGTTGATTGTATTTGATATTGGGATTGCCTAAGTGTTGATTGGTGTTTAATGATTACTTACAAATTCATTTAGCTTTGACTATTATTACACATATTATTTAAGTAATATTTTGGCTACAATTTGAAAATTATAATTGCAGTTTGTAATGTTATAATTGACTATTTATTAGTCTGCATGCAGAACAAGTTATATTTACGTGTTTAAGGACCTTTATTTAAACTTCTTTGTATTATTAATTTCAATCTCTGTGGTCAAACTGTACTCTTTAGTGTCTACATAAATATATTGGACCATAAATAAGGGAGAGATTCCATCTTTATTGTTAAATGGAAGGTAACTTGACAACAATTGGAAATTGATGATTGAATGCCCAAATCCCTTGTTAATGTCAATATTATATTGTCATGCCCATGTTGACACTAAATCACAATGACTCCTCATGAATAGGATCTTTTGTATTTAAATACACAGAAGAGGAATAGCAGAATACATGCTGAAGAGAGTTTGAAACTCTGTATTTACATCCCCTATATTACATCTAGACTTCAGGTATGCAAAATATATTTGTATTTAAAATATTACAAATTCAGTCTGTACCCTGCCACCTCTCTTCTATATATGAAAATGGACAAAGTCCTATACATAAAGAGTCAGAGTGATTTAAATTCAACATGCGCATGACAATAATATTAGCATATATATATATATATATATATATATATATATATATATATGAATAATAGGCAGTCATCAATATATACATTTATAAATGTACATGTATATTGTGACCTTTGGCTTTGCCAAGAAAGCTACTATTTTATTATTGCTAATATTTATCTAGAAAAAAAAAATCCTAAGAAAAATTTATTAAGTCAATTGTATCTATAACTTATCTAAGCATGGATAAGCCAAAATAGTCAATGATTAAAGTGTTTCTGTAATGAATAGTTTTTTAATTAATGGCTTTGCTAAAATATTTTAAACTTATAATTAAAGTATATGTGAATAATTTAAATCTAAAATGGAACTAGTCATATTGAAGTTTAGATTACTTAATACATATTAGAATAATTAGAAAAGTGCCTGAATTGATTGTAATACTAATTAAATTAATTAAATGATAAAATTTAAGGAGTAGTTATTATAATTCAAATAGAATATTTTATTTAAAATAATTCATAATAGTAATCAGTCAATTTGTTAAATAATAGTATTAAATTTGACACCGCGAATAAACTAAATTGGTTTAGTTTAAACATAAGTTAATAAGTTTATTATTATTCAAAGAAACTTTAAATTAAATAGTTAAAAGATAGGGATTCATTTCTAAGTGTGTGGTTATGTGTGCTACCAATAAAAATTTACTTTTATGTGTGAATGGAAATATTTATTTACTGTGTAATATCTAATATTATTTTAAAGTATTTTATTTGATTAAAACTTATAAATGCAGTGGTAGTGAAGCTCTAAAATTATTTATTCATATAATTTGAATTAGTTTAAAGAAATTGATAAAATTAAATAATATTTATTTTTATTTTTTTTATTTATCAATGTAACTTGGTATTTGTAAAATTCTCAGACTATTACATGATTATTTGGCTAATGTGTAGTTAAATTTAGATTTGATCTATAAAAACCAATCAACTGTTGATTTAAAGGTGGCGAAATCTATAAGAAATAATGTTTCTTTCCAATCAGAATTATTGACAGTAGCAAGTTATATAAGAATGCACATACACATATTTGGGGAGAAATATATTAAGGAGAATTGTATTAAAAACAACAGGGGCAGCAAAAGGAAAGAAGAAGACTGAAGGGAAAAGTTTATTTTCCTGCTCATAAAATTTGCAGATAAAGTTAAGTTTGAAAACCAAAGTAAAGTATATAAATTTAATGGGTTTTTTTTTAAAAATAAAAATGTGTATGTAAATTTATTTATATAGGGCTAATTCTCATCCAAAATTAATCAGAGGATCTAAGCAAGATGTCAATTAATGGTATATCGATAATAAAAATTTTGTTTTCTGGAACCAAAGTAATACAGATAGTATTTTTATATTATCCTAATTCATGTAAAAATGATATTCATTATAAACTATTTAAATTTCTTATTTGTAAGCAGATATATTGGAGGATTTACTTAGTATTAACTACATAATTTTAATCTTTTACTATAACTTATTAAGATAATATGATTCCTCAGAAACTTTTAAAATGTTAATTAATTTTTTTTGTCTCAGAAAAAAAAGTTATTTAAAGAACTAAATATTCCTGAAAAAGAAAACTGTTGTTGCAAATGCTAATGATTTTATTATTGTAATAATTAAATAAGTGCTTATCATATTGACTAAAAGAGAAAACTTTTATTGATAAAGTTATTGAGACTTTCACTAATAAATTAATATTCCTAACTGAGAAAAATATTGATGTAGAAGTTATGTCTTTGATAATGTATTAAATAATTAACAAAGATTGTTATTTTTTATGACCAACTGCATGTAATAGTTATTTTAAATTTGCTGAAATTTAGAAAGAAAATAGCTGAATAAACCATACTATATGTAATGTTTCATTCAGAAAGTTGCTTAATTATAGAAGAGATAGATATGACAAATGCAGTATGAATATGTTTTAAAAGTTGATTTAACTTAAAAGAAAAATGTTGAGGAGCAATCTGCCATATTAAATATTGTGTTGACAAAAACTTTACTTGTACTGGAAAGAAAGAATGTGTCAAATGCTAAATTAAAAATATGTTTTTTTACATTAAACCAAGTGAAATTATTATAATGTGATAAAAATGTTGAACTATTTTGTCCAGAATATGTAAAATAACTCACGAAGTAATAGCTATTCCTTTATTCATGTATTAATATTTTCATGGTATGAGCATGTGCAAAGTCCTTATGGGAGAAAAGAACTGTCAATACAAATGTGTTTTTTTTTATATCACCACTGTGCAGAGAACATCCTTATGTGTTGAATTACTTGCCATTAGATCAGAAACTGTCCAGATCAAAAACTTGACTATATATATTGTAACGATATATAAATATGTTGTTACATTAATTTAAAATAAAAACTTAAAAGTTCGCCAATAAAAGTAAAAAACTAAATGCTAAAATTAAAATGTTTGGTTAAACGTATATACATTCGCACAGATGCCAAACTTTAAAAATATTTTAAAAAAAAAAAAAAATAAATAAATAAGTATTTGAACGTAGTTTTTTATAAAAAAAAAAAGTACAAGATTTAAAAATAAAAACAGGTATTAATAAATTCTTGTAATCTGTAAATGGAAATGATTGTTTATAAATTGTTTGAAAAGCAAGCTAGCCTTGGGCTCTTGTATAATTAAAATGATCTGATGAAAGATAGAAAAGAAGAAAAGAGAAATTAGCTTAACCAATGGAAGCACTAAGCCTTGGCTCAGACCCTAACGAAAGTGATAGATTAGTGATGTTTTGTTGATTGAATCCATGTGGATAATATAAAAAGGGAAATACAGTTTTTTCGGACAGTTCCAGCGTTGTGTGTTTGAGAGTTGTGGTAGGATGCACATACCACACTCTCTATTTAAAAAGGAAAAAAGAAAAGACTGTGATACCTTGAACCAGCTATTGCCATCTCCAGAACATTATCTTCCAATGGAGGCATCGTGGGAATTAAAAGCAGAAACCTGGACTCTTCTACCGTAAGCTATATTGACATGAACTCTAAATTTAAAAATTATTAAGAACTTTCATTCAAGCTTATGAACTTCCATCTGACTTTTTTAAGTTTAAAATCAAATTAATAATGTTTAATTTTATATGTTTTCCGATTGATAAAAATCATTTCCATATTTTTTTTTCTTATTGTATAAATTGTTTATTGTTTAAATTTTAAATGATGAAATTTAGGTTGGGTATAGACATTGCATAGATTCGTTAGCAGTTGATTATGTTGTGGTTTTCACAGTCGATTAGAATATATAAGTCAATGATATCACTGTGGTGTCTTATGATGAACACCAAAGGGTCTCCTGTATTCCCTCAGCAATTGACGTTATCGATTGACTTTGTATTTTGATCGGTTGTGTTTAATTTGGAATGTTTTTGACCGTAGAATCTGTGCAGCTGATCTATACTCGACATTATAAAACAAATTGTATAAAAATAATCTGTGCAAACTTATTTAAATGTTAAATTTAAGTCAGGCATGAATGGCTATATAGTTTTGTAAAGTTATATTAAGGGAGGGTAATCTTAGGTTATTCATTTCGTAGTTGAATTGGTTAAATGGATTGAATATATTTGTGTAATTGTAGATGTAGTATGAGATCCGCTATGGGCAGGATTATATACATATGCCACACACCTTCTGTTTGCCTATGGATGGGTTTGTAAAATGGCAAAGGACTGCAGTCCATTCCTATGGAGTTTTATGTTTATTGTTCTACTCGCCAACAGATGTGACATTCCTGTTGGTGGAGAGACAATGTCTTCTCTAATTCTACTTACTGATCAGATGTACATTCCTGACAGTATAGTATTTTGTGTTGTCGTATTTTCATGCTACATTGAATACATAAATGTATCAGATGAATTGGCACTGGTTTGATTGCGAAATTTGTTGCCTAAGGTTAAATCAGGGAAGAATATTTTCTTTTCAAATGCAGAGCTATGTAGTCTATTCATACTCAACTCCCTAAATAAATATTAAATTCATGGTTGTAATTTACTTAAATGTAAAACTAAAGATTAATAGAAAAATCTAAAATGTTAAACTTATTCCTCAAATTAGAATGATTTTATATGTGCGTAAATAAATATTTTTATGTGTTAATTTCTGGCAGTGGCTTTTATTCTTTTATAATTAAGATATATAATTTATATTTTATTATCTCTGCTACTCCACTGAGCTAATGACTTGGGCTAATGATCTGAATATTTAAATAAAGTGGAATCTTAACAGCACATATCTGCCTACTCTATAAATTTTTTCTAGGTTTAAATGCCTAGATGGCGCCTTGTAGAGCAGATATTGTAGTTTGCGGTTAGATTCAATCTTCACTTGCATTTCGATTGTTATAATATATTATTGGTTAAAAAAAAATTGGTAAAATTTATGCTTAAAATTTAAGTTATACATTATAACATTATGATTAAATATGCATATATATATATATATATATATATATATATATTTATATATATATATATATATATATATATATATATATATATATATATATATATATTACATGCTATATTAAATTTTGATTCTATTTTGATATATATGTGTTAGGATCTAACATGCCTGACAGAAGTTCAACTTTTATTATAGTTTTAGCATTAATGATACTATATGCTATATAATGATTTAATATTAAGATTTTAAAGATATTGCTATGGTCTTTATTATGAGAGGTATATTTATAATGAATGTGCATGTTTATAAAAATTATATATATTTCTTTTTTTTTTAATTGCTTAAGACTACATTTTATTCAGTCATATTTGACAATTATTATTACTTTATTGGTTTTATGCATCAATTTAGTATTATATTTAGTGAGAGTTTAGAATTAATTTTTCTCTAGTATACATGATAGGTGTTATATGACCATTGCATTTCCAAAGTATGTAAATTTTATTTCTTTACTGATGGTTTGGAGATTGAGCTTAGCTCTCTCATTATTATTAATATTGAAATAATTTAGATAATTTATTAGGGGATAGAGGGTTACTCTCTCTGATACTGTCAATATTTTCCTTGAGTGATATGTCTAGAGACAAAGTCCTAACATATTTTATTGCCCTCAGATCATAGTTTCGTACTCTGGATTCATGACATCTCAGGTTTATTGCTTTAGTAGCTTTTCCTCTCTGGAAGTATCTTCATTATTATTTATTTACCACCATATATGCTATTGTTGATTTAGTAGTTGTTCATTGATAAATCTTGTTATTTGAAGTGTATGTTGAGCATTTTGAAGTATATAATCTGTTTTGCTGTGTGTTGCCTGAAATACAAGAAATAAAACCGATAATGATTTATTCAAATTTATAAAAAATATTATTACCCTAAAATAAGCAATGTGAATTATAATCATCATTTTCCAAAAGCAAGTCAGCACTGGACTGGTAAGATCTAAAGATTGTTTAGCTTTACTCAGTGTAGGGACAAATAGCATCGAGTGTGTTAGTGTATATGTGTAATCTCTGAAAATGATTTAAGCCTTTATTATAGCTTTTATAGTTAAAGACCACAGAGTTAATAAATGAGGCATGGTTAATAAACTTTAATAATTAAATACAAGAGAATTAGTAAATAATGCATAGTTTGTAGAGTTATAGATTATAAAATTCTAACAATAAAAAATGAAAATAATTCTTTACAACAGCTATATAATCAAATAATAAATTTATACATAAAAAGCTAGTAACATTTGAAAAGGCATCAAAGCAGGTGCTGAAAAAAGCTTTCTATGTATAAAATTATTATTTGATTATATAGCTGTTGTAAAAAATATCATTATTTTTTTATTATTATTTTGTGGAAGAGCAGCATAAAATTTTTTATTCCTTTCTAATTTTAAAATTATAACAATATTTAGGGCATATATTTATGCAGAAAGATATAACATATACCATAAATTTATTAATAATTTATTAAAATTATATTAAACAGCATAGAATAATTATTGATAATGGTAGTAAAATAGGTATTTAATTTGAAGGGTAAATTGTTTATTATAATTTGTAACTGGTCAAGTATGTTTGTTCACATAAGACCACCATAGGTCAGGGATATGTAATTCAGTCATGTAACTTGTTAATTTAAGTAAATTTGAAATTGTAAAGTATTCTCTTTAAGCAATATTTATTAAAATTTTGTTTATTGTTAATAAATATTATTTTGTTGTTTAATCTGGAGTAGTGTCTATATATTCACTAAATCTATATCCAGAAATCTAAATATTATTTTATAATTTATAATTCAAATATTTTTCGAATATTTCTTCAAGGTACAGACACATAAATTAAATGTTAAATTATTTAACCAATAATTGTATGCAGATATGAAGAGTGCATTCAAGTAAAATATTGCGTTGTCTTTTGATAGCAGGTCACGGCCACTTGATGGTTATTTATGTGAAAAAACACATAAAAATAAAAGTTATTTTTTGTTTGTTTTTATTTTTTAAAAAAGATAATAAAAATTGATTTAAAAAGTAAAAGTTGAAGCCAAAAAAAAAAAAAAATCTCCGTATAGTAAAAAAAGAAAACCCCTAAAAATTAAATTGTATCGACAGAATAGAAAAAAAAAAAACCCCTAAAAAATGAAATATTAAAGACAGAGTAAAAAATTAAAGGGATCAAAAAAAAGTCACCGTATTTAAAAAATCGCAGCTCGATAATGTTACATTTTATTGTTTTAACACATAAACAATGCTGTCAAGTGGCTGTGACTGGCTATCAAAAGACAACCCAATATTCATTTATTCTATTGATCATTATAAGTTAAAACTGCAATTTATTTAAATAAAACTGCATTTATAATCAATTATTGTCTATTTGCATGTAATAAAATTTATTTATGTTGTTAACGAATATTTTGGGTGAACATAAAATCCTATTTCCACCCTAGATATTTGGATATGGTCTGTTTTGTATAAAAGTCTTTTGATATTTATAATTTACAAAGAGCTTAAATTTGTCTAAGAATTTTTTTAATGTTTTGAAAAGGAGTTCTTATGATATTCCTATGCTACTTACATGATTTATATTCAATGATTTTTTTTTTTCTTTTTTATTAAACAACATTTATAAACCAGAGCTGCACAGTTTATAGTATATGAAGACTGTATATTATATATCAGTGACTTTTGTTTTTTAGACAATACTCCTGAATAAAACTATTGACATGGATATATCAATTAAGGAAATAATATTGTTAATGTTTGAAATAAATTGATTGTATCTCTGTTATATCTAGACTAAATTTATTCCTCATTCTAAAAAAATCTAAATTTTAATGTAACAAAAGAGAGAAATAATTTATTTGAGAAATTTCATTTTACATTATTATTATTATTATTATTATTATTATTATTATTATTATTATTATTATTATTATTATTATTATTATTATTATTATTATTATTATTATTATTATTATTATTATTATTATTATTATTATTATTATTATTATTATTATTATTATTATTATTATTATTATTATTATTATTATCATTATTATTATTATTATTATTATTATTATTATTATTATTATTATTATTATTTTTATTACTACTATTATTATTATTATTATTCAATAAAAAATAGACATTAGATTATAGATTAAGTGTATGTCTGCTCCTGTCTATTGCTAGGATATTATGCTTTTATCAACAACATGTTCATAAAATAAATATTGTGAATTTCATATTATATATAATATAAAAATCCTGAGATCATAATACTGTACTTCTAGAAATAAGAACTTATATCTATTGCCAAAGATAGCAAAATGACAGAACAAATAAGTAAGATTTATAAAAGTTAACTGTTTATTAAATGGGATCTGATCATAGCAATTGATGATAAAAAAAGAACTAGAGATATAAGAGTATGCTGGGTCGAATAATGGAACAGAATTTATTATAAGAGAGAAATTAATTGTACCCTTGCTACTTGTGATTTGTGTTATAAATACTGAGAATTAAAAATGTTTTGCAAGAGTAATTTGCGGTTTCTCCTCCTCTTAAATTTATTTAATGATACTTTATAAAATTTATTATTGTTATTATTGTAATTCTCTGTGTTTATGACATGAATTACTGTAGCATCAGAAAAATCTTGGGCATAGCTATAGCAATATTATTAACCTTATTTAACTTGTTTAGCTTATATAGCTTAGACCAAGGCTTCCAGTGGTCCTGTCATGACCCACCTGATACCTTTGCCCCTTCTTATCCTCTTGAACGATATCGTTTATGATATCTCACTATTGGATAAATTCTTAACCTCTGCTTTCTAAACCCTGACTTTATATATATGTTTCAACATATATCAACGCTATTTCCCCACGACCCTATGAGAACCTTTTCATCCACACATTCGCCCGCAGAACATGCCCATCTACCATCTTTCCCATATGTTTTCACGCTCTTTCCGCTTTATCACCACTATCGCTTTTATTTTCCCTTTTCCTTTCTTTTATTTAAAAAAAAAAAAATCTGCTTACTTGCCCGTTCTCTAACATTCGCTGCCCCACGTTGGGCACCATTATAACACCCACTTACATATCTATATTCCTCCATTATGGACTCTCACCCGAAGCTTCGACGAGAGGTATTTATGAGCATGGTTTGAACCCATCTCACGCGCCAATCTTACCAGTAGGTAGGAATTACCTCCTCGAAAACATATATATAGGTTCTGATATCTATCTGATGTGGTGACGCACCGAACTAGCTCAATCTCAAGGTTGGGGACATCTGTCTATCTAGAGAACAAGGCTATAAATTAACCCACACTGTCCTACGCATATATTTATTTTGCGATAGCTTAAAGCTCGAAATCCTTAATCTAACCCGGGTCTGATGGGATTTATTCTACTTGATCATATACCCTCCCAATAAATCTCATTCGGACCTACATATATGATTGCTATGCAAACACTCAGGCCATCCATTATCATACACACACATATATCACGCTCATTCATCCACACACCAAATAATGCAAATACATATATATGTGAGCGGTATGATTAATATAGTCATATATCTAACTTTAAATATAAAATTTTAATATAGCAATTAACTGAGGTAACACAAATTCTTTATTGAGATACATATACAGAAAATAGTTGGTGACTTGTCACTTTACCTGGACTCACTCGATTAAACAAGTCTGTATTGACGTCTGGCCACGAACTTAATCTGGTGGATCTCACGGAAGGCAAACAGTTCCAATGGTCGTTAGGTCCGGCGACAGGTTTCAGAGGTGGAGTAGTTGGTGTACTCTTTCGCAAAGGTCTAAATCTCGAACGATTTTGGTCAACATTTCCTCGATGGAACAAAATCTCTTGATTTATTATGACAGTTCGCAAGTCCGGTCAGGTGAATTCATGACGAGTATCCTCGGAGTCGAGTAACAACTAGCGCACAATCCAATTACCCCGACATTTTCTGACAAAAAAAATATTAAAACTTCTTAAGAAAAATCTTTGCGTCCTCCTTGTTAGGATTCAAGCCGCTTCTCTCTTTTTTTTCCTTTTTCTCCACTCGAGTGCAAGACAAAAAAAAAAGTTCTTTTGTATTCACCTTTAACTTTTCAAAATCTTTCTGCATATTCCTACGCCACTGACCAGTCCTTCCATTGTTCTTCAACACAAAAAAAAACTATATCCACAGACCAGTTTTCCGCCTTCCTGGCGCCAGTTATTACCAAACTGCCTACAGCAATTCACTCATCCTATTTCAGTTCTCACATGTTCACAAGGTGACTCAACAAAAGAAAACACGTGTTACCAAAATTATTAATAAACTCAAAAAAAAAAAACTATGTGAATAAAATCTATCTAAGAATAATTAATTGCGCTTTATACAGCTCTACATATATAAGTGATGGCAACCCCTCCGATACTAACTACGTATTTTTATACTCACACATACGCTATATCTACATTACTTGTAACTGGGTTCGAATGACCATTTACATATATTCTTTTATTTATTTGTTTATACATGGTCCCTACATTAACACTATCAATTATGTCATATTTTACATATGCATGTATTCGAACCCGTTTGTTACAATATATATATATATATAAAGAGCTTTTTAATTAATTAATTGTAAATGAATAACTCCAACACTAAATATTTATATATGTATGTTGTATATGCACATACACAAATTTTATGATATAAAAGTATTACGATTGTTAAAAATTAATTTGTTTTTATCAGTTCTGTAAATCTATATTATTCTTTAATATCATCATCATCATCCATTATCAATCCACTGCAGGATGAAGGTCTCTCCAAGTTTAATCCGTCTTCTCCGATCTTTAGTTTCTCTTCTCCACATCACCCCTGCATACTTTCTTATTTCATCCATCCATCTCACATGTGGTCTCTTTCTGGGTCTTTTACAATCTCTTGGAATCCAGCATAGTTATATATATATATATATAAGCCTTATTTGAAGCCCCAAATGGACAAAATAAGAAACAAAAAGTTGATAAATCAGCTATTAGGATTTGTGTTCCATATGTAAATAGAACTACAAACAGTATTGGACATATATTAAAATGCTATAATATAGATATAACATTTTCTACTCATCAAAATATCAGCAATATAATAAACAAGTGAAAGGATTCAATCCTTCTTGAATCTCATGGTGTTTATCAAATCTCATGTGAAAATTGTAAAGCTTTTTACACAGGTATGAGTAATTGCAGCATCAGTGTTACGAGAGATGAGCAAGCTAATGCAGTTAAACAACACTCATTATCAGCAACACTCTCACTTCATACTATAGATTCAGGTCATAAAATTGATTTTTCTAGTACCAGCATCATATCCAGATGTTATATTCTCTACCAGTGCAAAATTAGAAAAGCCATTGAGATACTTAAAAGGCCAGATTGTATCAATAAGTGATATGATAAATGCAAACTTCCTCCTATTTGGAAATATTTTTTTTAAAAAACATTCTTAATTTAACATTTTTGCTATTGGTGGAACTTTAATGTTTTGTTTTTTTCAAATCAGTGATGGTAGCGCCTCTATAACCATCTTTCTACCTTTTATCACTCAATGAATGACTTGTGTGATCAAATCAAAACGTCGTATATCAATATTTAAATTTTTTGACATGGATGAACCCGCAAAATATGACTTATATATATGCATTTTATAATATAAAAATAAATTCTGTCATTAATTTTAATTTGTTCAAACTTATAAAGTAATGTTAACTTGTTTTAACAATATATTTTTTTCAATGCTCAAATATTGAAAATGCAAACATATTACTTATTACATAAAAATTCAGATTTTCATTTACCATTACCATAAAAATAACCTTAGGCAATAAATAACATTTTATTATTCTATAACATTTTCTCTAATTTAAACCAATTAAAGATATTTTTACAAAAATTTGATAATAAATATTTAAAATTAAACTATATATATATATATATATATATATATATATATATATATATATATATATATATATATATATATATATATATATATATATATATATATATATATATATACAAATCAATATATATACAAAATACAGTACAATTTATATAAATTATATTCTTTAGAAGTACTTTCGACTATACACTTTGTAGTCTTTATCAACTATATAGCATTGAATCAACGTTATATAGTTGATAAAGACTACAAAGTGTATAGTCGAAAGTACTTCTAAAAGAATATAATTTATATAAATTGTACTGTATTTTGATATATATATTGATTTGTATATTACATATATTGTGAAACGAATACAGATATCAAACTTTATTTATTATATATATATATATATATATATATAATAAATAGAGATGATATCTATATATATATATATATAATCTATTTCCAAACTTTTCGACTGGTATTAATTTATTTAAAATTGTTTATATGTTCTTTTAACATAAGTTAGTATAAGTGAATACTTTTTCCTTTAGATCGATAATTTTTAAAAATTGTTTTAACACTAAAAATATTGAGGATTTGAACTCAGACTTTCAAGCCCTTTCACTAGCCACACTATTTCATACTACTGATACACATGACTACACGCATGTAGAAAAAATAAATAATAACCAATACACATATTTTGTGCTAAAGCAGCATTCAGCAGTTATTCCAGATTACCATCTCCCCTACATATATACAATCAGTGCTCAATTTATATTAAAGTAGCAAATCCTTACACTTTAATGGACAGGTTTCAACCTACTCCATCCTTCCAGCTCTTCAGCCATTCACACTATTGCAAATCTGATGATAGAATTCCCAAATCCCATGCTGATGCCAATATTGTTGTCATAGCCATGTTTACATCAAGTCATTCTGACCCCTTATGTATAGGACAGTATCCATTTAAATACATAGAAGAGGGATGGGTAGAATGCAGGTTTAATATGTAAGATTTGAAAAACAGGCACTCTTATACCTGAAGCCTAATTGTAAATATACAGGATTTGAATCCAGTCTTTCAATTCCTTTACTATCCACACTATCTCATACTACTGATACACCTGACCACACCCATGTAAAAGATAAATAATCACCAATATATGTATTCTGTGCTTAACCAGCACTCATCAGTTGGTCCAGATTACCATCTCTCATACATATATACAATCAGTTTATATTAAGATAATAAATCCTTACATTTTAATGGACAGGCTTCAACCAATCTAACCTCCAACTCTTCAGCCATCCATACCATTAAAAATCTGATGATAGAATTCCCAAATCCCATGCTGATGCCAATATTGTTCAAGTCACTCTGGAACTAAATTTAAGTAATCTCTCTCTCTCTCTCTCTCTCTATATATATATATATATATATATATATATATATATATATATATATATATATATATATATATATATATATATATATATATATATATATATATATATATATATATATATTATTCATTATTAGTAAATTTTTTTATTTGTGCAATAGCTTATTGTATACCATTACATTCTATTAACAATAGTCTTTATTTGTCTAAATTTTTTATATGTATATATTTTGGCACAGGTGTAACATATTCTGGTGAACATATAAATGAGATAAAAGTTGAGTCTTCAACTCAGATTTATTTTCTGTATTATTTGAACTTCATATACAGCAAGAAGACATCGGAAAAGAAATAAAATATTGATCATAACAGAGAGCATTGAACCAGTGTGGAGGGATCACAGCTTTAGCTTTCTTTTTTAATCTAAAAGATTTTTATTTATAATAAGTTTCAATATTTATAGTCTACATCAGGAGCTTACAAATGTAGCTCTTTGATTTCAATCTCATGGCTCATATTAACATGATAAACATAAACACATTTTTCATTTTCTCTTGTAATTTGCAAATAAATATTTAGTTGACCCTATGAGAGAAAAAATCACATTACAGGGTATTTCTTAAATTCAGTCTTACTATAGAATAGTAAATATTGTATGAGATAAATATTATTAAAAATTTGTAAATAAATCAAACTGTCAATATAATATTTTGGTTTTATCATTTATTTTTTAAAATAAACTTTGATTTCCATAGGATGTATACAGACTCTCTTATGTTCTATTACTAAAGTAAATATTCAAATATATCTATAGCTATTTAGAAATTCATATTTTTCAAGTTCATATTTTCACCTCTTTTCTTATGACTCTTTAATGGAAAAAGAAAGGGAGATTTAAACAAAATGGTTTTTCATGTTAAAAAGTTTGCTGACTTACAATCTATATTAAGGAATGAATAAATTGATAAGTAGAAGAATTAAAGTTAAATATTTTTATTTGTTAATCAATAAAACAAAATTGTAACTCAATATAATGTTATTTATCCTTATCATTGATCAAAGCAATATAGGTTCAAAAATAATTTCTTAATTAATTTTTTAATATCTTTTAAATACAAACTGTATTGAAGTCAACTTTTATAATCATAAGTTGCTTAGAAAAAAACAATTTGTTTATATTAAAATAGTTTTTTTTTCTCTACGATGTGATATGTTGGACTATTTCTATCATTTATGAATGAATGTTGAATGTACAGAAAATTTTAAACTTTATTTAAACTTTCCAAATACAAACAAGTTGTTAGTAATAACACACAAATAGACAATACAGGTTAGTAACTACACAATGTTTTGAGTAGTATTATTCTCCACTCTTCTTCATATGTTGCTGGCCTATGTGCACAGTGACAATATTCTCTTACATGTAGAACTCACACCTTTAGATTCTTGAATATTAAGTTTAAGGCAAATACTCTACCAACTGAGCCTTTTTCAGAATAGTTAATCATATTAAGTGAGCTGGTCATAATTTCTTTCTTTTAGTGATCATATTTACAACCACAAACTAATTATTGAGATACATAAATACCACCAGAGATAAATATCTCTATTACTACTTTAAATAGACTAAAATTTGTTAATAAGGAGATAACACTATGAAAATAATGAAATTTACTTCTTAATATCTAAGAAATGAAAATTCAAAACATGAGAATTAAAGCATAATAAAATATTTTTATTATTAATACAATCAAATGAATTTGTTGAATCCATGAGTTTAAATGTCTACAACTAATTTAATGACTCCTCACAAAAATCCTTTACAGTTAATATTTAGTAAAACTGAATCCTATTCTAAATAACTATTAATTAAGAAATGAATAATGTACATACTCAAGAAGTATATGGGAAACACCTTAAAACAAAAAGAGAACAACAGAATTTACCTCTCAATCTAGGACAACACCAGGGCACAAGCAAGTATATTTGAATAATCTAAATATGGAGATTGCCTGACACATTATTAAAATTGAGATCCATCCCTATTTTAACAGAGAAAATGGCCTGGGTATATATAACAAAGTTGGCAACAACAATAATTATACCAAAATCTCTCTTAATCTTTGTTACTTAGAATAAAAATTAAACTCTAAAATTATAGCAATAAAAGCCTTAACTTTTTCTTAGATGTAAAATAACTTCTATTGAATTAGCCCCAAGGGATAGACCAAACCAATGTTATTAAATCATTTTATAAATAATAGCAGAAACACACATAACATCATAAAACAAAATTAATATATGAAAAACATATTACTTATTAAAATTAAGTTATATTTACAATATGCTTCCTTGCTTCTAAAGTTATTTCCCTAACAGTTCATGTTTTAAGAAAATGATGAATGTAATTGCATCTTTGCAAAAATGGTTCATAATTACCCAGTTAGAAATTTGACATATAGTTTTGGTGAAATACAATGTATGTGAATATAGTTGGGAGCAAAGTTGGCTGGCTTACAAACATTGTTGGGAAAAATTCTGCCACAAACTGTAATTTGTCATTTCTAGTATTATGCATGTGTGTACATTGATAAAAGTCTGCTTTATTGTAAAGGTATTTCTTTGACAAGCTAGCTGATAGTTCCGTGTTCTTTGGGTAATGGCTCTGCTTAAACTACTTGGCATATGTAGATATGGGTGGATGAAAAGAATTCCCAGGAGAAATCATGATTTTTTCTAGCCAGAATACATTGATGAAGCATGCAATGAGATAAACAAAAGAATGTTTAATTTAAAAAATAATTTTGTTTTTACAGACTTTGCAGAATACCTCCCCATTCTTTCACTTAACATGTTCTTCTTTAAATTAACACTTTAGTTCTATTTTTACTAATATTTATAAAGAAAATGCAGTACAAACATTTTTTTTATTACTTAAGTTCCATGTCTTATATTTTTGACTGGGTTTATAACATCCTTGATCCTTAATTTTTCAATGCAATTAAACACTGATTCAACAAAAAAAATCTATAATTAAATTATTTGTTTAAACATTTTCTACAATGGAATGTATCTTTCTCACCCCTTCTCACCATCACTGTTTATATAACAATTCAAAACAAAACAACACTCTCCATATAGTAGTGCCATCTTGTGCTAACAAGAGCAATCAATGGATGCCAGAAGGCTTGTGCATAAAATCCCTATCTAGTGCCTACTCATCCAATATCCCCAGACTAGTTTCTGGCTTGTGGCCTTCATCAGTGAGGAGCCTTGGATCTGAGAGCACTGCACCTAGATCTTAGGATCTAATGCAACCCTCCAGCACCCACCTTTTAACTCTATTTAACTACAAAACTATGAGAATGAAATTGAAAACACTATTAATATTTTCAATCCAAGCTCAATAGCTTATATAGTCATATGGGTCTGAACTCAATTCAGTACCCATACATTTTGGTGTCTTTGGCTCTTCAACAACCATAGCCACCACTATCCTATTAGGCAGGATTGGTATTAAACCACTAAACATCACATGATCACTATCTCATACTAGCACAAGCCTTCTGGCATCCATTGATTGCTCTTGTTAGCACAAGATGGCACTACTATATGGAGAGTGTTGTTTTGTTTTGAATTGTTTAATAACAATTATTGTGCTAGTATGAGATAGTGATCATGTGATGTTTACTGTTTATATACCAATGAATACTAAAAAAACATTAATTAGATTTGTGATTAATTAATAGATTAATATTATCCATATTTTTTAGTCTGTATATATATATATATATATATATATATATTATAACGGTTGGGATGAGATGAAGTTTTACCATATCTGCACTACAAGGGCGCCATCTAGGCATTTGAACCTAGAAAATTTATAGAGTAGGCAGATATGTGCTGTTAAAATTCCACTTTATTTAGACCATTAGCCCAAGTCACTAGCTCAGTGGAACAGCAGAGATTTATATTTATAAATTCTTATCTAAGACTATTTTTAATATTAAAAAAAGAACAAAATAAGCCACTGCCAGTAATTAATACACAAACAACATTTATTTATGCACATATATAATCATTTTAGAATTTGAAGAATAACATTTATTATTTTAGATTTTAATATTCTTTAATTTAAATTATTATTTTAAAATTTTAAATCATCCACACAGATGAATTTTATAATTTATTTTAAGATTGTCGAGTATGAATAAACTACATAGATTTGCATTTGAAAAGAAAATATTCTATCCTTATTTAACCTTAGGCTAAAAGTTTGCAGTCAAACTGGTATCAATCCATCTGATACATTGATGTAGTCAATGTAACATGAAAATATGACAGCACAAAAATTACCATACTGTCAGGAATGTACATCTGAACAGCATGGTTAGAGAAGACAATTAAAAAAAACTCCATAGAAAGGGACTGCGTCTTTCATCTTACTATCCCATTCCATAGGCAAACAGGGGGTGTGCGGCGTATACTGCGATTCTGCACGTAGCAAATCTCATACTACATCTACTAATTATACCAATATATCCAATCCATTGACCAAATTTAACTATGAAACAAAAAAACTAAGATTACCCTCCCCTAATTAATTAATATAACTTTACAAATCTATATAGCCATTCATGTGTGACTTAAAAGTCCGTACAGATGAATTTTATAAAAGTGTTTTTTAATGTTGAGTATAGATCAACTACATAGATTACACGCTCAAAAACATTTCAAAATAAACATAAATGATCAAAATATAAAATCATTGATGTAATTGCAGAGGGAATTCACAAGATACCCAATGGCATTCATCATAAGATGCTGCATTGACACCAATAACTAAAAAGATATCCGAATAAATACATTTTAGGTATTCAACATAAGATATCATTATTTACCGAATGTCTATATATTTTAATCAAATATGAAAACAAAAACATAATTAAACGTGAATGAATCTATGCAAGCATCTATGCCCAACTTAAATTTAATGCATTTAGTAATTTATACAATATTAATAAAAAAAATGAAAATGGAAATGATTTTTAGCAAACTTAAATATATAAAATTTAAACATTAATTATCAATTTGAAAATTTGAAAGTCAGATAAGAGTTCATTTTTACATTGGGTTAGCTGAATTTTAAAAGTTTGAATGAAAGTTCTTAATTATTTTTAAATTTTATAGTTCATGTCTTACAGAAGGAGAATCATGGTTCTTGGTGCCAATTCCCATGACATCTTTATTTGAAATCCAGTCTGTTGTTCTGGAGGAAGCCTAAGCTGGTTCAATCCTGTTATTACAGTCATTTTATTTGAAATGAGTGAGAGAGAGTGACGAGTGCGTCTTATCGCTCTTCTCACAAAAATCAAGCTGGAACTTAGGAACTGTTTTAATTTTAATTGTTTTCCTTTTATAATGATCCTCTGGATTCAATGAACAAGATGTCACTAATCCTAGTCTCTTTTTGGTCCGTGCTGAGGCTTGGTGCTTCCATTGGTCAAGCTAATTCTTTTTATTCTCTTATCTATATCTTTCAACTGACCTTTTTTCTATAAGAGCCCCAAGGGCTAGTTTGCTTTTCAATTAATTTATAAAACAATCATTTCCATTTACAAAAATATTTTATTTTTAGATCTTGTACTTTTTTTTAAAAAAGTACGTTCAAATATATATTTTTTTAAGAAGAAAATATTTTTTAAAGTTTTGCATCTGTGTGGATATATATATATATATATATATATATATATATATATATATTGAACAACTCTTTAATTTTTTTTTTATCTTTTAGTTTTTAATAAATTTATTTTTATTTGCGAACTTAAAGTTTTTATTTTAAATTAATGTAATGGCATATTTAACGGTATATAAATATGCCCTTACAATATATATGTAAACAATACATTTTACATGAAAATTTAATGTCTATATTTTACTAAATTATATATAAATAAAATACTGAATATTTTATTATGAGGTGGAAAAATACCACCTCAGTATATATACACTACATGTGTGAAATTAATTAAAAATAAAACTATAAATTTACAATATCGTTTTTGTAAGCATTTCTTTTAAAAATAAAAAATTTCCAATCAAAGTAAAAATTTTAAATACTTTTCATTTAAAAAATATATTTTTTTATTAACTTATATACACATATATTATTATGTACTGAAACAGTATGATTTGATCGTCATACGTTTCACCTATTCTAGAAATCAGTAGCCTTCATTTTCCTAGTTCAAACCCTAAAGGTACACATATATATAACTGTATACTTGGGAATTTAACATGTATAAAAACGTATATTTACACGTATATATGTGTAATTGTATATGCACACACATTTGCTATAATTGTATATATTTGGTAATAATTTTATTTGCTAAAGAAATGGTATATTCACATCTGAATATTATCATTATATAACGTACACACCTTATAATTTTATAAATATTCATCTTATGATTTTAAATAATTGAATTGGTTTCAAGCTGGAAAAATTGTAATAGATAAGAACAGAATTCTCTAAAGTATTTCAAACTGGCTTTAAAGTACCCAATTACTTAATCATGTAGAGCAACTAAAAACAAAGGTAAATGTCTCACGTCTTGGATAAAACGCTAGCAGCTTAAATCTCTTTCAGTAAAAGAAAAGGAGAAGCAATCCAATGTTTAAAAAAAGAACTTTACCAATCTCATGAGACACCGTGGGTACAAATCCAGATTTTAGGATTCTTAATAAAATAAAAGTTGGACAATTAAACCTGCACTGAAATCCAGATTGGAACTAGAATCTGAGAAAAATAAAAGAAACAATGAATAAACCTGAAATCAATCAACCGATTTGTCTGAAGCTGATGCAATTAAGACTTCTTAGATTTTAATGTCTAAAAATAAAGATTGTGAATGAACTGTAAGAGGGGGGGTTAAAAAAGTATAAAAAAGGCAGTTGAAAGAAAATTGTCATCCATTTTGCTTTTCAACTTATATTCAGGCAGCAGGCCCAGTTTCTACCATGCAAATAAGCGGCTAGAAAAGCCAAGGCCATCCTCCCGATGGTCAAGAACCGTTTATGGAGCCCGGAGATCCAAACCACAGCCCTACTTAAAGAATAGCCCAACGATGAACCAGAGATAAATCAGTCCATGCGTGTATTTCATACTTTCAAGCTGCAAGCCTCCAGATAAATAACCGGTAACCACTTCTCAATCAAACTAAATCTTAAAGCTATAGCCATCTATAAATCTTTCCTAAAGCTAGCTATATAATAAGTAATGTGCACAAACTCTTCCATTCAAATTTTATAAATTAATCATACTATGTTTAAAAGGTGTATTCTCTCTTAAAGTAATTAACTGTATTAGATAAACGTATCTCAACCTGTATAATTTAAAATATGTTAAAAGTTAAATGTAAATCTTGCCTGATCGCAAATTCTTAAATCTCTTTTAAATTCAACTTATAAAAGCTTATTTGCCTTATTATTTTCTCTATTTGCATCTATACTTTTGCATCTATATATATATATTTTGTTAAAATACATTTATTGATTTATGCTTTGCCTTCGGAGCAGAGACTATTAATTATTATAACTTAAAGAGACGTTTTGTTCTCAAGTAAAGTAATTATGCTGTTTGGCATATCTATAGATTGTCTCTGGTCTGAAACCTACTTTGATGTATTATTTGAACTGCTATGGGTAGCTTAAATTCACATATGTTGCTTATTAAAAGGTTTGTTGGTTAAATAAAAGAGAGTGATAATTTAAGGCATATTCAGTAGTTAGCCAAGTTTAAGCCCCAGATATGCTTTAGACCCCCTTAATGTAATTGCATATAATATGTAGTTAATTAATAAACTAGATCAATTTTAATAAAGTCCTCTTTAGCACAATTTCAGTGTTTATTTAATTAACTGGCGTAGGGTAGTTTGCAGAAGAAACTATAGATTTTGCGCTTTAATAGTTGTTATAATTAAGATTCCGAAAGCATTGCGAATGAGTTTTTACGAAGCACTGAGGTGCATTCCACCTTGCTATTATATAATTATTAAGATAAGATTAGGTTTTAAGGGCTATCTTATCATCCTTAGTTCGGACAGCCTTCTCTTGAATGGGATAATGATTTTAAGGGTCATTCCCATTTCCTCCTTTAAAAACTGGAACACCGAAATCCAGCATCTTATATCATGGCTGTTCGAGCATCCGAACTAAAAGTTCATGTATAGCAGGCGAGCGGTATCTGAGAACCGAGCAAACGCTGCTGAATCTCATGAGTAAAAGCACATTCAAGCTGCATCTGATGTAATTTGCATAGCGCCATAGCCTCAGAAGTTATGCTACAAAACGCCAGTTCATCTGTTGTATATTAATTGTTCAGCATTGATCTGAACCTAAGATCTAGTTTATCTAAGAATATCTACATAAAGAGCACATTGACTGCTCCTCACGTATTGATAAATTTAAGTACACATTGTATAAATTTGCCACTCTCTTAGAGTTTAACCCTTAACATACTGAGTAGGAATGGCATACATAATTTAGACATTAGTATAGACGTAAATTAATTATTAATGTATAAACGATATAATAGAATAATGATCGTTAAGTAAGTGATTACAGAACGTGTAGTTCGTATTTTCACAATTGATTACAGAACGTGTAGTTTGTATTTTCACCATCCCACCTGCGAGTGGAATATCCAGTATATTTAATTGTTATTGTTTGTGTTTTGTCAATATTAAATAATTTTAAAATCTATTAACGTCTGCAGTATTATTCACTTTATTTATATTAAATCACCATCCATAATGATTTTATATGCATTAGATAATCAGCCATAGGTTGTGTGAGTGTGTTTGGTTAAGCTATAAATATTTAGTTAAATATCCCTGAGTCTCTCGTTTTACCCTTTGCTATTGGCGGCGCGGAAATTGAGAGATTACGAGTGTAGCCTCATATATGTCATTCATAAGGTAGTAAGTCAGGGAGTGTTGGTGAAGGAGCTGAGGTGTGGTCAGATTTGGTCTCAAACCCTCATCTAGATCAGCCTTGGTATAATTTACCAAAACTCTGGATTTTGTTGCGTGGATGTTCAAATATGACTGTTACAGTACACATACTAAATAGGATATATACATAAGGAGTATACATTTTAAATTATAGTACAAATATCTTGTGATATATATATATATATATATATATATATATATATATATATATTTATATATATATTGTAGGCTGCAGAAAGGAGTTTCTTATTAACTGAAAACAGATCCTTTGATTTCTCTTGGAGGCCTTAAAGGAACCAAGCAGGGCAAATTCCTAATGTCCACTCTGTATGTTCTTGTTGTTGCAGCTGTTATTACTATGTGATTATTCATATAGTATACAAACATGGATGGGCTGCTCCCCAACACACATTAGCCAGAATGGTGAGTTTATCAGCTTTTTACCTCCGAGTTTAAGAAAAAAATTTCCAATATATACAATCATGACAGACAAAAATAAACCATGGTTCTTATTCCCAGGAAGCTGTAAAGTCACCAACCAAGACAGCGGTTGGGAGCCGAAGGCAGAGGGTGCTAAGAATCCCCTGATTGTGGATTCAGGCTGCCATTTGATGTCGACTTTTTATTTAGGTACTTACAACTGCAGATCACTTTCAAGTAAAGGAAGATTGCAAGAGTTAGAAGAACTGTCTTATATTAAATGGGACATTATTGGACTTTGTGAAGTTAGAAGAAAAGATGAAGAAACAATTGATATAAAAAGTGCATATATATTCTACCATAAAGGCACAAATATTGGAAATACAAGTAGAGTAGAATTCATTATAAATAAAAAATGGAAGAATAACATTGGGGAGAGTGATGGTGTATCAGTCAGATTGGCAAGATAAGTTTTACAACTTAATAGCAGATACCAAATTCAGATAATTCAGGTGTATGCCCCAACAAGTTCTCTTAGTGATGAAGTTATAGAAGATTTTTATATGGATGTACAAAAGGCTTTTGTTCAGAGTAAACAACACTAAAATTGTTATGGAAGACTTTAATGCTAGAATTGGTAAACAAATTAAAGATGAAAATGCTGTAGGTAATTTTGGTTATGGTAATAGAAAGGAGAGAGGACATAGACTTGTGGAGTGTGCAGAAAAAGAAAAACTTTATATTATGAATTTTTTTTTGAGAAAAATGTTAAAAGGAAATGGACATGGAAACATTTAAATGAAGGTACAGCAGAATTGGATTATATTTTGACTAACAGAAAATACATATTTCAAGATTGTAATGTTCTTAATAAATTTAACACAGGAAGTGATCATTGATTAGTAAGATGTAGTTAATGCAAAACTAGAGAGACAAAAATTATTAAGAAAAACAATATTTACAGTTGATATTCCTAATCTTCAGAAACATTCTAATGAATTTAAATTAGAACTTACGAATCGGTTTCAAGTATTAGTAGATTTTGATCATGATTCAGATTTGAATGACATTAATGGGATAATAAACAATACACTTTTAAAAACTGCAACAAAGGTAGCTGGTAGAAAAAAGCAGCAATGGACCAATAAAATTTCTACTGAGACTAGAGAATGTATGAAGAAAAGAAAGAATATAAGGATATACAACAATGATTCATTAAAAAAAGATTGAATATCTCGAATTTTGTAAAATGGTGCAGAAAAGAGTTGAAAATGATATAAGAAAGTATAATTGTGAACTAGCAAGGAAAGCTGTAGAAGAGAATAAAAGTCTAAAGAGTGTAAAACAACATTTTGGTATTGGTAGGAAATTTATATCTGCAATAAGAAAAAAAGATGGCATTATTACTAAAAAGAGAGATGACATCATGAAATGTATAGAAGACTTCTGTCAAGAATTATATAGTAATAAAGAACAAGTGCCTCCTACACCTATTATATCTTCTGAATTGCCCAGAATTTTGAATGAGGAAGTGAGACATGCAATTAAATTTATGAAGAAAGAAAAGGCTCCAGGTAATGATGGAATTATAATTGATATATTAAAAGAAACAGGTGAAGAAATATATATATTTTTTAGCAAAGTTATTTACCAAATGTGTAAATGATAAAGATGTACCAGATGATTGGAAGAATGCAGTATTAATATTAATATTTTAAAAAGATGATAAAGAAGATATTAGAAATTACAAACCTATCAGTCTTTTATCAGTTTTATACAAAATTTTTACTAAGATAATTACAACTCGTCTACAGAAAGCACTGGGTTTCCACCAACCAAGAGAACAAGCTGGATTTAAAAGTGGTTTTAGTACAGTAGATCATGTCAAGGTATTGAGAGAAATTATAGAAAGGAGAAATGAATATGAGTTGCCATTATGCTTAGGATTTGTAGACTATGAAAAGACATTTGATTCTATAAACATATCTTCAGTGATTAAAGCCTTGAATCATCAAGGTGTAGATCCAGGATATTGTCATATTTTAAAGAATATTTATAAAAATGCAACAGCAACAATTAGACTACATAATGATAGTAGGAAAATCAACATTGAAAAGGGTGTAAGACAGGGTGACTCCATAATGTCCAAAACTTTTTACAGGAGTGCTGCAAGAAGCCATTTAGATTTTGTAGATTATGTAGTTGTTTTTGCAAATAATGCTTTAGAGCTACATGAAATGTAGCAGGAGTTATCAGATGAAAGTAGGACTAAAGATAAATGTTAAAAAGACTAAAGTAATGTTTAATAGATTTTCTCAAAATATGAAAATAAAGATTGATTATGATGAGTTAGAAGAAGTTAACAGTTACAAATACCTTGGTCAGATTATTAATATAGATGGAAATATAATGGATGAAAATAATCATAGAATTAAACTTGGTTGGAGTGCTTTTGGTAGAAATAACTTGATACTAAAAGGAAATATGCCTATGTGTTTGAAAAGGAAGGTTTTTAATAAATGTGTTTTGCCAGTTCTTACTTATGGATCTGAGACTTGGACACTTAATAGAAGAGCAATACAGAGACTTCAGACCACTCAGAGAAGTATGGATAGATGCATGTTAGGAGTAACAAGAAGAGATTGAAAATGCAATGTATGCATAAGAGAACAAACAGGGGTTACTAACGTCATTGAAAAAATTAAAAGACAAGTGGAGTTGGGCTGGACATATTGTTAGAAGAGGTGATAATAGATGGACAATTGAAATTTTAAACCAGATTTCAAAAGATTGTAAAAGACCCAGAAAAAGCCCACATGTGAGATGGATGGATGAAATAAGAAAGTGTGCAGGGGTGATGTGGAGAAGAGAAGGTAAAGATAGGAAAATATGGATTGAACTTGGAGACTTTTTCCCTGCAGTGGATTGATAATGGTTGATGATGATGATGATGATAATGATATCTTGTAATGGTATGAATAGGACAAGTGCATGTATGATAGACAAAGAACAGAGACTATTAAATGCAAATTTAATCCAGATATCAGAATAAAATGATTTTATGAAAGGTTTTGATAATCTGATTTTTAAAGTGTCTAATCTATACCACTATAACTTGAAAATAAATGTGAAATAATAGAAATTCTAGTTCTGGTGCATATAATAAAATTTTAAGATAATAGTGTGGCTTTTATTTGGAGTGAAATATATGTATAGAGGGTAATGCTATTTGAATTATACACCAATGTATAATTGTTTGTTTATATCCCTTAACCAAGTAAAGTAAGTAAAGTTTTATAACTTTAATAGTGATAACAATAATAATTTATTTATATCAAGTAATGATTACTCATAAATGAAGTTGATAAAATATCAGTGAATAAACCTAATATCCAATATTTTTCTACTGGTTATAATTCATTATGATATTACAAAATAGTCAGGTTGAGCATCAGAGGAAAATCTGGGTTTACTTTCACTTGTTACATGTACAAAATTGACAAAGTTTTAGAGCTTATTCAGAGTAGAAATTGTGATAACATGAATTGTAAATAAGTTATCTTAAATGCAAAATTATTTTTAATGGTAATTTGAACCAATTATCATTAATTTTCGTTTGATTGTATGAATAGTTAAAACATATATTCATAACTAAACACAAATATATTAGATAATAAATAAATAAATAATAGAACTTGAAATGCACTTAATACACAGTGCTCATATATGCATAAATGTTTTAAAAGGCAAAGCATAGTGAATTATTCTACATTCATAGAAGATTAAAATACATATACTTTAAGGATTCGTTTTTAATACATCTCTATATAATTTTATTCATCAGTATTTATTGTTTTAATCCTGTTTAGCTAGTTTTTATAAATCAGGGTCTTAGCAACATATATGTATTTAAGATATTAAGAGCTACAAAATACTTTTTCTGAGATATTTGGTCAATTTTGTCATTCTATAATATTTCCAGGATAATAGTAATAATATGTTTCACTATTGTGCAACAGAATCCTTGGGTATTGAGAGGTGCATAAACATCACAAAATTTATTGACAGATTTTGGCAATATAAGTTAAATTATTCTACTATATGCATATCCTCTGAGTGTAGTAATAAATGTTCTGGAAATTAAAATTTATTTTTCTATGACATGAAATATATCCAATTTTATTGCTAACATTATTGTGGTTTTCTTGAAAATTTTATCATCATTATACATGAGATCTTGTATTCTATTTCTGATAAATTCGTATGTATATGTTTATATACAATTCAAATTTAATTGCGTGCATTATCCCATTAGAAAAAATAGATCCTTTAGGAATATGGTATTAATCACATTTAGGTTGTTACTGACTTTAATTCAAATTTAAACTTGCCTTTTGAAGCAGACGTTAACTTTTTTTTTTAGCTGTTATTTTAGTTTCTCTTTAACATATAAGTTTTGAATAAACGCATCTTTCCATTGTTCTCTATAATATGAAAATCGTTATCGTTACAAAACCTTTTTTTTTTGAAATAGACAATATCTATATATGTATACATGAAAAAAAGATCTTTTTCTTTAATGATCTGCTTGTTGTCTCTTTTATTTCTTAATGATCAAAGGTTCATCACTGTTATATATGATTCGCTTGAGGTGTTGTTTTATAAAAAATGTACTAAGCAATAATGAAATTTATTTTAATATCATTTATAAGTACAGACATGCATAAATACATACATTCACATATTAGAGTAATGTATTATATATTTATTAAATCCTATAAAACACGCATGTGTAAAAATAATGTTTTATAAAATAAATTTGAATTACAATCCTATTCTTAAAATTAAAACTTTATTTTAATTCCTATTGCAGAGAAACGTATTTCCTTTAAAATTAAATGATGTTGCAGAAAAGAAAATATTAAATAAATAGCCTATGTACCTTTAAAATAATATAAATAATACTAAATCATTATTATCTTCTATATTTATACGTACAACTATTAAAAATATATATCTTCGTCATATAGTGGGATGGAGAGTAAAGAAGACATTGATTAGTCACTTCAATAATTAAAGTCCTACATAATTTTTATAGTATATATTAAGATGTGATATGGTGCCACATGCTATAATCACAGAATATGTATCAACTATAAGTGTTTAATCATTTTAAAATACAATATAGTTTTACATTTGTATTTACTCTGCCAATACTAAAAACTTAAAAAATAATAGACATAATTTTTTTTTATATTAAAATAACTTTTATTGAATTTGCCCTAAAAGAATAAAAAATAATTATGTTTTTAACCACAATTAGGGGCTTTAGATTTAACTTGAAATTAAAGCATTGCAGGGATATCCAGAAAAGAATTAAGTCTGTTCTTATTTTCTTATAATAAGGATCGATTTAATTAATTTCTAGACTGCCATTTTTTTTGTTTCAAGTTAAATCTCAAAACCCCAGTTGTGGTTGAAGAAACATTTTTTTTTTTTCTTTTTAGCACAGGATTAATAAAAAAACATTTAATACAAAATATTTATTTTCTCTATTATTTTTATTATAATTTCAAACTTCTATTTTATAAAGTGGCCTTTTTAATTTAATTATTTTCTTATCCAAAATATTTTAAATTTGTTTCATAGACTTTCTTTTGAATTTTGAATGCCTTATTTAATTTTATCATAGTTAATTTTACTGCTATAGGTTTAAAAAATTGCTTCTATAACTAGTAAATTAATGACTTTAATCTATAATAGTTGTCGCAATATTGCTTTTAAAATATATTTTGATTAAATAAATACATATGCTTATTAACTGCTGCTTTCTATATATAATTAATTTCATGAAAATTCTTAAAACATATTTTTAAAAGCTTTTATTTAAATTACAATATTTGTTTATCAGTTTGTATGTTTGATTGTAAACTATTGCAACCACTTTTACAATTTAAGTTAGAATAAAATTTTAAAATTGAAGTTTAATAGATTTAGATTCAATAAAATTGTTTCAAATTTGGTACATAAGAAAATCCAGATACAGTAATATGGAACTATAATATTTTAGGTAGATGATCTAGTTTCTTAGATTGAACCAGAGGCTGGGGTCATTTTGAATATTTTGATATCAAATTTACAATTAATTTTTAGACCTTTAATATGTTTTAAGTAAGACTCATAAGATTATAGTATACAATTTTATTGGTTACAATGAAAAATTATAATATTTTAAAATCAAGGTGTTAATAAATTTGTATTAAATACAATTTTTTTGAAATTTTGTATATTTTTAGTAGGTGACTTAGTTTCTTATATATGCAAAACCAGGTGAGAAAATTTTGAATATTTTGATAATAAATTAAAAAATTGTTCTTAGCACTTATAATATGTTTTAAGTAATGTTCATTATTTGTTTTGTAAGCTTCATTTAAATTAAAATAAAATGAAGTTAGTTTACAATATAATTTTGTTAAACTGTTTTTTTAAAAAATCAAATAAAAAGAAAAAGTGTCAAGGATGACTTCATGTTTTAAGTTAATTAATGCCTTATTATATACATATATAATTATGCACACATATCAAATATGATATATACATATATAAACTATAAGTGTCAAATTAATTTAAAATCATGTGTATTAAGTGAAGTTTATTTATATCAATTTGATAATGATTTTTTTTTAAAACTAAAAATATCTATTCAAAAGCTAAAATGTCAAATGCTTTTTACTGTAAAAATATTTTCATGTTTTTAGTCACTTAATGATTTACTGTACATATATGTTATTATATACCCATACTAAATATGATACATTTATAAAAAAATATATACATTAACTTATAGCAGAAATATCGTGATATATATATATATATATATATATATATACGATATTTCTGCTATATATTATCATGTATATATTTTTTTATATATATATATATATATATTAGTAAAAATAGTCACACATCACATGACCTATATAACTTGCATTACCAATATGTAATATTTTAAGAGCCTGCCAATAGCTTTAAACAAGCTTATTTATTTATTTATTTATTAATGATAAATGCTATGAGAAAGTACCTGAAGTCTTTATCTATGATGGTCCCCATCCCCAGACTGGTTTTGAGCTATGGCTCTCATCAGTGAGGAGCCAGGACATTAGATTCAAATTTCTTAAATATTCTTAAATATTACTTTCTCTTATAGCATTTATCATTAAAAAATAAATAAATAAGCTTGTTTATAGCTATTAGCATGCTCTTAAAATATTATATATATATCAACTATAAGTTGATTTAAAGTACAATATAGTTTTACGATTTCATTTACTGTGCCAATACTAAAAAATTGAAACTAAACAGAGATAATTTTTTATCTTTTATTTATCATGCACCAAAAAGCAAAAAAAAAAAAAAACAATTGTTTCTTCAAACACAATCGGCCTTTTTACAATTAAATTC
The DNA here is from genome assembly GCA_028023455.1 of Epiperipatus broadwayi. Taxonomy (NCBI): domain Eukaryota; kingdom Metazoa; phylum Onychophora; class Udeonychophora; order Euonychophora; family Peripatidae; genus Epiperipatus; species Epiperipatus broadwayi. The sequence continues at coordinate 3,050,939 of JAQFVV010006336.1, forward strand.
AAATAAAAGCATGTTAGGTCTAGAAATTAATTAAGTCAATCTCTATTTTTAATAACAAGGGATTGACATTCCATTATTTTATTTCATGCTAAATCTAGAAAATCCCCATTGTTGTTGAAACAATTATTTCTTTGCTTTTACATACTTAATAAATAAAAGCATTTAACATAAAAAAAATTAGCTACATTTATTATAATTATTATTTTTCAAAATAGTCATAATATTTCTGTATAATTTTTTTAATTTCATTTTATTAATTTTATGCATGGAAATTTTGTCCAGATAATTTTTTCATATAACTTGTAATAATACTTTAATGTTTGCAAAGCAATGACTAACTTGATTTTGGTATAATCTTAGAGATTGTTCTAAGCCACATTCCATGCATATTTAAAAAATCTATAAAGATTTTAAAATGTTTTACTTTTGTCTTCAACAATTCATGCAATCTTTAAAAATTGTAATACTGAAATTTAAAATTTCAATTGTAATATTTTTGTTACATATTGTATTTATTTTACAAACTCTAATTTGGGTTTGATATAAATTATCTTAAATCAATATAATATCTGTATAATTTAATTAGTGATATTTTTGTATTTAAATTTGATAAAAAGATATATAAAAAACTAAAACTTTTTGAATTGACTTTTAACTTAATCTGTAGCTCTCTAGTTAAAGTTATAAGCCAATGAATTTAATATACTGCATTATTCAAGTATTTGATCTAAGAAAAATATATATATTTACTTTTATCTGCTTAGTAGCTGTATATTAATCCCTCAAGACTTTCTCTCTCTCACACACACACACACACATATATATATATATATATATTACTATTTGCGGGATATTCCGTGTAGTGAAAAAGCTAAATGCTGACGTTTCAGTACAATATCAAGTACCTTCCTCAGAGAAAGAGGATGCTCTGAGGAAAGTACTTGATATTGTACTGAAACGTCAGCATTTAGCTTTTTCACTACACGGAATATCCCGCAAATAGTAATAATAATATGACATCTTTCATCTGTGAAAATATTAGAATTAATATATATATATAACCATTAAATGTTTTTATTTTCTGTACATTTGTATTAATGGTTGATAAAGATTGTCAATGAAACAATCAAAAGTATTTCACCAGTAAAAAAAATATGTTATTTAATTTTGAATACTGTGTTAAATAAATTTGTTTGAATTATATATATATATATATATCTATATACATGGACTATATATATATATATATATATATATATATATTAGTCCATGTATTGAGAAAAGTTATATAAATGAGTAATGATTATGAGTTGGTATTATATTTTGGATTTGTTGATTATGAATTGGCATTTGAATTTATAAGCATTTCTACAGTGATTAAAGCATTACATCATCAAGGTATAGAATCAGAATATCGCCATATTGTAAAAAATATTTTTAAAATGCAACAAGAACAATTGTATTATATAATGACACCAAAAAGATTAACATTCAGAAGTTTATATATAGCAGTTTTTAAAAAAGGATTTTGTGGATTAAAATGAGAAGTTTGGGGATTAAAAGTAAATGGAGCTTATTTAAGTCACATAGATTTTGCAGATGATATCATTGTTTTTATAAATAATGATTCAGAGCTTCAGAACATATTGTAAGAGTTATCAGATGAAAGTAAAGAAGTGAAACTAAAGACAAAATTTAAAAAGATTAAAGTAATATTTAACGAATTTTCTCAAGAGAAAAGAATGGAGATTGATAATGATGAATTAGAAATTAACATTTCTAAATACCTTAGTCTAATTATTAATACAGATGAAAACATAATGAATGAAATTAATCATATAATTAAACTTGAATGGAGTACTTTAATAAAAATAACAATATTAAGAGGAAATATGCCTATATGTTTGAAAAGAAGATTTTTAATAAATGTATCTTACAAGTTTTTACTTATGGATCTGAGACATTGACACTTAACAGAAAGAAATGCAGAGACTTCAGCCGAGTAAATGTAATATGGTGAGATTTATGTTAGGAATAATAATAAGAAATTTAAAACAAAATACATGAGTGAGGGAATAAACAGAAAATACTGCCATCATTGAAATAATTAAGGGTACTTGTGTATAATTCAACCGATGATGTATTACCCTGAAGGCATAACAGTCTAATCTTGCGATTTTTAAGATAATGTCTCCAAGTGATCTGTGGACACATGTAATCGCTAAAATGTGGCCGCAGATCACGTGAACATGGTACGTTAAAATCGCAAGATTAGACTGATATGCCTTCAGGGTAATACGTCATCAGTTGAATTCTACACAAGATAAAAAAGAAAAGAAAATGGCAAAAATATAACAATTTAACAAAAAAATTACATATTACATGGCTTCTTGGCGGGCAGAAAACGGACACCACCATGTTTCTTGGTCCTGAAAAAAAAAATACAAGAAAAAGCAACAAATTATTGAACAAAATACATGAGTGAGGGAATAAACAGAAAATACTGCCATCATTGAAATAATTAAGAAACTGAAGTGGAGCTGGGCTGGACACATTGCTAGAATAGATGATAGTGAATAGACAGTTGAAATGGATTCCAAAAGATTGCACATGCTCTAGAAAGAGATTCTATATGAGATGGATAGATGAAATAAGAAAGTTTGCCAGTAAGATGTGAAAGAGTGGATAGTAATCAAAGAAAATAGATGAAATTTGGGGAGACCTTCATTATGTCGTAGATCAATAAGATTAAAAAGGAGTGCATGAATATTTTCACAATATATTACAGAATTTTTGATATTTTAAAAAATTGTAATATTACATATATATCATGTTTTTGGAAGTACTATTACAAAGTCTATTCATTCTTACAGTGCATATGATTAAAGTAGATAGTTTTTTTTCCAGATTTTTTTGGTATTAATAAAAGAAGACATATCAGAGTTAAAATGTATCATGTGGAAAAGCATTATTTGTATCCATAAAGGTAATAGTAATTAGTGAGACCACTTATATGAAATAACTTAATGTTGGAAGAAGTTCCAATACTGCTATATCATAGCGGATATCTATATAGAGCATGGCATTTTCTCATCACTAATCACAAAAATAAAATTAGGTATTTATCAATCTTTTTATTACATATATATTAATAATACAATTTTTTTTGGTTTTTTCTATTTTCATATTTTAAAAAAAAATTGTATGTTTATTCTTACAAAATATTGTTGAAAGTATGATACGTTATATAAGAGAGCTTCGGAGTATTGCTAATTCATTTATCGTTTCATTTTATATTTGAAATTTGCTTTCAAATTTTTGTTACAACATTTGTTATATAATTGTTTGAAAACTTCCATGTAATTAGATTATTTTATATAATAAATACAATTCTTTAAAAAATATTCATTTGGATATTATTTACAAAAGATAAAAAATGTTAGCTAATGATTTTTATGTCTAGGAATTTTTCTGTTAAGCGTTTGTATATATAAAAAATAATAGAGAAATTTAATCCAGGGATTTAAATTCTTATAACCATTTAAAGTTTTAGACTATTAGATACTATTTTCTTTTCTCTGTCTCAAACAAAATTTTAAATAAATTTAGTTGACTACACAAATGTAATAAAAAATGGAGCGAAAAATTGAAATAAAATATATTGCCGAAATATTTTGGTGTAAATTACTGCTGAAAAACAGATATTACCATAGCTGACGTAAAATTAGTCAATCAAGTGGACAAATAAAAAATAAAAGAATTTACGATAAAATTAGAATGGAAATAAATAAAATGGTTTGGGTTATTAATTAAGATATTATAAAATTAAACATTGTTAAAAAAACTAATGGATAGAAAATGGGCACTAAAAAAAAATTGAATAGCAATGTAGTATAATAAAATTGAAGTAAATATTAATTAAATTTAAAAAATAAAGGAAATTTGAATTTAATTAACAAAAGTACTTACAAAAATGTGTGTTTTGTTGAAGATTACGTGAATATTTTAAAAAATAAAAATAAGAAAATGCATTGTAAAAGTAGTTAAAAATAAAGTAAGATGCATATTATACAATGAGAAGAAAGAGGCAGTAAAATTTCAACTGTTGAAATCATTTTTAGCAATAAAGTATGTTAGTCAAGGTTTTAGCAGGAGTTATATAGTTTGCTGATATTCAGCTAGTGACTGAAATGCTTTCAAGAATACATATTGATTAGTCAGTGAAAAATTTAGAAAGCTGTCATTTATATACTATATATATATATATATATATATATATGTTAAAACAAAGATTTGCACGGGTTAAATATATATATATATATATATATATATATATATATATAATTTAAACATGAAGGGTTCTTTGTACACTGAAAGGTTTACATTGTATTTAAATCATACAGATTAAAAAAAAGGGGGGAACACATTCTGCACAGTCCTGATATTCATGGTGGGTTATTCATCTGGAAACTCAATCTTTTCCCAAGTGTCTCTGTGTAACAGCGGAGGTGCAAGGGCTTAGTCTCTGACTTTAGCCTGTGTGAGTAGCTTGATGTAAATCTGAAGTGGAGTATTTTTAAAATGTCTAAACATTAATTTGCATCTGGTTAGCCATAAGGTGAAGGTCAAGAAGATGGACAGTCTGATGGATTCATAGGTTCCCTGTTTGATCATGTTTTGAATTGATAGGACATTTCTGATGTCTAGAGAAACTTTGTTAATAATGAAGTTCCTGATAGGAGAGAAAATGGAGCACATGTATAATAGGTTGGCTATGGTCTCATCAGCTGAGTGGCAGAACTGTCACTGGGGTCCAATCTTTGAGAAACCCCTCCTGGTCACTGGGGTCCAATCCTTGAGAAACCAGATTGAGCTTAAGAAGAGAGTCAATGTGTTTGGATTCAACATACCAGTGATTCATCTTTTGGATCAAGACTTTGTTGAAAAGCCCCAATAAATTTTGAGTCAGGTCTTAATCTTGGTGTTTTAATCTGTAGACAGTCCAGAAAGACTTTTTAGCATCAAGGGCTAATTTTCTGGGATTCATGACTATACTGACTTGATTCCAGATTTCACCCATCCATTTACTTGTGAGTAGAGGTGGAGTATCAGTAGGGTCGAAAACCACTGGAAGATTGAGGTTTGGCAAATTTAATCATGTTGAGCACAGAAGGGAAATGGATTTTTGAAGGTAGAGGGTAGAGACAAAGTGCAAACTAAGACCATTAAGCTCTTTAGGCATTTGGGACTTGGCCATGCTAATAGCCACCACCTTGCCATTCCAGAGAAGTTTGGAACACTGAGAGTTCATTGATTTTTTGAAGAGCTTAGTGGGTTTGATGAGAGGAAAGTAATAGGACAGTCTAGAATAAACCAGTGTGTTTAATAAGGTAACTTTGCTGATGAGTGATAAAATATCTTGGTGAGCGATGCAACTATTTTCTTTGTTTTATCCAGTATTAGGTTCTGAATCACCTTTGTCATCGCCAGCCTCTATAATGCAATTGGAAAGCTGAAAAAGGGAGAGGGTTGGAGGAGAACACTGAAGGGATTGGTGGTCCTGTTCTGATATTCCATATTGATGATTTTATGAAGTTAATTTGGAGATTTAATCTGCTAGCATATTTATTTACATGTTGGAGGAAGGCCAGCAGATGAGAAAGATCAGGAAGAAAGACTGAAACATTTTCCATGTAGAAAATGTGATGTACTGTTTTTTTAAGCTTGTAACATAGATTCCTGAAAGCTTAGCTTCAATCTGTTTAAGCAGTGGATTCAGATATGTTATAAAACAAAGGGAGGCAAATGGAGATCCTTGTGGAATTGAGAAATGTGATCTGAAACCTTCAGTTATCTTTCCATCTAGTGAAGTGAAGACTGACCTGCTGAGGAGGAGATTTTCTATTATGTGGATGAAGTCATCTGGAACATTGTAATCCAGGAGAGTTTGAAGCAGAATTGAGGGAACCACCCATCAAAAGTAAAGGAGAAATCGAGCTGAATTATTATGGGTTTAGCTTTCCTGTGAGACCTGACATGTTCAACCAGAAGAAGAAAGCAAGCTCAAACTGATATGAATCATTTATTGGATAATTTTCTATTTATTTATAAAACAAACAAAACTATTGTAGATTTAGAAAAAAAACAATAGGTGCCACTTATTTGAAAAAATGTATAATGTTTAGCACTAAGCATATCAATTCCAATCTTAGGGGAAATTTTGCTAATTGAGTTTGGTGCTGTCAATATTAAATTCAATTGTTGGTTCTTTATTACATACACATGCAATATATATATATATATATATATATATATATATATATATATATATATATATATATATATATATATATATATATATATATATATATATATATATATATATATATATATATAATAAAATGCTTCAGAATGTTTACAGTTAACCATCTATGCCTCATAGTAGGTTTTCTCATTATGTAATAGACTGGGTCTAAAAATCCACCTAAGGAATAGATTTAAAAAATTAGAGTTTTAAACTAAAACCTAGTTTATATTACATATATGATGAGATAATAGTTCAATCGTATGAAAGTATCATAATCTAATTTTTTAGACTGACTGATTCCACTATAAGAGGGAATTTCTCTGTCATACTATAATCACTGTTTATATTTCTTGTTTTTATTTTTATCTGAGTTCTCAATATAAAATGAATTCATGGATTACATAATCACACACTCACACATATTCACTCATATCCATAAACATATATGTAAATTACATGACCATAGTTCTCAAGCTTAAAAGTAACAATAAAATATTAGCAATCTATTGTCAAGACAACAATAAAATTAGAAAGAAATGGAAATCCATTTATTATTTATGCATAAAATCTTTAAAAAGATAAATTGTAGTGGTACTTTGAGTTTGTTGATATCCTGATGGTATGTTTAATCATAAGAATTGTGGTGTTGCAATTTATACATAATAACCACTTTTCTAGTAACATACACACACACACACACACACATATATATATATATATATATATATATACACACACATATATATATATATATAGAGAGAGAGAGAGAGAGAGAAAGAGAGAGAGAAAGAATAAAGAGAGTGAGAGAAAGCATTAATAGTGATAAAGTTTGTTGATATTCTAATGGTTTTTAATCATAAGAGTTGTGATGTTACAATTTATACATAATAACTTTTCTATTAGCACACACACACACAGAGAAAGAATAAGGAGCGTGAGAGAAAGCATGAATAGACCAAGAACATCCTAAGAATAAATAATTGTTATAGACTCAGCAAAAATTTACAATTATAATTTATTAATTCACAATAAATATGCATTTAATAATAATAAATATATGGATTTTATAAAATACAAACACATGTAAATATACACGCATCTATTAAAAATGTAACCAATTTTTATTCACATATATATTACTTTTCTCAAATAATATTTAACAAAAAATTAGACAGATCTATTTAAAATCATCCCTCAGTTTATATCTACATATATATCTTGTAAATCTTAATTTTAAAAAATTAATATTCTAAGTCTAAATTAATATTTAATATGGATTGGTTTCACATATTAAGAAGTTTTTGTTAACGTACTATCAAATAAAATAACAAATAACAGAAACCAAAATAATACTTATCAGAATAGAATATTAGTAGGTCTTTTATATTTTTTTAAATAAAAAATATAGATTCATCCAATATTTTTTTTTTTACTGTTGCAGAATATATGCTTACATATATGCTTATTGAATGTATATTTTTCATAATTTGGATTTTTTTTTGCAATGTTTACTTTTTAAATTAATATATTTTTGATTGAAGATTAGTTCCTCCAAATTAACTCACAATTTATTTCAGGTTTAGCTGTCTGTTCATTCGTGTTTATTTAACACACCTCTTGTAACGTCATTTAGCCATTCAGTCAAAACTGATGTTTTATTCACAGAAAGATAATGTCTCTTATTTCTCAAGATGTATGAGTAAAGAGAGCTAGGATCTAAAAAGTTAATTTGCCCTACTTTATAATTTATTGAAATCCTGGTATCAACTTGAAATCTCACAGTAATGCAAATATTTTCCAATGACTAGTATTAGACTTTATATTAACAATAATAATTAAACTGTTTTTAGAAATTTAGTTTTTATGTCATTACTCTTTTTCTTGGTAACAACTGTTATACTGAGAAATCTAATACAGTCTGATAATAGTGGACTTGCCTAAATTGTTTCTTATACAGCATGTTTCTTATACACCAATCTTTCATTGATATCACTTATTATTTTTAAGCATATTCATGATATGGATTTGTTCACTTTCTACAAAATATATATATATATCACATTATTCCTTTTTTTCAATTCACAAATTTATTTATGCTAAACTAAGACTTTTTATGTATATTTTGATTTAATGAAATTTGATTATATATATATTTTTATCAACTTTTACTATTTTTTGTTTTCTTTATTTCATTTATTTTACTTTGAAAATAATTCCAAAATTGTACAATTTTTTATTTTTATACTGCATTATTTTCTTAATATTATCTGAATCAAATTAAAAAGCAAATAAATAATGTTATCATGTTTTTTCTCTCTGTTTAAAAAAATACCAATTTACTTTTAATTGAGACTCATAATAAAGTTATTGCTTTATTTGTTAATACTGTAACAATCATATTTGTGCATTCACACAACAAAATCCAGAGTTTTGGCAAATTATCCTAAGGCTGATCTAGATGAGGGATTGAGACCTCGAATCAGATTGCACATCCATTTCTCCACCATCATTCCATGATTTACTACCCTATGGATGAGATATATAAGGCCACACTTGGAGTTTCATAATTTGCATGCTGGCAGTAGCAAAAGGAGAATCAAGAGACTCAAGGAATAATAACTAAATTGCTAATAATTTAGCTAAACACACATACTTATGGCTGGCTAGATAACAAATATCAACAATTAATGTTAATATTAAGAAATTTAACTAAGATTTGGATTGAACTACAAATGACATGCAACACATTGATTATGATTTAATACATTTTAGTTATTAAATATAGATTAAACAAACATAAGTGCATTGAATGATTCATGAAGCTGTAACAATGATGAGCAAGTTTGAGAACAGAATCTCATCTGATGCATCACAATTTAGAATAGTTTATAACAAATTTAATCTATGGCCTATTCATGCCTTATTATATTATGTTCTACCTCTTAGGTTTGTGACAGTTAAGTTGGTATAAGAATGCTGATTTATTACTATGACATTTAATAAAAGATCATTTAATAATACATAATCAGCAGTAATACGCTCTCTATATGCTGATTACATATGTATAAACCAGATTACATATTTAGATCAATGCTGAAATCTTATTATATTATGGAGGGATGAACTGGAGAACCTGTAGTATAACTTCTGATACTATGACATGCTATATATATAAACAAAGATTGCATCTCAAATGGTATCTTTACTCATGAAGTTCTTTACCATGTAAGCAGTTCCTGATGACTGTATGACTTGCTGTGAATTAATTGAACATATAGTTCAGTGATCAGATCAGCTTATAAAAACAATATGAACCCTCATGTTCCAGTTCAAAAGAAGAGCTGTCCAAACTAATTATATGAGATGGCCACTAAATCCAGAAGCCCATTCATATAAGAAACATACAGCAAGGTATAAATGCTCATATGCTAAATACAATATCAATTAATAACTTAGGGTAAACAAAATTCTATAGTTTTGTTCTGTGGAACTACCATATGCCAGTTCATAATAATAGCATTTATAAGACATGCTGAAAGGGATATTTACAATAATCTAGTTTATTACACAACCTGCATAGTTTAAACCATAACTTAGGGAGGAGTAAAGCATATTTTGGGCTTACACAATCATTTATAATATGCTTTCTAATCATTATTGTTTATATTAACAGAATTATATTTATTCACATGCAATCTAATTCTAAAATTAAGCTAAAACCTAGTAGCCTAAATACATATAAATATAAGCAGTCTTCAGAATGAAGATTTAGGTATGTGTGTTAAAAAGCAACATTACTTACTTATGTGAGAGCTTCTAATCACTTCTCCCAAATTATTAACAAAATGAATCTCCACTCTGAGATAGCACAGCAAAAATTGTGAACAAATAATATAAAATAAATGAGAAAGGCACGACCATAGCTTAGCAAGCAAGAAAATATTAACTGAATGAAGTTATCATTCAACAGGTTTCAGAGTTTAAATTTCATTTAATTATAGTCGGCAAGTATTATAGATTTTATTAAGAAGTTTACCATTAGTTTAAAGATTTAAATAGATTCTTATATTGTTTGAACAGTATTAGAATTTAGAAATGTGTGCACATTTAACATTAGTAGCTAGCTTAAGATTGAAATAATAATTTATTAAACTATTTTTAAGAGCTCTGCAGAAAAAAAAAATTGTTACTGCATATTCTTGCAGAGGATTTTCTTGACTGTAGCACCATCATTCTTGGCTGGGATGATCTGTTTCTGATGTCTTAGCATTTTATTGGTTTCTCCATTCTTTCTTCTCCACAGACTGATTTTTTGAAAGGAGAGCTGGAAAATGGTATGCCATTAATCACCAAACTTCATTTTCCAGTCAGACATAGTGTCTGACAGCAATTACAGTATCCAATTATAAAAGTAAACATCTGACTACTCATAATTTAGGGTTATTTATACAATGTCAATAAACTGAAGTGACCTGTTTACAACATTCTACAAAATTTCTTAAATCCCAATCAATAATTTAAAATCCATAAAACTTAAACATTTAGTCATTTCTTTGCTAAATAATGAAGGTTGACCAGGTCACTCTTTGTTTTTATTTTTTTTATTTTTAAAAATACATTTAAAATTTCAATCCCAAATTTTATTAATTGCTTACAGCTGGTTTTACTAAGTATTTACAGCTTTTTTGTAAAAACAGATAAATTTTTTTATAAATAAGTTTAGGTTCTGTAAACATTTCCATATATATCTATGAGAGAATATCCCAGTAATTGAAATTTATATACAAATGCACTTAAATAAGGAGTTTTAACTGAGAATAATTCAAATTTATATTAATTCAAAACAGTAGTAATGCTTTTTTTTAAATCTATTATATTACGACTTCTTTCACATGTAAATGTAGTTGTTACACATTTATAATAATGTTCATACAACCTAATTTAATTATACCTTTTAAATTTATAATTCAATATATGTATATAAAACATGTGCATGTAATTATTAGTTAATGTATGCTATACCTATATAGATGCACATGCTTGCCAATATACCTTATTATACATTATTGATGAAATTTTTTTGTTAATATATGAATTTGGGAGCATTTAAACTGGGGAAAAGATATTACTACTGAACATAGTAGGTGAAATGGGATGATGGTAAATAATATCATTTCAGATCAGTGAACATTGGGAATAAAAAAGACTTTACTTAAATTTTTAACTGCAATCATGAATTAAGTCTTTCCCCTTACTTTTTTTTTTACATGTGAAATTTTACATTTTAAGTTTATTTTTGCCTAACTATTTTCTTTCTTTCTCCAATTTATCACCATGCACTTTTCCCATCCAATGCACAAAATTTAATATATTAGTCACACTAACTATTCTAGACTACTTAAATTATAAAATGCTAAGTCTAAAGTTGCTATCCATAAAATGAAATTACAAATTATGCTTTTAAATTATAAAAGAAATAAATACATATTTACAATGGTGTGATCCTGCCACATTAACTTATCCCTTCTGGTGGAATTCCTGGGTGAGTTGGCCAACATTCTAACCATCTGGCATACTCACTGCTTTTGAAGGGTATTTCCATACTTGGTAGAAAATCACCTCTATATAGATTACAATCAGTTTAAATTTTCACCCAAGTATATTTCAGTGTTAATATATAAGAGTGAAGTGTGTGTATGTGCATCTCCTAGATTACCAGTGGATTAGTGAATGCAAAATAATTTTAATAAACTCGAAACCAGTATGTTTTGCATAAATTCTATAACATTTATTAAATAAAAAGCTTAAAAAAATTAAAAATTCTTTAAAAAGATAAAACATTATAATTATATGCATCAAGGATGGATTTCTATCATATCAATAATTGAATATACTTATAATTCCATACCCTGATCCAATGCTAGAAATACATGACATGGCAAACAATTATTTAGAAAGTGAAAAAAATATATTATTACAATGATCATGAATCTAACTAGCTAATTGTTGTGAAATATGTGACAAAAGTATTGATGATTTTAAATTATAAAATAATAGTTTTTATGTATGTTTAAAGAAGTTTCTGTTTAGAATTAAGTAGAAAAACTATGATTTTGGCAATTGGATTTGCTGTTAATTATTGAAGTTTGTTTAGTTGTATTTTTAGTTTTGGTGATTGGTGGAGATTTTTGTCATTGGCTTGAGGATGCAAGATTTTCATGCACTCTGAATGGTGTTCTATCTTGGATATTTGCTCCAACTAATTTTTTGATTTCATATTGTTAATTGCAGTGCAGTTAACATAGTTCCAGCATGATTCTAGCCTCTAAGTTTCCAAAGAAATAGAGCAAGGCATATCTTTCATTTCCCAGTCTATATGACTCAAAAAATAAATAGGGCATAATTTGCATTTTCCAGCCCCTCAAAGAATGTTGCATTTTCCTTATCATGAGTTGTAGTAGATTATATTGTCTCAATTGGGGTAGTTTTTTTTGTGTTCATGGTACATTGTGTACTCAACTCCAATGGTTGGATTTTTTATCTATCTCAAAATTGCAAATCACTATTCATTGTGTTAGCTGTCAGGTGCCTATTAGTTCTCTAAAAATTTCCTGAGCACATAGTTTGAGGTATGAACTTTCCTTTGATTACACATGTAGATTATGTAAAATATTGTTAGAAAGATGTTTTATTTCTATTTTTCTTTTTTCTAAGAGAGAGCAATGTAACTGTTTGAGTTATATGTCAAACAGCAACATAGTTGTGTGTGTGCACATATATATAAATTTGAAAGGAAAAGTAAAAATAAACAAAGACAAAAATTCTAGTATATATTTTTTACATTTCTGGAATAAAATAATCATAGTAAAATAATTAAATAATTGTGGATTTAAAATAAAATTTTATTATAAATAAATATTTAAAAATAGTCTGATAAATAAATTAATATTGCATTCTAATTTTGAATTTAAAAACAAGCATGATTTATTTTTTATTAATGCTTGTATATTATCGATTTTTGAAAACTTTATAGATTATGCTTTGATAAGATTGCCAAACTTGCTTTAAAAAAATTAGAAAGAAAATTTTTTTTAATTAATTAATTGGTAAGTTTTTATTTATGTAAAAATATAAAAGTAACATTTGATTAAAATTGTTTTTAATCAAGATAAGGGTTAAACAGAAAAAAAATTGTTTTAAATTAAGGTATTTTATTACCTCATATGTCTCTTATAAAAAAGTCTGATAAAATATCAGTTTAGTTGGTTTCAATATTTTTGAGAAGTGGTGTGAAGATTAGTTTGCTGTAGTTTTAAGTAGTTAGTCTTAACTGACCAGAAAAATGGTGAGCAGATTTATACAGAGTTATCATGAGATATAGCTGAAGTCAATGCAGGTAATCTAGCAGCAGTCTGTTGATTCACTTGGGGAATTTAGATGCACCTAGAAGAAAGATCCACTTCTCTGTCTCTATAGCCTTAAATTTGGACATGACAGCTGGATGACCTGAAATATATGTGGAACTAAATCAAGATCAACTTATTTGGATTATACCTACTTGATTGTAACAATCTTAGACTATTCATTCCTGATGGACCAAAATACAAGCTTACCAAGAGAGTCTCAGCTTGATGAAGAAGTAGTTATATGTATTCTGCTGTGTTTATATGCAGAGCACTGGTAAATGTATATACAAAAGTGAGTTGTTTTTTAAATAATTCATTTGAAAGATGTTTTAAAAATTTTATATTTAATCTAAAGACTTGATTAGTTATATGCAACCTGTCATAGCATTATATATAATAGTAAAATTTTAAATATTTTTTTGCTCTAAAGGGCATTTTAAAACTTAGAGATATATAAAATGATTTTATTTTTTATTTATTTAAAAAATGAGACTGTTTAAAAGTGAAACAAACATATTGTATTAAAAATCTAGGAGTAAAGATTTAATTCATTGTCTTTATATTTTTAATAGAAAAACAGTTGATAAAACTTAAAAAAAAAAAAAGAACTTATAAACTGATATTTTTTAAAAAACATAAAAAAATGTAAAGTATTATGATAGAATTTGATTCATATAATCTATATTTTTACACGTAAATATGTATATATGTGTATATTATATATTTTCAATATTAAATTAAGTAGAAGAAATATAATATTGTGACAAATTAAAATATAAGTTATAAATGTCAATGTGCACATACATTCATATGTGCACAACATATATGTAAAATCATGAATTAATTACATTTTGTAAAATTAATATTTTTTTTGACAAAAATAAAATATATGATATAGATGTGAGTCTGTTCCTACAATGAAATATGCACACACATGTACATTAAATGTTATTTAACATTATGAGTGGTTAACTCAAATTATAAGGTCAATTTGCCCCCTAATAAATTTTTTTCAAGTATTAAATGTTAATATGCATGTAAAACATATTTTAGTATAATTATTTTTTTAAAAAAATAGAGCACAAAAAGCAGGAAATTTAACATTACCTCTCTTACAATAGACATAAGCCCCACCCTGATATATTTAGCCATTGACTGTTGCCAAGGTTGTAAAATGCTGAACTTGCCAAGGCTGTAAAATGTTTGATGTTTTACAACCTTGTAGTTTCCAATGACACAATAACATGTTTATTTGTGAATTTATTATGCTTTTAGATATTTTTTAAAAAATAATTTGCACTATATTTATTAGATATCAAGAAATAAAAATTATTAATAACTTATTTTGACTTGAAATACTTTTTTTTTTCAAAAATATAACATGATATTAGCAGCTAACATAAATATGGCCTGAAGCAAATTAGAAAAGTAGCTATGGCAAAAACAATCTACTTTATATTTACGAGAAAGAAAATATCAAAAAAATATTGTAATTTTGCAATAAATATTCAAAAAAATTAAACTTTTAAAGCATAATTCATTAGATATAAGAGAAAAAAATAATTATTTGTTTCAATGTTTTAAAAATAATCTGAAATAAAAAATATTTCATTGATTTTATAAACTGAAAATAATCTTTCCAGAAATGTTGATGTGTAACATCTTTGTTTTGATTGTGATCTTATTTTTTTAATATTTACAGAAACAAAATGTGAACGTTTAAATTTTATTTCAGTATTAAACAAAAATATCTATCAAAGTTAAACAAATTTGTTATTTTATGGTAAATAATAATCATTTTATCATATATTTTACATTGATGTGTGAAACAAAGCAAAACATCAGAAAATTATGAAATGTGAGAGGTATTACACTGCATTTTGGAACAGTTAATACTTTTTTATTATTAAATGTCATTTCAAATATGTTCATTTCTAAATAGTGCTGCACTCTGTGTGCATATGTATATCAATGAGTGTCAAATAGAACATATATGTAAAATTTTAGTAATTTTTAAATTTTATTAGATCCAATTGAAATGTATGTCTTGTATATTATAAAATGCACGTCTGTGTGGCTATATATATATATATATATATATATATATATATATATATATATATATATATATATATATATTTGTAAACTAATAAGAAGCATTATAAATTAATGTAATAAATTGAATACTATAAATCACATATATGTAAATCATAATATGATAATTTTTTATTGTATACTAATCAAAATCAGAAGGTTTAATTTATATGTATGAGCCATATTCTAATATTTTTATTAATGTTAATAAACATGTATTTCAATTGTTAAAAATTGTATTGCATCATCTTTTGGTAACCATAACAGTACTTTGACTTGTGATATTCTGAGCTAGATTCCCTCATAATGGCTGATCATGCCAAATGGTATGTATTGAGTGCTTAAGGGGCATCTATTATGATTGACATATCCTGGAATGGCACTAATATTATATTCTTTAAAGCCCCTGCATTACATTTTATTTAGTTTAATCTATTAAAAATTAAATGTATAATTGGCTAGATGATAATCAGCATGTTTTAATAAGTCAGTATTATTGTTTTGATAATTATATATTCTGATTGATGAGCACTTAGTTTGTGCATCCAAGTTATGTTTAAATAATTGCCAAGTCTGGCAAAATCTAAATAGTTGGCCTGATCTCCATTTCAACTCCAGTCTCCAGATTGACTGTATATTTATTTTGGTTGTTGATCATTCATGATGATGAATTGTTATTCTTTTGGTGATTACTTATACTTACTTTTACTTATTGATAATGCTGCTTGATTTATAATTATATTTATAGTAGCTCTAAGGAGTTAGCTTGCTGATCTCACAGAGATTTTATGATCTCATGCTCTTATAATATCTCTTTAATTAATTCGATATTTCATTTTAAATTGACTGGGGGTAATGATAATTTGCCATTACTCCAGGTTGACTACCCTAGATACCCCATTCTGCTACAATATATATATATATATATATATAATTATTGCAGTTATATAAAGATATTTTGTTTTATATTATATTGTGTGATTTATTTAAATAAGTGATTAAATAAAGTTTCATAATCTTTTCATAATTTGCTATACAATATTACATTTATTTATTAAAGTGAGAAGGCAATGGCTAAATTTAGAAGGAATTATTTGATTTTCTACTAACATTATCTACAATTAAGTTACATATTGTAAGTGTCACATGTATGAATAGTGGAGGGAAGATGCCACAAATTTAAAGTTACTTAATGCTTTTTGGCAACTATTTATAGTTTTGTTGAATGTCACTTGGTTTATTTAAAACCTGGGATATGATTTAAATTGAATTAACACCCAAATATCTTTTAATATGTAGCCTATTATTGTGAATTTAGGTGGTATATTCATAAAATAATACAATAACATTATTATCAACTATAAACATAATGTGAAACTACTACTTTGCAAGGCTTCTTGTTTTCTCCAGATTATTCTTTGTACATCTCTTTTCATTTTATAACTACTATAACTACTATAACTTGCTAGTCATTTCCAACATTGGTCAGAAATTTGCATTAAACACTACTAGAAAACATCAGAGGAAATATTTGTTATGTAAAAGATATATCCAAGTCCATTATATCTTGTTTCTATTAATTTTTCAAGACGTTACTTTGACTCTTAAACCAGTTTTATCAAAGGTATTATTCATAAGACCTAGTTTTAATTAAACTTGACTTTTTAGATTATTCTGCTGATTTATTATTTCTTTCTATAATTTTCCTTCCATGTCTGATTATGTGTAATCTTTAGAGGTCATGTCAATTATAATTTAATATGTGGATTTATTATAATAATAATTACTGTCTTGAATCTAAAGTAACAATAACCATGTTGTGAACACATTGCATACTTTCTTGAATTTAACATATATATTTAGATTAAATTAGAAGAGATTTGAACCCAGACTTTTAAGCTTCCTTTAGTTATTCACTCCATCTTATTCAACTGATGGACTGAATGAATTAAAGGAGCTTGAAGGTCTCACTTCAAATTTCTTCTAATTACATCTAGTGTAAAATATAAATACTATACATGTATTTAATTATTATATGTTTAGATTTGTAACTTTGGATACAAGATTTGGAAATGGTTGTTTTTCCAATACTTCAAAAATGTCCTTAGTTAAAGAATTAATCTCATAATTCATAACTTTAACCTTTTTAATTATTATAATCAAGCATTTCAGGTCTTCATTTTGATTATATTACTCATATTGTATGACAAAATTTAAATAGATCAGAAATGAAATACTTCCCAGATAGAATTAATTAACAAAATTATTAAGAAATAGATATATATGATCATGCTATCAAATAATATCCACTAAATTAAACTACACGCATAAGAAAATTCCCAATGATCTTTATTCAATACTCAAGCCATTATATAAAATATCAAAATAAATTTCATGGGCATGTATAACAAGGTAATATTAACTGAGTATGGCAAAATATTAATAAATCATTTGTCTAACTACACTATTTATAAATTTATTATCTCAAATACCTTACTATGTTTCATGGGAAAGGGAACATTTAAGTGTGTATGGGAAAATTTATAAATACTTCCATGGAAAATTTTTTAAACAATTCATATCAATAGACATGGCTTATAGTAAATATATTCAATAACACCTAATAATAAAATAGTTACACTATATTTCAAATTATTCTATAAACGTAAGTACAACTATTTACTTAACCTTTTAAATTATTCTGTTAGTGTTCAACTAACATTAATCTCCATAGCAGACATCACTAATAAAATATAAATCATTTCCTCTTTTTTAGAAATGGATTATAAAAATTACTCTCACTTAATATTTTATTTTTCTTTAACTTTACTACATTTAGTAAGATGAGATTGTAAGCACTTTCATATATTTCAAATAATCCAAATAAATATGTTATAACATTTTTCTCTTATATCTAAATAACAATTATTAATTTTCAAAGATATGTGCCTAATCAATGAAATCCTTCTTCACAAATGTAGATTTATATTCACACACACACATTATTCATATTCAAATATCAAATAATTGTATTTTAAGAATTAAGAAATATATTTAATTTAATTATAATTTTAATTGATTTTCAATGTAAATATTTGTAATGTTTTCAGTTATCACATTATTTATTTTTAATCAGGCAAGCTCTTTTTATATATGTTTTGATTTCTCTAGAAATGATTAAATTCTTTCAGATTATTTTAAGTTTTATTAAAATAATACCATAACACATTATTAATATTTATAAAACTAACATACAAAATAAAATTTCTTATTTCATACAAAAAATTTCTAGTAACTCTAAGTCATGATTAATATATTGTACTATAAAATATTAACATCTTTGAAGTCATTCTCTCCCATTAGTAAATTTTTTTTAATATATGAAAATCTGTATTAACACACAAAGAAAGAAACAAACTATATATATATATATATATATATATATATATAGTGACCATCTGAATGGGCACAAGGGTTTAAGGTACTTGGTATCTGCATTAAATAGTTATATTATATTTAAAAAAAATGAAATAGCCTTAGAATTTTAAAATTTTTGCTGGAGATTGTTTAAAGCTTGGATATGGATTGCTTACGCAGTTTATTGACCACTTTATAAGTATCCATTATTATTAGTGTGGTTAATGAGGTATTTAGTGTAAGGAAGAAGGCTTGTTTATTAATAAAATTAATACATTTTGTCAGAAAGATGCAAAGTTATTTTATGTTGGTGTAATATTTGGTTGAATGGTTTCAAAATCCTTTATTCATTAATACTTATCCATTTGTCAACAATTAATAGCCATTTCAATTATATTTAGTTAAGATAGTTTAATATTTAGGTTGTAGTACATGTGCATGCATGTATGACTCTGCATCATTTTCATTTCATTTTAATCTTTTAATAACAGCAAACAATAGTATATTCACAATAAAAACATTTAAATTACAATAATTATCTTAAATAATTTAACAAATATATATTTCTTTCCAATGATTAATAGATAATTGAATCAATAGATTATTTTATAAATTAAATAAATTAGTAATCATTTTTTTAATAGTTAATTAATATTCATTTTTCTTTCAAGTTTGTAAAGCTATTTATTTTATTATTTTTTTTATCTTGATTTTAATTCTAAAAATCAAAGTGATTTTTTTTTAAAAGATTTTTTTAAATATGTAATTAGCTGAGCTAGAAGAAAAGTGTGGGAGTAACCTTGTGGAAGGAAATGAACTTTTCTAAAGAGAGTTATTTAACAAAGATCTCCAGTGGAAAATTTGCTTATTATTATGTAATGTAAATGTAGCCAAAAACAGTGGCTCATTTTTGTGAAAGTAAAACCAGTTGCTGAAGTTAAATTGATTTTAAAAAGACTTTGGAGTAAAATTTCGAAAGAATCCCAAGAAATTTATTATGGGACAAGTTAATTTCAGAATGCAGTTCTAAATTTTAAAAAGTACTCAGTTTACTTTACTCTCCTTGATTTAAACATATTGAATTAACCTCTTCCTAACTAGTGATTTTTTAAAAAATGTATGTTAATAACATCCAGTCTATGTTACTTCACTTAATTGTCATTTTAAATAGAAATAAATTGCATGAATATTATTGTTGTATCATTAACCAATGTGTGTATTTTAATATATCTGGGAAACACATGCAGAACTATTTTACAGAATATATTTTAATTCTTCACTATTTTCTGTGTTATGTTTTTGTGAGAATTAAACATAAACTTAAAGATATGCATAGTTTGATAAATCATGCCATGTTTAAATTCATCATGAAGAGATGACAGTATTTGTTTCTCTGGTATTTCTGAAAATAATACATATTTTAAACGAAGGAAATAAAATGTGAGCTACTTCAAATTAAGTATTTGCTTAAATCGAATGGAAGGACAGAAATGCAGGTAATTTTTGTTCTCTTCGATAAAGATGGAAAATAAAACAAAATATTATTAATTGAAGAATTACAAAGGAAATGTGGTATTTTAATGGACAATATTTAAGAATAAACCAGGCGTATAATAAATTATAAAGTGTTAAATGCTATTCAAGAAACTACTAAAATAATTATGTATTTAATTTAGAACTACAACAGAATAAGTGAGATAATTCCTGTCCAACAGTAGTTAAGAATTTATTATATTCTCGTCATAATAGAAGACAAATTGATTGCTTATGTGTGATACAGTAACTTAAATAACTTTGTTATGAACATTGAAGATTCTGAGTCCTATTTAAGCATGATTATATTTGTTTGGTTACCCTACAGCAGTTTATTTTAATTTAAATTCAGTTGGGAATGTGTCCCATATTGTTTCATAAACCTGGAACCGAGCTTTGCAAGTGAACTTTTATTTTTAAGTTACAAAACTAATAACCTTTGTTTCTTTATTTTTTTTAATGCTTGTCATAATTAATGTAGATGATAGGTAGATAGGCTTATTTATTATTATGTTCATTTATAATTTGTGTTATTTTGATCTTCAAGACTGTCTCTGAAGCGTACCCAAATGAGGAATACGCTGGTAAAAAATTGATTGTGTTCACATGGGTCTTATTGTTCTTTTACGAAGGTAAAAGAAATAAATTTTTTTAAAAAAATATATTATTAGAGAGGTTTATATTTATTTTGCATACTTTATTATCTCAAAGTGAGAATTTTTTTCTTTGAATCAATGAACATATAATAGAAATAGTTTGCAAGATATGAAAGAAAGTTCGTTTGTAATAATTATAAATATTAAATTTTAAAAGTAACCTAAAGTTTATTTTGAATTAAAAGTTATACCTTAATGCAATATTTAATAACCGTGTTGCCTGCATAGTATGTAATTTAGGGTTAATTTTATATATTTTTGTTCGCGGGTGTGTGTTTGTTTTGCACAATTATGACATTTGTTTGATAAAGTTCAGTTTGTGAATAATTTATGTATAAATTTCAGTTGCTGACGTATTCTACTGAGTGGAACGGATTAGTATGTTATCTGTATGTATTTATCTGCCAGCGTGTATTTATAATGTTCGATATTTAGAAGAGCTTTGAGAATGAAAAGAAATCTGATTGCATTATAATGCTTGTAGGGATAAAAGATTTTGCTTATTTAGTATATGTTTTTCCATGAGTAGAGCCTAGTTTATATTATATGCGTATGATTAAATGATATTTCCCAAAGTTAAGTGATGTTTTCTTAGAGCCCTGGTGATGACAAAAAAGGTTCCCCACCAGTAGTGTATTTAGAAGTAGATGAATTATTGTTGAAATATGATTAAATGATGTTTAGAAAGTTATGTGACGTTTTTCTTATATTCTTGGTGATGAGGAAACAGTTCCCCACCAACAGTTATATTTAGAATCAGATGAATTATTGTAAAAGTGTTCGGTAGAGTTTATCTGCTCCTCATGTAGAATCCCCTTATAACGTATAGTATGTATAATCATGAAAATATAGCTGTGTGTTAATTAATAGGTGGCCAGATAAATTGTTAGATTAATTCTTGATGTACTATTAGTGTCTTATTTCATTGATGAATTACAACATTGTCCGAAAAAAAATAATTGTATGATATTTTCTTGATGAATGGTGAGTTTATAGAAAAGATTGTTTTATATTATTGGTGCTGGAACGTGCACACACATACGTAATATAAATAATATCGCGTATATAAAGTATAGAATTATTGAAATTAAAATGAGAAATAAATGTTTTTTGAAATACATTACATTCATTTAAATATAAAGTAAAGTATTGAGATTAAAACGGGAAATAAATATTTTGAAATACAGTGTATTTATTTAAATAAAGGCTATAAATAATCAAATCATCAGAATAAACATGATTTTGTTGCTATGCACGAAAGATATACGTAATTGAAAGTGATTATTTAGTCAATTAGAGAAAGTTGCTTTGTTGAGAGCCAAATATTATTAATTTGATTTATTTTGTTAATCAATGGTAATATCCTCCCAAAAGTATTTTTTTGTGTGTGTTAATAATATAACATGTTGTTTATTTGATGTCATGTAGATGAAACGTGTAGGCAAAGCAAAGCATGTGTTCGAAGTCAGAATATTTAAGTTTTGTCGTTAATTTGCTTTGATAATAGGGATAATCCCAAACTGATGCTTGAAGTTTATTTGATAATTTAAAAAATCTGTAAGTCAAATAGTCCATTTGTAAATATTATGTTAAACCAAGTTTATTTTATTGTAATAAATGATTTGTTTTAGTTATTTAAAATCTTAAAATTGTGTCTGGTGTTATTATTGTATACATTTGTATTTTCCATTTCCACATCTCCACATTTCATAAATCTATTATAAAATAGATATATTATTTTAGAGTTATAATATTAAATCTGCTGGTGTCTGACAATATTGTTTTTCTTAATCCAAACATTATAAAAGAACACTTGCCACTTGATAAATGTATTAGAAAGGTTGCCAAGTCAGTATACTTGTTAGATGATGATATGAGATTAAAATACCCTATCTCTGTCATTATCTTATTATTGAAACACAGTAAAATATTTTAGTCAATTTGTTTCATTACATTTATTTAATTCAACTGTGTTTGTTAAAATTCCCTGAGATCTTATTGTTTATTTCTTGATTGGCATTAAAGTAGATGTTTAGATTATGATATGCCAAGTCATAGAATTGTTTAAGAATATAGTTATAGTAAGCTGATATATGCTATACTTGGATGAAGGAAGAAATTAAGTTTAAAGTATATTTTAACAGACTGTACCAAATAAACATTATGATTCTTTATCATATAATTAATTAACAAAGGAATTTACATTATATTAAATGTTTTGTAATATTTCTTCCTTTATTCATTTATTATCATATATCTTATGAACTGCCTATAGCCTCCCACTGAGCTGAGCTGAACATAAACTTAAATATAGAGTCTCAGTAATAATTTTGTATTATATATTTTGTTATATTGTTCTATTTATTAATGGAACTGGCGCCTGGGCATTTCGTTCATGTAATGTATATGAGTGGTGTTGGGAGTGTAGGTATATATATATATATATATATATATATATATATATATATATATATATATATATATATATATATATATATATATATATATATATATATACACACAAAAGCAATAATACAGGTGTCAATCATCCATTACATTTTTAAACACCAATACAGAGTTTACCTCTAACAGTTCAGATGGCTGATTAGGTTGCGGTTTATTTCAGAAATCAAAGAAGGCAATTGCCCAATATTATAAAGGACAACTACCCTATCTCACCATTTGACAGATTGTTATACGAGAGCCTCTCCAAATAGTTTTCATGGTTTTCCTAGGCAAGAGTCTCAGGCATTGGTTGTAATACATTTCCCAGCACTATCAAGATTTTTCACCAGTTGAAGTTCTTGTTATCAAAGATCAAATTGCATTGTATTGTCCAAATGTTTTTCAGGGTATGTACTGTTAACATTGTATTGTAGGCATTAAATTTAGCAACATATTGCCTAAATACGTTTCTTAGATTTATAAATGGCTTGTGAAACACTCAATCTTATTTGCCTAAATGCTAAGCATTCCTTAAATAAATGCTGTAATGTTTCTTTACTAACCTTGCATAAGAAACAGATTGGATCCAAATTCATGTGTAGTTTTTTTTTTTTTTTTTGATGTTGTAAAATGTGTTTTAACCATCTTAAAAAATATAATATAAAAGTTTGTTGTAAAGTACAAATAAATTTCATAAGATTCAAATATTTACTTATATATATATATTATACCGGTTAACGTTTACTCCATTACTATGAGCATGCACATAAACTGAACATGAGGGAAAATATGGCGACATGCAGGAGTAAGAAGAAATTCAAAAATTTACCACAACAGTGCTGTGGACACAGAAGATATTTATGAAAAGGTTGACTCTTACATACCTTTGGGGGATGACTCTAAATCAACCCCTCGCACCACTCCTAGAAGCAAATTTAACTCTCCTCCTGAAAGGATATGCAAGTTCAAATGAAATTAGGGCATGTGTGCCAATAAATAATTATTCATAAAAAAATAATAAATAAGTATCCTCATGAAAATAAAGATTTAGGTTCTGGTAAGAAGATATCCCATTTGCTAGCTCAGTGTACTCTTATACTCAGTTAAAAGAATTGGCGATCGGAAAACTCGCATAACTAACTAATATGGGGTTAGAGAAAGTAAATGATGAAAAAAAAAGAAATATATGGCAGTAGTCACTTTTAAATTATAATATCTTTTATTAACCCAATACCCCTTACCATTTATAACATAAATATAAAATCAAAGTTCCCAAATTGAATAAATATATAATGAAAATCATATTACATAAATCATTTTTATAAAACAAGTTATATACTTGTCGAGATAATTGTTAGATTAAATAAAGGAAATTTCATCTTTTTTTTTCTAATAAAGTATATTAAATAAAGAATATGGGAGAGATAGTGCTCTGTTGATATAAACTCACATGTGTGTAAAGCAAATAAAGAAAAAATAGTGTTACATACAAGATATATTGGTTTGTGTACTTACATAAACATATTTATGAAGTGGGCATTAACTTGTTATAAAATAAACACACACATACAAAAAATAATAGTATACCCAAAGTTTGTAGGCTTCATTTTTCTAGGTGTTTTGAGTGGGGTGTCTATCTGTTCATCGACTGCAACAAGGGCTGGACTTGACAGTGGTACAATTTCATAAAATTGGTCATCATCACTTTTGGTCTTTGGTGATCTCGGCTTTTACATTATGTTGGGACGGCAGGAGCTGGGCGGGCACACTGAAGTCAGCTTCTACTCCATAATCATTTTATAGGCAGGCAAATGTTTGATTGACATCTTTAAGTTAGAGAGACGGATATTAAATAGGATATAAACACTATAGATCATCCTGGATTAATGTCCATTGATTTAAGATGACAGAGTATTATTTCTTTTTATTCAAATAAATCTTACGGCTTATGTTCTATCAGAATCAGCATGATAAAACAGTTGCGTGACTTCACGTGGTTTCTAGAATAGCATTAGCTTCCCAAAATTAGAAATAGGCTCCCAATAAGATTTGCCTTAGCAACAGCAAGATGAAAGTGAACTGCTTTCCTTGAAAAGTAAAGGTAAAATTCTCTTTGAAAAGCAAAGGTGAACTGCCATCTTTGAAAAATAAAAGGTGAACTGCTCTCTTTGAAAAGCAAAAGTCAACTGCCCTCTTTGAAAAGCAAAAGTCAACTCCCTCTCGCAACTTCAGAACAGATATCCCACCTCAATACAATCTCAATTCTAGTATCCCCTCCACGACACAAAAGTTAATTAAATCTCACTGAATTGGTTTTAGTTTTACTAATTGGTTTGGCCGATTTGTAGAACATTCCCATGTAATCACCCAAGTGATCTCTAAAAATTTCATTTCCAATTAGTTTTATTTATATCCATTCAATCACAATTAAGAAATGATAACATCTTTTTACTTTTGATTAATTACATTATCAGAATCAAAGTTTTTTTTGTTTTTGTTTTAACAAAAAAATGTTTTACATAACTTGAACATTCCTCTCTCCACGCATTATCACAAGTTTAATTAAACTCTTTTGTCCAGTTAAAATTATTTTAGAGTGGACAGGAATCCAGAATGCCTTTAGGCTTTTTCTAAATTTAAGACAATGGGCCTCCTCCCTCGCTCAAACGCAACTGAAGAGAAAAATATCCATTAAAAGTCCGATTCTGAAATTATTTTTAAATAACCGTATTTTAAATTCTCTTTTACATTGATTGTCAGCACTCACAAAAAAATAAATAAATACGTACTGACAAATTGTAGATACACGTGTTAGCATTTCTTTTTAACAAACAAAACAAAAATCTTCAAAATTATAATTACATTTTGGAGTTTGTTTTTCCTTAAAAAAAATAATAAAAAAAAATAAACAAAAATCAAATTTACAAATGCATATTTCTAAGCCTTTAAATATCGGCTTTAAACATATGTGTGTGTGAGTTTATATTATAGCCACAGTTCTCTTTCTCAATTTATAACGAATATTGTTCGTATAAATTGTATACCCCCCCCTTCTTTAATGGCTATTTAAATATTTTAGACCATTTAGTCATTTAATCTTAGCTTGTGCTTGCCACATCAAACGTGCCTGGCACAATATATATATATAACTTTTTAATAATTATTTTCTCTTACCAAATCCTTGTGCAGCAAATACTCCTAAATATCTCTGTAATAACATATAAACATTAAAGAAATAATCACCAATATAAAAATTACAATTATCTATTACAAATAATAAATTTTAATTTTATAAAATACATTTATATATGCTAAAATCTTTTATCTATTAACCTAACTGAAAGGATTTTAAGTCCTTCCTATAATGATAATTAATCCCTTTTTAACAAATAATTTACTTTTTTGTCTTCTTATCCAAATTACCATGACATTCTTTTATTATTGGTGGCCAAAAAGAAACACATACACTTATTGCAGTTCACATCAGAAATTTGTTAAATATTATCCATGGCTACAATACATTCATTAAAAATGTATTGGTGAAGTCAGGAGAAGATTAATGAATATCAAAATAATTCCATTATAAGTTTTTTATTATTTAATATTTAAACATAAAATAAATTTGAACTACTTTTTCTTTAGTTAAGTGATAAAAATAACTATCAATTAACAAATAGAATATTTCTGGATACTGGATTAATAACAATAGTGATGATATTTTTTATTGACATTGGCTGAAAGATAAAAGGTATCAATAAAGTCTATTTTAAAGATTTTTAAAAGAATCAATTTTAATAACTTTTTCTCAATTAGATTTATAGAAAAACATTTTGAAAATATTACACTTTTTATTGTTTTTAAAGTTGTTTGTAATTTGAAAATAATTCATCTTTTACTTTCAGTTTAAAACAAAAAAATATATACAGCTTAAAAATTTTATTCATAATAAAAAAAAAACATTTGTTTTAGAGATACAATTATTGAAGTCATAATACATAAATTAATTGGCTATTATATTTGACTAATAATATTCAATACAACTTATTTGTTTTAATGATAGAATTAATGAAGTCATAATAAATAAATTAATTGCTTGTTAGATTTGATGTTGGTTTCAAAATTTATATACAATAAATTGTACAATTAATGAGAAATAATCAAAAGTTTAAATCAATTAATAAGTTTACAATAAAATAAAATTTATGCTCTCCTCCTGATGTTTTATCAGCTTCTGATAATTTTTCAGTTCCAATATATTTATCATTTCTATTAAAATAATGTGAAATTAGCATTTTTTCTTGGCTATCATTAAATTCTTTATTTGAACTATATTGTAAAAAGAGTAATACAATAATAACTGTTAACATCGTATGCCTTCATTCAAATAATTCAACTTGAAAAATAAAAATAGATGTGAAAACGATCCTTAATTTTCTTTCCTATTAATTTTCTTTCCTATTGTCAAGCGTTGTTAGCCGAGAGGTCATCGCATCCGCCTTGCAAGCAAGTAGTTGGTTGCAGACGGTTGTGGTTCGCGTCCCGGCCGATGCTATGACATATGAGAGGGAATTTTCTTTCCTATTTTAATATTAGCTTCTTTTTTTTTAAATTTCAACACCAACTTTATTTTTAAAATTTTTCCTTTTTATACACCTCTGCATGGCGGTTCACTGCATTATTTTCATGTGATATTATATGTCCAATCAAATTTAGAATAGTGGAGACAGGCATTCAACACTAATGTAAAGCTGACCTTTTTAAATTACTTTAAACATAACCTTTCTAATTACAGAAACTTTTAAATCATGTGTTTGTCAAGACTTGTTACATAGTTATCTTTAAGAGAGTTATTTAATTAAATAAAACAATACATTTATTTTAAAATATACCCTTTATTAATTAAATATCTTTTTATATAAAACAGTTATTATATTTAATTTATTAAAAGTTCTTTCTTAATATTATTATAACTGTTGTTATTTAATACTATTATAAAATATTATTTTCATTCTTAAAATAAGTAATACATTCATTAATTTCCAATCTTACTTTACATACATGCACTTACACATTATGCACACATATATATTTTAGGAAATAATAACCTATTTATAAATAATAATTCAATAAAATATAATTAAATTAGCTAACAAATTTATTAAATCTAAAACTCTAAGGACTATCTAAATGATCAACGCATTTATTATTATTTAAAATAGTGTTTTAAAAAGCATTTTTCTATCAAATAAACTATAAATAAAACTTTAACATATTTAATAAACTATAATTTCTTTAAAACAGTAAACTATATGGTAACATTTACTTAAGTTTAAACTGTTAAATTAAAATGCTATACATCTACCATCAAACTAAATAATATTTTTTAAATGATTATTAACAAGCTTTTTTAATAAATTGTTGTATAGGCAATTGGAATATTTAAGTAATACTTATGTACAAAGTTAACCGAGAACATGTTTAATTTTATTTAAGAAAAAAATATTTAATTATTACTAATACTTATATTTAACTCTTAGAGAGCTTAAATATATGGTTACAGGTTATCCATTCCTTTAATCAAAAAAATGTTTTTTGAAAAACTTGTTATTCAATAAATGTACATTCTACAAAAAATCATTGGTTTATCACATGATAATTCAAATCTTATCACTGGCTATTTTACCCTTTGTCTTTATTGGTTAATTCTGGATATTATACAATAATACTACAAGCTTGATATAAGAGTCAAAATTTTAATGTGGAGTCCAATGATGGAGCAGTTCTTAGGTTACATGCATTGAGTTCCCTCAGGGGTCAAGACCACAAAAGCATTCTTTCCCACTTGGCAAGTAATTTTAAAAGCCCCATCATACCGGCTTAAGAACTATTTGAATTTGTTTCTCTGTGGATTACTAACATGAGAAGTGTAAACAAAGAAAAGATCATCATTTTTTTAAAAAAATAGGCTTACTTTTAGATTGTTTAAATCACTAGGCACTAATATTTAGTAGACTGATTTTAGCCTTCTCCAGATCATGACTTGCAAATAATGGAGTTTTTATAAGCACATGCTCATGTCTTTTGAATTGCAACATGACAGGGGAAAATTTGGTGCATTCATTTATTGTTATATTGATACAATCAACTTTTTCAGGTAATTTGTTAAACCTCTGCTTATGGTTGCCTTCTACAAAAACCCTAAAGAGTCTGCTTAACTCTCTCATCATTGTTTCACATGGGATAAACTGAGAATTTCTTATGGAGCTCATAATATACTTGATGTGATGCCTCAGAATCTATCTCTTTCATGTACTAGAAATACTAGAAGTATCATGAACAGAAAAAATAGAAAAAAGCTTACAAACTAGAGAGAATTGAAACTGGGTAAAATGCTTTATTACATTTTTAACATATGTTTTGAGAACAGAGTAGGATGACACAAATTTTGTAAATACATCATAGGTAACCAAAATGGACTTTTGCCTATTAATAGGGGGAAATGTCCCATAGAAATCTAATGGTAATCATTAAATTTATGTGGAAGAATGGAGTGAAATACCTTTGCATAAGACTTATGAGAATGTTTAGATTTTTGAAAACAAATGTCACAAGACCTAAGTCTATTTACAATAGTCACATATAAGCTTGGCCAATAAAAGTACTTTTAATACATATTCTATCAATTGAGAGCCAAAATGTCTATATCTACAGTGAGTATAATAAATTAATTTGCCACTCACACTTTTCAAGGTCATTATTCTCCAGGAATTATTATTGCAGGAATTTATTTTAGACATCAAGATGGTTTGATATAATTTATATATTTCCTTTACACTTTTAGCAGTTTTGTTTTTATTGAATGTGATAGAATGATATGATAATAATTGCATGATAATGTATCGATTAACATAAAGGGAATGGGTTACTGTTAAATTTTTATAATCTTTTATTGATTCATCAGTAATTAAATTAATATAAGTAAAAATAATATTATAAATATTAGGAAATTGATACACCACATCAATTTGATTTCTGCTAAAAAATCAGCTGTTATTTTACCTCTCCCCTCATAATGTAAATTTTTATAATTAAATTGCTAAAGATGAAAGCTTTAATTATTAGTCTTTCATTGTTCAGGTAACTTTTATTGAGGAATTTAAAGCATATAGTCTGACAAGACTAACCTCTAATTCTAGTAGAAAAAATGAAGCACTTGGAATGCCCAGACTACAACTAAGGCTTTTTTTTGGTAATGTAGTAGTTCAGTACTTTTTAAGTGACAACTTAAAAATATAGAATTTGGAGCTGCTGAGTCACTTGGTGCAACTCCACTCCCAACCCATAGCTACTATTGTTAGTTCAAAAGTAAAGTACTTTATTAATATCAAAATACACCAAAATAACCTTTTTTAAAAATTTAGCTTTGATCTTATTGATTTCTTATGTATGCTTATCATTCCACTTCCACATATTATTTTTAGTAACATTGACAATGATATTTGGTCTTAGGCAAAGTATTGATAAATGTTATGATAATAGTTACATATACCAAGAAATGATTTTTAATTGTTTCTTTGCTTTAGATAGAGAAACGTTCTGTATGATTACACTTTTTCTTAATGGTGTTTAAACCCTTGGTCATTTATTAAATGGCTGAGAAAAGTTATTTTATGTTGCAGCAAACATTCACTTTTCAACATTTACTTTGATGTTATTTATAGAACACTCCCTAAAAACAATTTCAGATGTTTTTAGAAAAACTTTTTATTGATTACATACACAAATAATTTATTGTGCCCATGTGTGTAGATATGTCATATTTGAATTTTAAATTATAATTAACTATAAAACCCCAAAAGTAATAATAATGTGTGTGTGTGTGCAGATATATATTATTTGAATTTTAAATTAATCAGTTATATTCAAAAGTATATTTATTATTGAATAATTCATTTCCTAGATCTCATTTCTTTAAGTTTTATTATACTATCTCATATTTTTAACTGCAACTAAGACAGTTAATAAAAAAGAGCAATAAAGCAACTTCAAACCACCCAAAAAAGCAAAGGAAAATGAATATAAGTAGAATGAGAACATATTAAAATTAAAATACATGAATGAAAGGACAAATAGGTATCAATGAAATCATTGAAATAAAAAAAAAAACTAAAACAGAGTTGGCCAGGAGATAATCCTAAGTAATAAGTAGTAAACAGTTAACATTTTAAATTGATTTCCATGAAATCATAAAGATGTAGACAAAAATAACAAGTCAGAGTGAATGGATGAATCAAATATATTTGCTACTATGTTGTGGAGAAGTTAATGATCAGAATAAATAAATAAGTTTTAAGAGATCTTCATCCTACAGAAGATTAATAATAATTGATAATAATGATAACGACACATACCCAATTTTATATAGATAGATATTGTGGTGTTATAATTTAAATATAATGTATGCATGTGACTAGATTTCTGCACAGAAGTGGACCCTAATGCCTCCTATAATCAAAAGTGTCTTTCCAACTAAAGAAGTAAAAGAATAATAAAAGCAACTAATTATCAGTAAGCCTGAAGTTATAATCAATATGCAAACACAATTGTAAATATACACCTGGGATTCATTTTATGCAGATTTTTTAATGCAATTTTGAAGTTATGTGATTCATGTTTCTTCTTAATATCTTTTTATGCAGTTTTCTTTTATGCGATAAAGAAGTTCATATTTCACTATATTAATCAAATATCAAGAAATATAAATTATTAATAACTTATTTTGACTTGAAATACTTTTTTTTCAAAAATATAATGTTATATTAGCAGCTAACATGAATATAGCCTGAAGCTATTTAGAAACTTAGCTTCTATGGAAACAATCTACTTATACTTACGAGTATACAAATATCGCAATAAATATTCAAAAATTTTAAACTTTTAAAACATATTTTATTAGATATAAGAGAAATAAATAAATATTCTTTTAGATATTTAAAAATAATCAAAATAACAAAAATTTTGTTGACTTTGTAAACTGAAAATAATCTTTCTAGAAATGACGATGTATAATCTTTTTGTTTGGATTGTGATCTCATTTGTTTAATATTTATAGAAACAAAATGTGAACATTTAAATTTTATTTCAGTAGTAAACAAAAATATCTATCAAATGAAGTCAAATTTATTATTATTTTCTGATCAGTAATAATTATTTAATCATATATTTTACATTGACATGTGAAAAAAACACCAGAAAATGCTGAAATCTGAGTTTGTTGCAATGAACAAGCTCTTAAATTCCAATGAGAGACAAATAATACTTGTATATCTGTATTATGTATGTGCATGTTTATATTTTTTATACACATATATACATTGAGAAACTTTTAGATAGTAAAAAGTTATAATAACCTTTATTTTCTACATAAAAAGAATGTATCTTTAAAATGTGTTTATGTTTTTTTATGCACATATGTACATGGAGAAACTTTTAGACAGAAAAAGGTTACAAGTAAAACTATTTAAGAACTTTTAATTTCTACTTAAAAAGAACACATCTTTAAAAGTTTTTAAATATTTTTCTTGTAACTTTTTTTTGTCTAAAAGTTTCTCCATGTATATATGTGGATAAAAGAAAATTTAACCATTAGTCATTATTAACATACTTGTAGAAGCATGTTATATATAGAGAGTTGCACTAGATGAAGTGCATTCTCTAACAGCTAGACATAGTAGTCTGGTTATCATGAGCTTCATAAACAATTAGTAAAATCATCATCTCAAAGTTTAATCACTGATAACATTGTCAATAGAAAAGCATTAACACAGCACAAGACTGAAAGTGGAGCTAGTTGTACTTTATCTTATGATGAATTTGATTGCTTACCAGTTCACAAATGAACTGCATATTGTCAAATAGTGATAATGATTAAAATATGTATGAAAAAAATGAAAAATAAATTACACATAAAAACATATTGTTTTGAATAAAATTAAATACTGTAATTAATAAAAAAAGTTTGTCTTGTATCAATTTTTTTCAAAATATTTGAAATTATTTATTAATCATACTTTATTTCTTTATTTTTTTATGCAAATTTTAAAGTAATTTTTTCCTGTTGCTTTTCTTTTATGTGATTTCTGAAAATTATGGAACATATCCTTCATTTTTCAAGGTAAGTTAAGTCTATTTTTGTGTGATTTTTTTTAATGCAGGTTTTTTGTGGAACCTATCTACCATATAAAACAAGACCCAGGTGTATATAACCCCATTGCTACTCATTCTTTGTCATTCACCACAATTACACTATGGGTGCAAAAACAAATTTCAATGTTTATAGAATCTTTTCAGTAATTTTTGTGTTAGTTTTCTTATATAAGCTTTGATGATAACTTTTTTTGAATCTGAGGCCAGAAATCTCATGAAGATATCTAGTAATGTTAAAGGAAGTTGTTTTTTAAAGTCAATGAATAGAAGGCTATTTTGCTCTATTTGTTAATAGATAAAACCATGGTTGTGATACAATTTTAGAAAATAAAATTTATTGGCTACTGCTATAGTGTTATGATTTATTATAGTGTGTGTATATATATATTGAACCTGATTGAAATCCGATTCATTTGCGTTATCGAAAAAAAGAAATTTACTAAGCTTTTAAGTTTCATTAAATGTAAGGTTTAAATTTCATTATTATTTAAACAGAATGCGTATATCAAAATACACACGCATTTATATGTAAAACGGATTTTTTTTTTTAATGTTTATCGATTTATTTTAGAATAATTCTTATACCGCCTGTTTTTAAATCCATTTGATTTAAAAACAAGCTGGCTAGCTAATTGCATTACTGTTGCTTTTATTTTAAATATTGTAAACAATATTTATTAGCGGAGATTTGATTTTTTATGTTGTTGTTCTCATTTCAATAAACCCTGGGTAGAATTCTTAGATAGATTGAGTGGGAGATTAATATTTGCCCTGCCTAAGGCATAGAAATTGGACAACAAGTAAAGTGTTTCACGGGAAATGGAGCAACGTATAAATAACCCCGAAAATTTGGAGTGTCAGTTAATTCATTTTTGAGAGATAGACAAGTGGTTTTCTCACGTGAAAGTTATAGCAGCATGGACTTTTAAATTTCTGAATAAAGGACATCAGCTGTTATTAAATACTTTCGCTTGCAAAAATGAAAAATTCTATATTTGTTATGACCACCAGAATGGCTTGCTAACTCCACAAAAGACGGATCCCTGACTTCCAAGTTTGCTCCAGTAATGCCTTGAACACCTAAAAGAAGCCAGAACCTCTTTACATCTACCTTGCTGCCTAAAGAACCTGAAAATGAACTTAAGTAAAAGTGCGCACTCTACGTGAACATTGCTTTTACCGAAAGGTAACTATTTTCATTTTTATTCTTCCCAGGGTAAATTAATTCTCATTAAATCTCCGCTCAATCTAATCATAAATATGTCTTCCTAAATCAATATAGCCTCATATTTAATATTTGCTGTGTTTTCCAATATTTTATAGTGTGTCTTAGAATCTTAGTTTTAAGATTCTAATTTGCTTTCCGTTTTGTTTATTGGAGAGTGACGAATGAGTTTTATATTTTATACCTCACTTTTATAAATGCTTTAGCAGCCTCGTATATATACATATATATATATATATTGCTTACCTGTAATTATTTAGTATTCAATAATTAATTTGTAATTTTATACTCTGTGTTTACCCTAGTGCTTAACCTCCAAAAATCTTTTGGCTGACAACTTTATTGTCTGATTTTCGCAGGTGGAGATTTTATCTCTAAGATCTCTAAAAGCGGAAATTAGAATTGTGTTTTTCTTTGTAATTTTATAAGTCGTCAGCAGGAAGATAAAATTTATCCTTTCTTAAATTACAGGTGAGCGATACTTTCGTTCTGCTAAAGTGTTTACAACTTTTAAGATTTTCGTACTCCGTGCACTCTCCGATAGATTCATTTGTGTATTTATTACATGTGCTTTAAATTTATCAGAGCATGTACTCAGAATTTGTTTGTAAGTTTATTTTCTTTTCGTTATTTGCTGGAACAGACATAACTGTTTTTCTAATCATTACTTGTCTCTTATTGAGACCATTAATTATTAATTTTAAAGTAATTTTCGCCAATCGTTTGGCTGGGGTTCACCAGTTTAATTCTTTCTTCATTTCAATGATATTTTTCGATTGTTCTTGGGGTGGATCAATCGCTGTTATTTTAAACGTAGTAATTGGTGCAGTTCATACCGATATAAGGACATTCAAGATCTCACCATGTTTAGATCTCGAACAGCTCATCGGCACTGGTTCTTTGATCTATTTCAAGGGCATATGGTTTAAGTATCTGAAAGGGAAAATCAGTGTTTAAGTGAATCCTCTGCTGAATGAAATTTGCTTCCTCCCTTTTAACTTTGTTTATTAGAAGATCAGTAAGACTGTCATAGCTTTGCCTTTAGTATTTCTGGTACATGCCTGAGTTAACTCACATTTATTATGTCATAAACTTAAATTTAATAATTTATTTTCTCATAATAAAATTTATGAAATATGTTTAACTTAATTTGGCTGACGTTTGTCTTTGTGCTTTTGTCTCAATTGTCTAAACAATTTAAGATCTCTTATTTCTCCCTGAGTCTAGTCGGTGCAAACCATCATCATCATCTATTATGATTACAGTAAACAAATTTTTCAGACACGTAGTGTTCTGTTGGCGCCCTCTGTTTCAGAATAGATTGAGTATCCGGTATAATATATATATATATATATATTGTGCCAGTCGAAATTGTTTGTCCACATAACAACATCTAGCATCTAGGCAAAAGTACCTCGAGTCCAATCATGTGTGAGATACATATGTCAGGAACAATTATGAACTCTGTCCTGTATGCCCAGATTCCAGATCTACTAACTTATGAGCAACAAATCTGATGATACTGGAATATTTAATTTACCACCGGCCAACATCGCACATCGGAGAAACAAAGAGACTCAAGGGAAAATCATGACAAATGTGTATATACATTTTAAAACAGACAAACACTTATGCTTAACTTTAGTGGGATCTTACATAATTCCACCAATCATGACATTTAAAATTAAACTAAATCAATTAACTAAAGAATGAGCAATGATCAGATGTTTAGTTTTAAATTTATATTTAATAATGAACAAATAGAAATAAAAAAGTATATACATTTGAATTATATTAAATGGTGATTACCCTCATATTACAAATAAATTATATTGTGCTTACTCGTACTTGAACTTAACTATTTACAAATAAGTGATGAAGAATTTTGATGCTGTGTAATGACATTTCAATTTATTTAGCGCTTTTATAAAGTGTACCATTTATAATGATTCACCCAAATTACAAATAAAAACACAACCTTGACTGATCCCAGGATGGGTTACATAATTGTCGATTAACTAACTGATGAAGCTATCATAAGTGTAATATATATAAGGAAATATAATTTTTAATAAAGATTTATTTACTGAACATATGTGGAATTATCTTTCTAAATTATATATATTTATATAGAGTCATCAAGCAACACATCAGAAGTTATTTCATTTATGAGATATGTTTAATTAGAACATAACATTAGATAGAGATATTTATAGGCTTGAGCTTTTTGAAAAGAGGGATCTAATATAAAGTGATGCAGTGTTAGCATAATGGCTGAATATTGGCAGATCCAAATTTTTGAGGTGCTTTATCATATAAAAGAAAACAGTCTAGCTCACTTGCCACCCCACATTTTGTGGAATTGGTTGACAAAGAGATTGCAATGAGCTGACCTTTGCCGGAATTTTCCCATGCATTGCTATGTGAGCATATATATGGTCCAGGGACATTCATTGCCCTGTTTATGACCTGGAACAAAAATGAGATGACTTGAGGATTGCGATGCACATCTCCAGATAAAGCTTAAAACATGAAGAGTGGCCTATGCTAACAACGCTTTGGGATGGACTAATAACTAGTCAAATATCTATAATTAAGCTTAGCACCTATAATAATAACATCAAAGATAATGGTATGATCATATTTATTAAACGAAGTTTAAAGATATTATTAGAAAAGTATTTTTAATATCACCGAAAGTTCTAAATCCCCTCCCCCCCTTTCATTACACTTATTTAATAAAATTCCACATATGTATAACATAGTATACAATTAAGTCTAAGGTGTGCTTTGTGAAAAATATTTATATATATATATATATATATATATATATATATATATATATATATGTTTAGATGGGCAAGAATAAAGACATAAAAAGTAATATATATAGTTAATATATTTCCACTCTTACAAAGATTATTAACATTGTATAAATCGTAAACTAATCAGAGGTGAAACTTTATTTCTCCCTCTGTTGTTTATGCAAAAAAATATAATAATTAGCAAAACATTTTATTTTTTTAAAAAAAATCTTCTCCCAACCTAGCAAGCGTTATAATTTTAAAAATAAAAACAAACTAATTATTAAATAAGTGTTACTCCTATTTAATGTGAGGAGCTATGGTAAAAATAACTATACTGGCAAGGGTGGGAATTCATTGAAATATAATTTAAAATATATATATTAGAAAACAATATTAATAAAATAATTGCCGCATTAAATTAAAAATGAAAGAAATTACAAGGCTAATCAAAATAGTTATAGAATAAAATAGACTATAAAAGTTACAAATAATTAATATTAAATTTTCATATTAGGAGAAAGTTCTGAGTTCATAAAGGTGGCACTTTACAGCGTTACCTTTGGAAAGCAGGTAGCAGATCACCCGATTGTTTTTCACTGTATAGCAGCAGGTTCGCGAATGTTCATCATTAGTGGCAGGCTGTTGGAGTTGAGTTGGCCTGGTCATTGGAGAGAATGTGTTTCTTGAAAATTTGTGTGATGTAGATTCGTTCAGCAGATGCCTTACGAATCTAGGTACTCTCCTTGATGACAGAATTTTGGGCCCTATTTATATGACTCCAGTTTATCTAAGGAATGCTATTCAGTTGTAATACCTGCGGCTATAAAATAATATTGCAAAACAGCTTTTTTGGTAAGAAGTTTCTCCTTTGTTAATCAGGTAGTGTAAAACAATGCAAACAGATTGGTATTTTTGAAATAGTTGTTCTAAATCTATTTCTGACTCAGAAATAAATTTTACCAAACAATAAGTTTTGTTATTGAAATTTATTTAATTTTCTAATAGAGATTATAATTTAATCATGCTAATTTATTTTGGTTTACCAAGCCGATTGCATTATTCCACCCGCCATTACATACATATGTATTTTTAGTATATAAAATTTTAAATATACATTTTCATATAACATATACAAATATAAATATTAATTTATACGTAATCCCCCATCACTTTTAATATATACATGTGATTTACGCACATATATGACCCATTAAAATTATATGAAATATTATTATTGATTTATTTAATTTAAGGTTATTAAATCTCTTGTTAACGTTTATTTTGAATACAAAATTAAAAAAATTGAAACAAATAGGTGCATATATATATATATAGGGCTGGGATTTGAATCCAGATTGTTGGTGAGGGATAGAATAGGGCTGTGAAACATAATCTGAACCTTAGATTCCATTTCAATATATATATATATATATATATATATATATATATGTAATATACAAATCAATATATATATATATATATATATATCAAAATACAGTACAATTTATATAAATTATATTCTTTTAGAAGTACTTTCGACTATACACTTTGTAGTCTTTATCAACTATATAACGTTGAATAATCAAAACGAGACAACCCTTAACAATACCCATAGTTCAATTCAGATTTCCCACAATTCTGTTATCTTAACATTTGATGACTGGCGATTCATTAACATTTGATGATTTCTTGAAATCAACATAGCCTCTTTTATTTTACATTGTCATAAACGTAAAATAAAAGAGGCTATATTGATTTCAAGAAATAATCAAATGTTAATGAATCGCCAGTCATCAAATGTTAAGATAACAGAATTGTGGGAAATCTGAATTGAACTATGGGTATTGTTAAGGGTTGTCTCATTTTGATTATTCAACATTATATAGTTGAAATAGACTACAAAGTGTATAGTCTAAAGTACTTCTAAAAGAATATAATTTATATAAATTGTACTGTATTTTGATATATATATATTGATTTGTATATTACATATATTGTGAAACAAATACAGATATCAAACTTTATTTATTACATATATATATATATATATATATATATATATATATATGATATACATATATATATATATATATATATATATATATATATATATAATGTACCATCATCATTTTAAACATAGAAGTAATATATTTTGTAAAAAAAAAAAAATGTTGATTTCCTTTAATTCTAAATTGTATTATTAAAAAAAATCAATTAGTTTGTCTTTTTAATGAAGAATGATTGACCATACATCTTAGTGTAAGATGACATACATAATTTTTTTGAATAGTTATTGTATATTAAATTGATAGTTTGTCATATAGCAATAAATATAAAATTTAATACTTATTCTCATAAAAAGACTAATAAAATGAATTATAAATTGATGGATTTGTTTGATGATATTCTTATTTACTGCATACATTTCACATATAAGATATAAACATTAAAGAAATAGAGTGTGTGTATGCATGTGTAAATATTCTATGATTATATAATTAAAACATTAAATTACACATACAATGCATTATATATATATATATATATTGTAACAAATGGGGTTCGAATACAAGCGGATGTAATATATTACAAATTGCGAGTGTTAATGTTGAGCGACTATATACGAAAAGATATATATGTAAATAGTCATTCGAACCCTGTTACAAAGAGTGTGAATGATAGGTGGGTATGCTTATATAAATATATTTGTATATGTGAGTATAAAATGTGTGTATGTATTAACGGTGATGGTTACAAGCAATTATATACGGAGCTGTATAAGTTGTAATTGATTATTCGTATATATTTTATCCGTTAAAATTTTTCTTTAAGTCTGGTTTTAATAATATTGTCGGTGACACATGTTTTCTTTTGCTAATTAATCTTTTGAACATATGAAGATAGAAATAGAAATAAATCAGTTGTTGTAGGCGGTTTAGTAATAACTGGCGTCAAGAAGTCCGAAAACGGGTCAGGTGGGTATTTTTGGAAAACAATAGAAGAATGGGACAGTGGCGTAGGGATATTGGAAGAAAACTTTACAAAGTTAAAGAGGGAAAACAAAAGAACTTTTTTGTGGGCTCGAGAGGAGATAGAGAAAAAGAAAGAAAAAAACGCGGCTTGGACTACGGAGTGTGTGGACGTATAAAATTTTCTTAAGAAGTTTATTAATATTTCTCACCCAAAATGTCGGGGTAATTCAATAGCGCTAGTTTCGTTAACCGATCCAGTGGACAGTTGTCGTGGAACCCATCTGAAGTGGACCTACGAACTTCGCTATACAAAAGAGTTCTTGTTCATCAAGTGTAATGGCGATGAAAGATCTATGAAATGGGACCCTTTCATAAAGTGGGTGAATCATCTACTCCACCTCCAGAATAAGCTATTCAATATACCATAT
Organism: Epiperipatus broadwayi; assembly: GCA_028023455.1. NCBI lineage: Eukaryota > Metazoa > Onychophora > Udeonychophora > Euonychophora > Peripatidae > Epiperipatus > Epiperipatus broadwayi. Next base: position 3,092,435 of record JAQFVV010006336.1, read on the forward strand.
TGGAAATACATGCCATCCGTTATATCAACCAGACCAGTATTCGTGGAGAATTATCAATGCAGACTTGTCTTTGACCGTGTGAACGGTCGACGGTACTTAAGGTAATTGATGTTTACACTAAATATATGTTCATGAATGCGTCTTGGTAAAGAAACTAGTGTTACCTCATTATTAATTGCTATAATAAATCTCTTTTAAATTAAATAAAATAACTTTAAATAAACAGCTCTGATGTATAATTGCACTATTTTGATGCGTATATGAATTATATATGTGTGTATCAGGGTAAATGGGCTGTGCACTTAAATATTGATATATTTATATGCATGGATAAATGAGATTTTATCGGTATTAAGTATGGTAATAAATAGAGTAAATGGTATGATAACATTCGGGTTGGGTTATTAGATTTATAATGGATAAATTATCAGACAGAATAGATAGACACATAAGACTTAATTGGGTAGTGTTTAGCTTTGTTCTCTAGTTAGTCTATAGTCCCCAAACCCTGAGATTGAGCTGGTACGGATGCGTTACCATATATAGAGGTATATATATATACCCGAACCCTTATTTATGTTTTCGATGAGATAATTCTTATCCATGTGTAAGATTTGCGCATGAGATGGAATCAGACCATGCTCACAAATATCCTCACTCGAAGCTACGGGTAGAAGTGTATAATGGCGGCATAAATTATAACGGGTATACTATAATATATATATATATATATTAGTATTTAAATAGGTATTTAAAATATTGAATACTGTATTATAATGATCTGGAGAAGGAGAGCTTACGTAATCTGCACTACAGGGCGCCATCTAGGCATTTGAACCGAGAAAAATTTATAAAGTAGGCAGATACGTAAGTCCAAAAAAAATTATTTTATATATTTTGATATCCGGTCGTTAGCCCTTTGTCACTAGCTCAATGGAACAGCAGAGATTTATATTTACAATAAATTCTTATCTAAGAATATTTTAAAAAAAGAATAAAATAAGCCATTGCCAGTAATTAACATACAAACATTTATTTACACACATATATATAAAATTTAACATTTTATTTTAGTATGTTTATTTTAAATTTTAATTTGATTTTAGAATTTAAATTTACATTTTAATTTTTATAATATTATAAGTTTACATTTTAATTAAGTTCACATGGATGGATTTATGAAAGTTTGTTTTATAATGTTGAGTATAGATTGGTTACATAGATTACACGGTTAAAAACATTTCAAAATAAACATAACCGATCAAAATATAAAGTCATTGATAAAGTCAATTGCAGAGGGAAATTTATAAGAACCCAATACCATTCACCATAAGATGCCACAAGACACCAATATCTTAAAAGACATCTGACATAAATACATCTTAGGTACTCACCGTAAGGTATCAGTATTTACCGAATGTCTATATATTTTGATCAAATATGAAAACCAAAAGCATAATTAACCAGTAATGAACCCATGAAAGCATCTATACCCAACCTAAATTTAATGCATTTTTATTTAGAGTGTCAAGTATGAATAGACTACATAGATTTGCATTTGGAAAAAAAAATTCTATCCTTATTTAACCTTAGGCCAAAAGTTCGGAGTCAAACTGGCTGCAATCCATCTGATAGATTTATGTATTCAATGTAGCATGAAAATATGACAACACAAAATACTATACTGTCAGTAATGTACATCTGAACAGTAAGTAGAGTTAGAGAAGACATTGTCTCTCTACCAACAGGAATGCTACATCTGTTGGCGAGTAGAACAATAAACAAAAAACTCCATAGGAATGGGCTGTGGTCCTTTTCCGACTTACAAACCCATCCATAGGCAAACAGAAGGTGTGTGGCATATATATGCAATCCTGCCCATAGTGTATCTCATACTACATCTACTAATTACACAAATATATCCAATCCATTGAGCTAATTCAACTACAAAATGAATAACCTAAGATTACCATCCCTTAAACTATATATATAAACTTTACAAATTTATATAGCCATTCACGCCCGACTTAAATTTAACATTTATATAACTAGTTTAATGAAAAACAGAAATCATAATAAAACTTAAAGAACAAATAAATAAATAAATAAATGGAAATGATTTTACAAAAGAAATACATTAAATAAAATTATAACTAATTAATAAATAACGTTGGTCAGATAGGATTCTATTTCTTATAAATTAAATACTGAGAAAGTTTAAATTTTAAAATTCTTAGTGTTTCAAAATGTTTTTAATGTTCTTATGATTTTTAAAACATTCCTCTTTATCCCTTGCATGCTGTTTGGAATCCACGTTAAATCCCCCGATGATCCCGTTGTCCTCAGTGTAAGAAAAGCGATGTTTCATTTCTTTTTTTTTATAACAACTGAAGGAATTTAAAGTGCATCTTTCAATCCCTTCATCACCAACTCTCCAACTTAATACATCTCAGTCCTCTAATTAATTAAACGAAATCACTTTATTTCCAAATTTTTTCTTTTATACGTAACTTAAGGATCCAATGGACATTACGTCATTGATGTGATGGTCTTTTCGCTGAGGTCCGATTCCATTGTTTTTCTCTTCTATCTGACCTTTGCTTATACATTTTAAATACCCAAGACTAGTTTACATTTGACTAATTAAATTTATCATTTCCATTTTTTAATAACATTAATTAATTTGTTTTGTACAAACTTAGATATATTTTTATCTTTAAATCTTTACTGACAATTTAGTTTTAAAATACTTTTTCTTTTTTTTTTTTAATAAAGTTTTATTTTAATATTTTTTTTCATCTGTGCGATTATATAGATACAAGTTTTGTATATAATTTTAATTTTCAATTTTTCATTCTTAAAAAAGAAGTTTTATTTGCGAACTTTTATTTTTTTCATGTTTACTAATAAAAAAACAATGTAACAATGTCTGTGCCTGTTACAGTATATTGAATAGATAAATATACAGGAAGTGGTTATATTTTTATTATAAAATGTGATTTTAAGAATGTATTTTAGTTTGCAAATTTATTTTTTTATTATTATTCTTTAAAATGTCAGAATATTAATATTAATTTTTTTTTAACATGGATGAACCCTTAAAATATGTAATTTATATATACAACGCATGAAAATCATCATTTCAACATATATATATATATATATATATATATATATATATATTATATATATATATATATATATATATATATAAGTATTCATTTGGAAGTATTTTTGCAAATTCAATAATGTATATATTTTGGTTTTCATTAGTTTATCATTTGCAACAGATGTCAGAATCAATTTAAAATTATATAATAGATGCAATATATAAATTTATTTAATTAATTAATATTGGATTTCATAAATTACTCATAATCAACTTATTATACCATAGTTTAATATAAATTTTAAAAATCTCTATATATTTTATCTTAAGTATTAAAATATCAGTCAACCAAAATACTGACTAAAATATTTTACTTATTTTAATAATATTTTATATTATCTTTAACATTTCTTTACTTTTTACTTTGTTATTACAATGAATAAATAATTAGACAAGGTTGATCTAATGTTTTATTACCTCTTTACCTGGTACAAATTCTTATTGACCTAGTGAATTAAAGTTCTAAACTATTGATTGGACAATTACAGAATCAGCAGTAAAATATATTCATCTTTTAATCTTATATTAATTTTAGTTTCATTTGTAAAAAGCAAATTAATAATGTATCAGAATATAAAAGTGAACAAAAGTTTATCAAAAATAAATTTTTATTTATAATTATAAAAATATTTTATATCAGAGAACGTCAAAAGAATGTTCATAAACTATTAGAAAATATTGGGTGTGTCAGTGATTTTCTTTCTCAATTTATGTTCATGTAAATCTACAGAATTTTTTACTAAAATCTTACTATTTTTCTAAAATAATTATATTTTCTGCATATTTTATCAAAATAATTCATAATATGTAAAAATACTTTAAAACATTCATTTTTATTTGAAAATCAATTAAAGAGATTGGGGAAGTTGACAAGTGTGAAAATTATTGAAAAGCGCTGACTTCTTTTTTAATTTACATTCTCATAAAAGTAAAGAATATTTACTAAAATCTTAAGTATTTTTTTAAAATAATTTTATTTTCAGCATATTTTATCAAAATAATTTAAAATATGTAAAAAAATATACTAAAAAAACACTCTAAAATATTCATTTTCCTTTTCAAAATCAAAACAAAGAAGTTGGAACAGTGAAAATTATTGACAGGTGTGCTTCTTTTGTTCGAAATGAGAACCAATCAATCAGCATCTAGGAAAGTCTGCCTCCTCCCATTGTTGTACATTCAAATCTACATGTTATTGACTTTTACTTGCAAAATAATTCTAGAGATGGTAGCATCTTACGGTACTTTTTAAACTTTAAAATGAGCATAAATTCACTATGATAATGTAAAAATTGCCAGTTTTAGAGTGAGTTAAAGCCATCAATGAAAATACTTAAAGCATACAGTAAATGAGTTAATCAAGATTTGTGGAAACTAATATAGTTATTTTATTTTAAACCTGTACAGTTTGATGCTCAATGTTACAGTGATATACCATATTTGTTTGGTTCTTTACATGAAGATACTTTATGCTATTACAATTTGATATTTTAATGTGTGGCTTGAATAGAAATCAGTTAGATGAGATTACCTGATATTTAATTCTGTTATAATTAGTATTTAACCTATTTAAACTTAAACCTAAAACTCATTTTTTTACCTTATATGTATTAAATATGTTACAATTGGTGCATAAACATTGGAAGGCATCTGATAATTCATTGATTTGTTTGTTTTATATATTTTATGTTACAATTGGAATACTTACTGGGACTTGATAATTTAATTGTGTTACAATATATGTTACTTTTTTTTCATAGCCACTTTATTATTTTAGCTAGAAGACTGGTTAATGTATACTACATTTCTAATAACAGATTGTAATCATTTACTTTATCTGTAATATTTTTTGTACTGTACAGGAATTAGTTTTTTTTTTTCTACCCTGGAATGAATATTATAGACACGTTCTGAGTCTGAATTCTGTAAATAATGTATTTGTTTTGAGTCTACTATACATTGTATAAAATGCTGCAATAAAATGCTACATGAATGTTCTAGGTGTGGAGTGTTGCACTAAAAGTATTCTTATAATACGATTATTCCTCTTCCATTTATCACCTTTATGAGAAGTGGCTTTATCTTTTCAATTACCTATTCTGCTTAGCTATTACTTTTTGAGTAAACAAAAATAGAAAACAAACAGTGTATGTTTAAAACTATTAGATTAATAAAATTCTGAGAATTGATTAGAAGTGAATGTCAGATGAATGTTGATGTAGTTATCTGGGATATTACCTGGGCAGCCCACAATTTTTTCTGATATTCTCAGAAGAGCAATACTAAGATTTCAGACCATTCAAGGAAATACAAAGAAATGCATATTAGGAATTATAAGAGATTGAAAATGAAATACATGGGTGAGATAACAAACAGGTGTTACTGACATCATTGAAATAATTAAGAGACTGGAGTAAAGTTGGTTGGAGGTATTGCTATTAAAGTTAATAAACAGATGGAAAATTAAAATCTTAAACTGGATTCAAAAATGTTGCAAAATATCTAAATAGAAACTACATGTTAAATTAATGGATGAAATAAGGAAGTGTGTGAGGTTAATGTGGAGAAGAGAGGCTAGAGATTAAAGAAGATCAACTAAACTTGAATAAATCTTCATTCAGCAGTGGATTGATAATGGTTGAAAATGCCGATTATATATACATATACCTGTAAACAATAATTTAACAATTAATATAAATGTAACATTGTACAATACATGCACACACATCTTTTTAGAAATCATGCAGTGGATCAATAATGGTTGAAAATGCCGATTATATATACATTTACCTGTAAACAATAGTTTAACAATGGATATACCTCTAACATTATATAATACATGCACACACATCTTTTTAGTAATACAAAAAAATTATTACTAATAGTGATTTACATGTAAATTACAGATTAAACTATTTTAACAATATATAATTTACTTTTGTATTTACATATAAATATAAATAATATAAAGCATTTATTATTACAAATTAAATTTTCCCATAAATACGCATAAAAAAATATTTTTTATAAATAAAATACTTTTTTTATTCAATGATGAACTTTATTCATCCAATAAATAAAATAGGCACATTATAACTTGTAACTTAGGTGAGAAGATATGGCCAATTTAATTGGTATTAGGGATATCTGAAACAAAAAAATTAATAAGAAAAATATATAATTATTATAAAATGATGATTTTACAAATTTGCTGTGAATGATTGAGATACAGAAATATTTAATAGCTTCCATGTATCCTGATGGAGTTTAACATAGGAAACTTTGCAGTCTCTTGCTTTTAATGTTTTAATAATATCGAGAAAATCAGTAAGTAGATTTCTTGAATTTCTATCAAATTTGATGTTGCACTAACATCCACAGTGAATAATTCAGCATGATAAAGAATCTTATTGCTGAGAAAACACCAGCATGTATACAATCTTGAATATTAAAAATTCTGTTCTCATATGATATCATCCAACAGCTGATTAACAATATGTACTGCTGTAGAATTTTGCACCTATGTAGAAAGTGCTGCAGTGTTTTATTTTCACCACTGCACATTTGACATGTAGTATGTATTTTGTTAAACCCTCTTTTATTCACTAGGAATTCATTAGTTGGTAATGAGTGTATGTTTATTTTTAAAATAAAGTCTAGATATTTAGCCTCAAGCTTCCTTAGTTTGAAATGTTTGATGAGGGTTTATTGTTAACCTTGAAAAAAGTTGCTATTATCACAAAGGATTGACAGAACAGTTGATATGTGAGCTTATTCCATATCACCCCCATGATAATTCCAGCACTTGTAACCAGATTGACAATCCATATTGGTCCAGGATAAGGACTGACCATGAGTTGGCAGGATATCAGTGGGAATGACTAGGGATTGATAAGAGTCCTCTGAGAGTCCTCTGAGTTTATTCTTCTAATTGTAACAAACATATTATGTGCTCTCTATATTAGAAAGATAGAGATGGTATGTAGTCCTAATCCATTGAGTTTTTTAAGCAGGCATGCCTTCTTAAGGCTGCTTGTGACAGTTTTCTTTTTCCACAGGAATCCAGAACATAGGAAATTAGTTTTTGCTATGAAGGTCTTGGTGGGAAGGATGATTGAAAGGAAGTAATTTATTTTAGGGAATATTAATGAGTTGAGTAGTATGACCTTGACATAGAGAGACAGGTAAATACCAGAGAGTGATTTAAGAGTATCTGTTATAGCCTAGAAAGCATGTTTTGTAATTGGATTCTCATGTCACAAGGAGAAAACATGAATGGAAACCCAAGAAACTTCTGCAGTCTGGCTAGAAAGGGTGATGGAATTTTTGTTCCAGAAGACAATTTCCAGGCTGCAGATTTGTCCCAATTGAAAGATAGATGATATCGTTCTGAAATACCAATGTAATATGTCTTCCAATATTGGCAGGCAATCTGTAGATGGGAGAAAGATGACTATGTTACCATCATAAAACTGAAAGAGATGTCTCTGCGATGCACATTCTCAAGCTGGGGAGTGAGGTAAAGTGCCTGACATAAGAACCAATGGGTTGATGAATGCAGTAAATAATAATGTGCTTAGCAGAGATCCCTGTGGTATAGAGATGTTGGGACAAAACCCTGGAGAGATTTTGCCATCCAACATAACAAGAATCTCCCTGTTGCAAATGAGGTTCTCTACAATGAATAATAGGGTTTCAGGAATAGAAAAAAGTTCATAATATGCCTATGAGTAGATTGATCCTCGCTGAGTCAAAAGTGGCCTGAATGTCCAATTGTACAGCTATGGGCCTGAAATTTCTCTGGTGCCTCACTTGTTCAACTGTGATTTTGAAAATAGAGGCTGCATCAATCATGAATCAACTCCTACATGCAAACTGTGAGGGAGATAAACTGGGAATAATTACATCTTGGATCAAATTTTTGATTATAGACTCTTATTTTTATGAAAGAGGCATCATCGAAATAGGACTAAGACTTTTGAGTTCCAATGGTGGTCAATCCCTTTTCAGAAATGGCATTAATGAAAACAGAGTTCATTCAGCATGTTAAGAATGATGGGAATGGAATACTTTTGCCATAAATATTACATTTTGATATATAAAACTAGTTAATAGTCTTTACAAGAATTTGCATAATTAAATACTTAAACACTCTTTTTTTGTTTTGGAACTTTAAATTGATTAATTGCTTTGTTTTTGCTGATTAATTTAAAGTCTTTTTAACTTGTAAAAAGCTGGGCCACCACATTAATTAAATAAATAATACAACAGATTGAATTTTTATAATATCTTGTGTTTGAATACATTAAATATAAAGTTATAAACATTGTTAGAGAAAGCAAATATGAATGAATGTAATAAGACTGAAAAAAATATTCATTACCTTTAAAAAATTTGGAAGAAAAAAGATTTGTAATATTTTTACAAATGGTTATTTTTATAAAGATTCACAAATTTTACATTTTGAGGGTTATATGTTAAAATGACATATCTATAGACAGATACATCAAATTCCTCTTAAAATAATATATAATATAAAAGAGCAATGAGAAAATGTGACGAGATAAAAGATTAAAAGGATTTATCAGGGTGATTGTGATAAATAAACAAGGTATTTTTCCCCATTTAGTGCAATATAAAATATTAATGAAAACAGTCACAATACTGATGCTTTTTATTATCTGCCCTACATGACAAAAACTAGGATCAATTGTTATAGTAATTATAATTATAAACATAACATGCAAAAATTATATTTGCTTAAAAAAGTAAAAAATTATCTACAGATTGCAAAAAAAGTTGCTTATGTATAGATGGCCAAAAAGAGACATATGGGGGTTTGCTTGCACTGACATGTTACAATGAAACAATTTTTTTATTATAACCATTACTTAGAAAAAAATCTTATAATTAATAGTTTTATAAATAAGTAGGAAATAACTAGACTAAAAAAAATAATAAGATAAATTTGCTTATAAAATAGATAAAAAATCCAAGGAATTACACACACACACACACACACACACACACACACACATATATATATATATATATATATATATATATATATATATATATATATATATATATATATATATATATATATATATATATATATAACCTTGTGGCATAGTACTTCTCTTGGGGAACACAAATTTGGATAAACTTTGTCTCTTTAATAAAATAACATTATGAAATATAAACTTGTAAAACAATATTGTAACACTTACTCTTATATATAAAATATGATATTATAAACTTATACATTCGATCTACACCAATGCAATTTAAATATTGTTCCACCATGGTCCCTAGGCAGAGAAGCATAATACCCATAGGATACCTGCACCAATGTCAGAGCTATATTTAAATATATATAACTGTGACCATATTTCAAAGGCACAGATCTTCTTGGCTGCAGAAATCAATACCTATCATTCAAAGCACTTTTTTGTTTTGGAGTATGCTCCAGGCACCAATTAGCTACAAGAACTAACATGTTTTGAATGATGGCAAACTAATTCACCACATAAGAAATCCCAACTAACTCAATCAAAAGGATAATATAATATACTGTTACTTTATTTAGTGTTAAAAGATTTGACTGACAAATACTAAGTTTTAAAGATATTTTATTTTAACTAAATGCTTATTTTTATAATTTGTAAATTACTTTATAAACTCTTAATCAACATAACAATGATATTTTTTATATAATAAATACACAAACATTCTTAATTCATGCAATCAAATATTATATAATAAAAGCATTAAATAATATAAGACATTTAGAAACATGCATATCAATAGTTTGTTTTAATGTGGTTATAGAATTCATTTACTAACTGAATCTGGGAGGCTTTATAGATTAGAAATGGCTACATAAATATCAGAATTAGTAGTAAAAAATGTTTATTCATTACCTATAGGATTTTGGACTCTGACGTCTTGCTGAATGCTGCTTCATGTGAATTTTTTCCAACCAGTTAGATTTGAGATTTTTGTGTAGGTTCCTATCATTGCTATCCATATCACTATTATTCAAGACAGCTAGATATCTCTGAAAGTTTCAAGTTATTAGGCAGGCATCACTTTTATTGGACAGGTTCCTGATTTTTTTTATCAGATTAAGGCTGTAGTCTGGCTGTATGTCTCTGATGGCTGTTAACACTGTATTGTTATGAAAACACTGACTCTGGATGCATGGAGAAACTGATTACATAATTGAACTATACAAACCTCATTTACACAGGATCTATTGATGATAAACTTTATTACAGCCATAGAACCAAAAAATTAAAGCCAACTTACAAAGATATTCTATACTATAATTAAACATAAAACCTGAAAACTTTACATAATGCCTCAAATACCTGGACTTAATAATATAAAGGAAATCATTCCATCTTGATTACACCATGCATATTTTATTACTAGAAGTATGTGACATCAGATACTTTTGATTTACCATATCACTATATTGCAAGCTGGCAAGATTATCAATCTTTTTATTTTGTAATAAACATTGTATAAATATTAAGTCTCCTGAAAAAAAAAACAATCTAGAAGCTTCCACCAAAGATGTCATTTTCATCAGATTTTAATAGCCTCATAAAAAATAAAATAATACACTTTTACAAAAACATCTACTCCAGATCCCCTCTGATGATAGCCCATGTTACTCCTCCATATATTCCCTCTCTCACTAAATCTTACAAGAAAATATTTTCATCTACTTACTACCCTTTAATAGGCTTAAATAACTAAAAAGATAATTATAACCTGCTCTCATTCCCCTCTGCTGTTTATAAAATCCAATGCTCCCATGCCAGGTGTAATTCCACATATCTTGGTGAATCTCATGCATGACTAATCATTTGCTTTTTTCAACACACAATTCATCTAAAAAAAAATAACCAGCAAGCCAGAGTTCAGTTCAGTATTTTTCAACCACCAAATATTAGCTAGATGTATTCAGACCAATGGTGAAAAATTAGAAAAGCATACATTATAGCTAACTCCCCTCAAGATATTAACAAAAAAGACTCTTTTTTTTCTCTATAAAAATGGTCTTTATAACACAAATTAATATTCAACAATTTCATTCTACATTTCTACTACCACATATATAATTACAATACATAACACTTCATCCCAGTTATGAATATGAAAGCACTTAGCATATATTAATACATCAAAAACTCAAAAACTTCTTTATAGCTGTGTACTAGTGCACCACTGGTCAATTATTTTAATTAAAGCAAAGTATAATCATATACTAAATATATGTTTATGTACTATCACTAATAGCATGGAATTCTACTAACAACATAAATATATTTCACTTCATAAACTTGTGAGCTAAAATCAATCTTAGTATTTACAGTCATATGCTAATTAATATCCAGATTGATGAGAAAGAGAATTAAAACAACGAATATTTTCTTTATTAATAAAAATAAGGATTAATATTGGAATGTAATTGTTTATCTTATATTGATCAAAATAAATTACATTTATCTTTTATTTAAATTTAGGGAGAAAAAAAATTAATTAAATATTTTTTATTGCTTGCTTAAGTACGAAATATATTGAAATTAACTTACATAATTACACATCCATTAATACAAAAATTTGTTTCTATAAAATAATGTTTTTTTCTTTTGTTACAATGACATTAAGATTTATTTTTGTCAGTTCAAAAATAAATTAAGTTGTCTGTCAAAAATGTTTTAAATAATTTATTTAAAATAATAATAATTAATTAAAATGTAAGTCATTCTAGATTAATATTTTTATAAGCAACATTTGTATATATATATTATTTTTTTTAGAAATTTTAAGAATATATATATACAAATGTACAGTCACCATCAAGATTAATTATCTATTATTGTTGGCATGAGACAATCTGTCTAATTAAATGCTGTTTCATGGTTGTCGCAACTTAAAAGTAACTTTCACATGATTAATTACTACAACAGAAGTAAAGTAGAGTTTTTTTTCTTGCAGCTTGAATAAGTGAGAGAAAGGTATAAGATGGATGTTAACCGGGATAAATTTATAACTAGCTGGAATTGCAGAGATGCATGCACTACAGTGAAGCTAATCCCTCACTTGTGAACATGATTGAACTGCAGTGAGAAAAACAGCTATTGTTTTTAATATCCCATCTAGTAATGTCTGTACTAGCTTGTTGGTGGCTGTATAAAATAATGTCAATTATATTTGAAGACTGCAATATTTCATTATTTTTATGCTAAATAGAATAGCAGCTATGAAATAAATATTTTTAATATAATATAAAGTTTCTATATTGAGTAAGAAAATAAAATATTTATTTATAAAATAAATTAATTAAACATATATATAATACAGACTTTTTATTTTATGATATACTTCAAAAATAAGAATTTTTTTTGTTTGTTTTAAATAAACAGTAAAAAAAAAAACATTAGATATTATTTACAGACTAATGAAAATTTAATTTTATTTACATTATAAAAATAAATAAATAAAAAAACCATTATTGTATTCTTAGCCTTGAGCCTAAAAAGTTAAAAGTGTTTTGTAGTTAAATTTACAATAAGTTAAAAGAGTCAACTAATTGTGTTATTCATTTTTAAATTTTTATAGCAATTGTAATGTATTTTTGTTTTATTTGCTATTTTGTTACAAACATTTTTCAAATCTTTGATATTTATATATGATGTTTTCTATTTTAAAAATATATAAAAACTTAAAATTTCTAATTTTTCCATTTTTATGCTAACATCTTATCCATGCAATCATTCTGCAATAGATCATTGCTATTGAAAATAAACATTGATGCCATTCAGAAATGATATTTGGTGTAATAAGTGTAGAAACTTTTAGTGAAATAGTACTTAACCTTCTTTCCAAATCTTAATGTTTGCATTATTATTTTATTTTTAAAATTTGCCTTTTCAGGTTCTAATTTATGATTATTTTTAATTCATTTGTTGTTGTTTTTTATTCTATATTTATTTCTAACATAGTTTAATTTCTAGACTTTTTTATTTATATTTGTAATTTTTTTTTATTATTAGTCTTTTATCTATGCTATATTAATACGTATATTGATTGAAAGTAAAATCAAGTGTTTGTCACAGGAGATAACTGGAAGAAAAAATGTCTATTATTATTTAGTCAATATCTTTTTATTTATTAACATCAAATGTTAAATGCCCGTTATTTTTTTTATTTTTCTTTTAGAAATTATGCATATTTCGAAAGATGGTATTTGAGAAATAATCTGAATTATAGTAAGCATTGTGATAAATAGTTGTGAAGTTGACTAAACTTAGATATTCTCTAAGAGTGAGTGCACACTCAAGTTGGTATCAGTGAAGTATTCTAAGTTGACAACAAAATAATCTTATTGATGTTTTTATCTTAAACAAGTGTTGTTGGTTTAACAAAGACAATTCGATGAACAAAATTAAAAAAAAACATTTCTGATAATTTAGTTTATTAATGTCAATGCATGAATTAAAATCTCACAAAACAAATGTATATTCAACTTGGAAAAAGAATTTAAACTACTTCATTAAACATTATAGAATGTATTTAATTATTTGCAAATGTTATTGTTGGACATATATCATGTTGACATTGAATAATTCATCTTTTTCACTGAATTAAATAAATATAATACATGCTGAAATATAATGTCCATAATAAATCCTACACCTTTGAGTCATAACAGATAAAAAGCATATATCTTCAGTATGCATGTACATTTACTAAAAGATAGCACAGCCAAGGACTCCACTTAACACTGTTTCTGGCTCCCTGTTTCATTCTCTTTTTTCTAGTTCAGGGAATTAAATTTCTCTAAAACTATCCCTATTAAAAAGAGGACTTTTTTAGCTCTCTTTTCATATACAAGCTATATCCACAATGTAATCACAAGTAAGAATAATTTCAACTTTTATAAAAACGCTATGTAAATATATGGCAGCCAATGAAATTACAAACGATTAAACATAAATTTTACCTTTTAATGAAAATTTTCATTTCACTTAATTCTGTTGAATGAATGAGAGAGTCTAGTGGTTGGGAGGACTCCCAGGGGTCTAAATCCTAGTTCTTTTGAGGGAGAGGTCTGGAATGAGGGTACTGTGGTGATCGTTATCAATGTTGATTTTTCTCATTCACAAGATAGAAAAAATAACATAATTTATGGTTATTCTTTAATGTTATCATTATGAGTGATTTTTCCATGCATTATTGCAAAATAGGTCACAGTTTGGCCTCATGATTCTAATTGCAAGTGATCCACCTTATTTAATTTTATTACTTCCAATGTTGTTATTGATAGGGCTGGCCTTTGCTGTTCATGTGATTTTCATGATGGATTAGAATGGTTTTCAGCAGAGACATTTTGAAGCTTGGATTTTTCCCTTGTTCTCCATAGGTTTTCCATAATTTTTCCAAAGTATTCAGGATTGCTCTCTTGTGAAGATATTCTAGACCATTTGGAAGAACTGAACAGTAGATTGATTTAGTCCATATTTTATGTTATCTCCAAGTGTTTTCCTATTTCTCAACTTTCCCAATATTGTACTCCTAAAAGACTATTCATATTTGATTTCTAGACTTTACAAATAATTCCTAATTGTAACATTCATTTGTCTTTAATGATTAATACAAACCCTTTCCAAATCACTTTCCCTTTTCATATGTATCCTTCCCCTTTCACTATGTTGCTCCAGAATTTCATTTTTACCATTCTTTGTAAACCTCTTATTTAACTATATTTGTACCTTTTTGATGAATAAACTTTCATCACTGAGAAAAAAAGATAGCAAGGCCAATCTACTATGTTTATTCAATAAATTGTGGTAAAGGCAATGCAAAGGTTTTAATGTTTTCTGGCAAAAAGTAAACTTTAAATGTTTTTGTTGTTATTACTTTTTCATTTGGTATATATTGTTTGCATTTATACTATGACTTTTATTCTATTACATTAAACTGTTAAATAATTAAATTGACATAGTTTCTTATTTTAATAAGAAAAAATCTTTCTCTGGCTTTTTTCTGATAATTAAAAACAACTTAATATTGCTCATCTTATATTCAAGCTATAAGCAAAGTTTATGTTCCTTTTATTTGCAGCTCTTTCTATCATTTTTAATCTTTACACTAATATTGAGACATTCCTCATAGTACACTCCCTACCTTTTGATCCTGATGATTTAATCAAAGAATAAGCGACTGTACATTTAAAGTCACAGAAAATCATAGAAAATATCAAAATATTGATTATATAGCCAATTAACTGTTTTAGGTTTTCTCATTACAAATTATATTTTTATATTTACTTTCTTTGTAATTGACTCTCTCAGATCATTTCAAAAATTAACTTGATAGTATATCACTAAGAAAATAAATTAACATTATCAAGAATTAACTTAAAAAATAATCTTCTCTACTTATAGTTTGCAATGCAAGCACATTAAAAAAAATATTGTATTAATCTAGTATATAATAAAAGTTCCAAACAATAGATTCTTATATCAGATTTACAATCTTTTTCAAATTTTTCTATTTATTTATCAATTTCACTTTATTTATAATAATTTTATAAACAAAATATAAAATTTCTGTAAGATTACTTAATGTTATTTAAATCTTTAAAAACTATTTACAATCTAAAACAATTTCCATTTTTTATCTGACTTGAATTTAAAATTTATATTTTCTTTTATATACTGCAATGGGGTGGGGAGGTATTAAAGTAATGTTTAATATTCAAAATATATAAGAATTTTATACATTAAGGAGAGCATGAGATCTCTAAGAGATCATTGAGAGATCAGCCCCCTGTTAACTCCTTAGAAGAAACTATAAGTAACTATAAATTCACCAGCATTATCAAAAAGTAAAAGTAAGTACTAGTAATACTCAAAAGAATAATCATTCATCATCATGAATGATCAACAATCAAATAAATAAATTGACAGTCATTCTTATGACTGGATTTTAAATGTGAATCAACAGTCAATCTGGTGACTGGATTTGAAATAGGTCTATTATAGACTAAACCAACTATTTAGCCTTTGCCTGCTTGGGGCAATTATTTAACCATTAATTTGGATGCACAGACTAAGTGCTAATTTATCTGAATATATTACCATAAAAACTATAATGCTGGGATATTAAAACATGTTAATCATCATCAATGCTTTGGCCACTTAGTACCGTTATTGTACTGGTTAACTATAAACTTAAATTCTAATAAGACTAAACTAAACTAAAATATAGTGCATGGACTTTTAAGAATATAATATTATGTGTCAACTAGGATATATCAATCATACTGAATGTCCCTTAAGCACTAAACCCATCTCCATTTGTATATCAGATCATTATGCATGAATTTATCTCAGAGAACATAAACTTGATTACTGTTATATGACCAAGATGATGATGCAATACATAATATGATCTAAAACTATTTGAAAATAAGTCACGGGAATAATTTAACAATTGAAATACAAATTTATTAACAAGACTAACAAAAAAAGAAAATTAGGGTCTTTAGAATGTGGCTACACACATATCAATTAACTTTCTGAATTTGATTAATATACATATTAAAACATATTATATTATGGTTTACAAATAACTTCATTAGGTTTATTTAAAACACAATCAGCACAGAGAAATGTGACTGAATAATTTGAATTGATATTTATTAATTAAAAAATTATTAAATTTTGCATGTGTCTATTTGACTCCCATTGATATATGCACAGAGATGTGCTGTACAATTGATTGATATTTCAATCATCATATTGTACCGGTCAGAATTGTATGTTCGTCTAACAAGAATTAGGACCTAAGCAAAAGTACCTAGAGTTCAATCATATACGAGATACACAGGTCAGGGATACTCATGAACTCCGCCCTATTGCCCACTTCCCAAGTCTATCACATTACAAACAACATTTCTGATGATAGCAGCCTACCTTTCAATTTACTCCAGCCCAGAAAGGTTCAGCAAAGATACAAGAGACCTACGGCTCAACTAATTGATAACGCAAAGTAATGATAGATGTGCACACACAAACCAACAAAAATATCCAAAAAATAGCTTATTAAATGTAAATTTATTAAACGTAATATTAATAATAATTGATTAATCATGTGAATCACTAGATATGGAGATTTACAATGAATTAGAAATTATATATATTGAACACTCGATTTAGGTTTCACTTATGGTCACTTGGGCATTCCATGTCAAACCGGATAATATAACACGGTTTGATGGATATGCACCACTAAATATACATAATGATAAATTAATTATTTGAACAGATGCGGCTTAATATGCTAATGTGATTTAATGGGTTGCTATTACTCATGCTATGATATTCCTAAATTAAGGAAACTAACCAATGACAATAGCTTTTAGAATGAATGCTTATAAGATTTTAAATTACATAGAATATGACCAAACTTAATAACAGTATGAAAGTTTTTATTCAACATATGATTACATTTAAATTAAGATGAATATAACATAATTTGATAACTATACGCGAGCTTTTATAACGATTATATTTTAAATAATAAATGATCTAACAAGTTTTGATTACATTTGGATTTCATGGAAGGTATATTAATTATAGATCAATTATTTTGGAACATTATGAGATGATTCATTTATTTCTTATCTGCGAAGAGAAATAGGAAAAGCATGATCATTTTGATATTGTCGTGCGAGTCAACATTTATAGATTTTCTCAATAGTTAATTAATGATGTATTAATAGCGGTTGAACGAAGGATGGGTAGCGCTAATAAGCGATAATATATATAATAAAGTTAATTAAATTTAAACTATAATGAGAATTTTGGGATGGCTTAGGGAAATTATATCATTACGGCTTATAGACATCTGAACCATATGAAAGGATAGGAACGATAACGTGTGAACCGCATGATAAGGCCTGAGCGGACGAGGAGCTTCATCAATTTGGGAATGAAAAAAAATAAGCTTATCCACACTTGTGATGGATAGCATTGGGAATTGGTTGGCAAGATACTATGGTTCTGACTCGTCGAATGTTAACCCATAGCAGCACTTACCTAACCTAAGACAATCTGTAAGAGCTGGGGCCTCCACGCTCTGTCGAGAATTGTGCTATATATATATTCCATTAACGAGAGAAAGTATGACAAAGCCATTTTTGAATTAGGAACGTTATCACCGGGACACATTACGAAAGCTGTCAGGTTTGATTTACCCTGATTTATACAGCCTTAAAATACTAATTAAGTCTAACGTAATGAAATAATGATCTAAAAGCAGTCCCAAACGGGGGCATACAACTTACTTAAAGAATTTATTCAATATCTTAAGGATAAAATATTAAAAACATTAAAATTCCTTCGTTAAACGCATATTAATCTGCCCGAGAAATAAGTGACTTAAATTATCATTAGATGGCGGGCTACTTATAAAATGAATTATTTAGACATAAAGATCTGAATTAAATTTATGTAATACTCAATTTTCATCCTGTTAATCAATAGCGTGGAGCAATAGTAAATTATTTATTTTAAATAGCAATGAAGAGCATAATATTCATTAATAAAACATAGTTTAGGAATATCTCTCGATCGGATGAATTTTATAATGTAAGAAAGCTTACGTTTACGATTAAATATTCCGCAATGGCAGAATAGCAAAAATAAATAGGATTGATTCACCAGATCGAGTTATTAGCATATTAAAATTTGATATGATTTGCATAATATTAAATAAACATTGCCGCATTAAAATAAAAATACAAGGAGAGTGAGAACCTAGCATTCGAGTTTATAAAGTGAGAATTACAGTTTAAATATAAAACAAAAAGAAATCAAAAAAGAAAAGAGGTCATTGTTTAGGCAGTTAATCGGCTTAGCATTACCAATAGAGAAATAGGCAATTACATTTTTACATTAGGAAAAATTTCAAAACTAGAAATGTTTAAAAGACATACATTAGCTGATGGGAATTAACATTATTGGAGGTTTACATTTATATTTTACAATAGAAAAGGTTATTAAGAGAAAGTTCATTTTTGCGGCAGGGAATTACCTTTCTTTCCGATGAATTTCCAGCCGGGTGCGCACGTGTTGGTTCCATGTTTGATAAAAGAGTTAATTTAGCAACAAATTGACTAAATTAAGGTTTCAGTCCATTCTTTATTCAATATAAAGTTCATTTTGGCAGTAATTTATGAACGATGGTTTCCGAGTATTTAGGCATCGGTTAGATTTTTGGAGAGATCCGGGGAAGCAAATCTATGTTTTACTAGCTCGTCATGTTACTGTTCAGAGGGGCGTGACTTCCCCTTAGCAACGCGTTAGAAAAATGACATGTCTCTCTTTTAGTTAAAAAATGTGGTTGTATTTATACTCGTCACCGCTGATGGGTAGTTCCCGGATGTTTTAATAACTACAATGATACAGCATATTTTGGACTACAAATGAGATTAAGTTCGAGAGTTGGTTTTGATCTACTTTAGGCTGAAAATAGACCTGCGGAATCAACGTTAACTAACATGATGTTTAAATAAATCTATATTATAATAAAACAGATTCTTTTAGAATTTGGAAGACGGTAAGTCTTTTATTTACTAATTTTACGTCACACTCTCAAACTTTCTCTCTATTAAAATATATGTATGAATAAAATATACATTATGCAACGCTTTAAATTATTAAAGTTTATCTGTTACACACACATACGCATGATTGTTTACCGTAATGAAAATATATAATTTTTTTTTATGCATATTAATTTTAAATGAATTTAAAGTTTACAAATACATAAACAATCACGTGTATTGGTATAACTTCACTCCCCAGTGGTTTATAATTAAATGATTAGGTTTGAACCCATGTTTGGAGGTTTCAAACATTATTAGAAAGTGAAGCCAAATGTGTGCAACAGATTTGAGTGCTTCAATATAAATATAACAAATAATTAAAATTTTTGAGTTATATTTTTAATAATACAAATTGTTTATGCTAAGTTATATATATATATATTGTAACGGGCACAGACATCGTTACATTGTCTTTTTTATTAGTAAACATGAAAAAAAATAAAAGTTCGCCAATAAAAACTTCTTTTTTAAGAATTAAAAATAAAAAAATCATCTTAAACTCGCATATATATAAAATCGCACAGATAAATATTTATTAAAATAAAACTTTATTAAAGAAAAATTATTTCAAAACTAAATTTTCAGAAAAGAATTAGAGATAAAAATATATGTTTAAGTTTGAAAACAGATTAATTAATCTTTTGTAAAATGGAAATGATTATTTTAATTAGTAAACTAGCCTTGGGCATCTAAAATGTATAAGCAATGGTCAGATAAGAAAACAATAGGAACAGAATGGCCAATGAAAGAAATCCATCAGGGAAATCGGACCTCAACGGAAGGATCATCATCAACAATGATGTAACGTCCATTGGATCCTAAAGTTATGTATAAAAGAAAAAATTTGGAAATAAAAAGTGATTTGGTTTAATTAATTAGAAGGAGGAGATGTGACTATATGTGTTAGTGCAGAGTTGAAGGAGTAGCGATTGAAAAGACGCACTCTTCAATCCCTTCAGTTGTTAAAAAAAAGAGATGAAACATTGCTTTTCTTATAATGAGGACAACAGGATCATCAGGGGATTTAATGTGGATTCCAAATGGCAAGCAATGGATAAAAGGAACGTTTTGAAATCGTAAGAACTTTTTGAACTCTCAGCTTTAAATATAAATAATTTATGAACATTTCTAAACAAAAGAACTCTAAATACTAAACTTTTCAATATTTATAAATATAAGAATTTCCTATCTGACTAAAGTAGTTAAAATGTTATTTGATGTATTTCTTTTGTAAAATCATTTTCATTTATATTTTTTTTTGTTCTTTAAGTTTTATTATGATGTCTGTTTTCCAATAAATTAAAATATATCAATGATAAACTTAAGTCGGGCGTGAATAACTGTATAGATTTGTAAAGTTATATTAGGGGAGGGTAATCTTAGGTTATTCATGTCGTTGTTGAATTGGGTCAATGGATTGGATATATTGATGTAGTTAGTAGATGTAATGCAAGATTCACTATGGGTGGAATTGCTTGTATATGCCACACACTTCCTCTTGCCTAGGGAATGCGATCGTAAGTCGGCAAAATGACCGCAGTCCGTTTCTATGGAGTTTTTTTTTTTATTGTTCTTCTCATTAGATAGATGTAATATTCCTATCTGATGAGAGTCAATGTCTTATCTTAACCTATTTTGTGTTGCCGTATTCATATTACATTGAATACATCAATGTATCAGATGGATTGATGCCAGGTTGACTGCGAACTTTTAGCCTAAGGTTAAATGGGGATAGAATGTTTTATCTTCAAATGCAAATCTATGTAGTCTATTCATACTCGACACTAAATAAAAATGCATTAAATTTAAGTTGTTTATAGATGCTTGCATGGATTCGTTACCGGCTAATTATGTTTATGTTTATTTTGAAATGTTTTAGCTGTATAATCTATGTAACCGATCTATACTCAACATTTATAAACAACTTTTATAAATCCCTCTGTGTGAACTTATAATAGCATAAAAATTAAAATGTAAATTTAAATTCTAAAATCAAGTTAAAACCCAAAGTAAAAGTTATTCTAAAATAATGTTAAATTTTATATATATGTGTGTTAATAAATGTTTGTATGTTAATTACTGGCAGTGGCTTATTTTATTCTTTTTTAAAATTATTCTTAGATAAGAATTTATTATAAATATAAATCTCTACTATTCCACTGAGCTAGTGACTTGGGCTAATGACCGGAATCAAAATTTAAAAAAAAAAAAAAAAATTTTTTTTTTGACTTACTTATCTGCCTACTTTATAAATTTTTCTAGATTCAAATGCCTAGATGTCGCCCTGTAGTGCAGATCACGGTAAGCTTCTATTCTCCAGATCATTATAACTGGCTACCCAACTTGGGCTGATCTTTAATAAACTACCAGGGCCCTGAGTAAATTTCTTGTTTCAAAATGAAATATTTTTATCTGTTACATAAAGTCGTATACTTTAAATTTTTTAAAAGCACTGCCAGAAAAAAATTGCACATATATTAAACATGAGAAAATATAAATAATTTTAAATTGTATTTTGTTAAAAAAAAAAAGAGAAAGCCAAAAGGTTGAAATTGATATGTTTTTTTTGTTGATATATATTATGCTTTTATGTGTATAGGTGCACACAGCCACGTATGTTTATGATGGTAAATGTGGTACCTCACGATGAGTACCATTGGGAATTTACTTCAGTGTAATCCTATTTAAGCATTTTAATCAGTCATAAATAAGTTGGTGGTATTTATAATTGTGCTGCAAATATACACGTATAAATCCATTATCTTCCTTAAAACATATTTACCTCAATGCAACCTCTTAAATAAATAATTTATAAAATTTGCTTGTCATGCCGTGTGTAAAAATAAAATGTATAAAAAAATAGAACTCTTGTGGGGAGGAGGTGAACGTAAATGGTCCTTAGGAAATTGATGCTCAACATTTTTTTTAGTATATAGTCTTTTTGTAAAGTTACTCACCGGAGGTTTTTGTAAATATTGTTAATCATGTACTGTAATTACTAACCCTAAGTAAAATATTTTTTTTTGTTCATTTTTTTTAAAGCAAGTTTACTGATATGTAATGGGCACAGACGTTGTTACATTGTTTTTTTTTTATTAGTAAACATGAAAAAAATTAAAGTTCGCCAATAAAAACTTCTTTTTTAATAATTAAAAATAAAAAAATCATCTTAAACTCACATATATATATAAAATCACACAGATAAATAATTATTAAAATAAAACTTTATTAAAGAAAAAGTATTTCAAAACTAAATTTTCAGAAAAGATTTAGAGATAAAAATTTATGTTTAAGTTTGAAAACAGATTAATTAAACTTTTGTAAAATGGAAATGATTATTTTAATTAGTAAACTAGCCTTGGGCATCCAAAATGTATAAGCAACAGTCAGATAGGAAAACAATAGGAACAGAATGGCCAATGAAAGAAATCCATCAGGGAAATTGGACCTCAACAGAAGGATCATCATCAATGATGATGTAACGTCCATTGGATCCTAAAGTTATGTATAAAAGAAACAATTTGGAAATAAAAGTGATTTTGTTTAATTAATTAGAAGGAGGAGATGTGACTATATGTGTTAGTGCAAAGTTGAAGGAGAAGGAATTGAAAAGATGCACTCTTCAATCCCTTCAGTTGTTAAAAAAAAGAGAGATGAAACATCGCTTTTCTTATACTGAGGACAACAGGATCATCAGGGAATTTAATGTGGATTCCAAATGGCAAGCAATGAATAAAAGGAACGTTTTGAAATCGTAAAAACTTTTTGAACTCTCAGCTTTAAATATAAATAATTTATGAACATTTCTAAACAAAAGAACTCTAAATACTACACTTTTCAATATTTATAAATATAAGAATTTCCTATCTGACTAAAGTAGTTAAAATGTTATTTGATGTATTTCTTTTGTAAAATCATTTCCATTTATATATTTTTTTGTTCTTTAAGTTTTATTATGATTTCTGTTTTCCGATAAATTAAAATATATCAATGATAAACTTAAGTCAGGCGTGAATGGCTGTATAGATTTGTAAAGTTATATTAGGGGAGAGTAATCTTAGGTTATTTGTGTCATTGTTGAATTGGGTCAATGGATTGGATATATTGATGTAGTTAGTAGATGTAATGCAAGATTTGCAATGGGCAGAATCGCTTGTATATGTCGCACACTTCCTCTTGCCTAGGGAATGCAATCGTAAGTCGGCAAAATGACCGCACTCCATTTCTATGGAGTTTTTTTTTATTGTTCTTCTCATTAGATAGATGTAATATTCCTATCTGATGAGAGTCAATGTCTTATGTTAACCTATTCTGTGTTGCCGTATTCATATTACATTGAATACATCGATGTATCAGATGGATTGATGCCAGGTTGACTGCGAACTTTTAGCCTAAGGTTAAATGGAGAAAGAATGTTTTATCTTCAAATGCAAATCTATGTAGTCTATTCATACTTGACACTAAATAAAAATGTATTAAATTTAAGTTGTTTATAGATGCTTGCATGGATTCGTTACCGACTAATTATGTTTATGTTTATTTTGAAATGTTTTAGCCGTATAATCTATGTAACCGATCTATACTCAACATTTATAAACAACTTTTATAAATCCCTCTGTGTGAACTTATAATAGCATAAAAATTAAAATGTAAATTTAAATTCTAAAATCAAGTTAAAACCCAAAGTAAAAGTTATTCTAAAATAATGTTAAATTTTATATATATGTGCGTAAATAAATGTTTGTATGTTAATTACTGGCAGTGGCTTATTTTCTTTTTTTAAAATATTCTTAGATAAGAATTTATTATAAATATAAATCTCTACTATTCCAATGAGCTAGTGACTTGGGCTAACGACCGGAATCAAAATTAAAAAAATTTTTTTTTTTTTTGACTTACTTATCTGTCTACTTTATAAATTTTTCTAAGTTCAAATGCCTAGATGGCACCCTGTAGTGCAGATCATGTTAAGCTATCTTTCTCCGGATCATTATAATATATATATATATATATATATATATAATGATCCGGATATTAATATATATATATATATATTAGCATACCAGTGGGGATATTAATTTATTTACATGACATATTTGAATTTATCAAAATTATAGAATTACATTAATTTTTAATTAAATCTGTCTATCTGACACTCATTTGATATATATATATGCACACAGAGTGCAATATATTTGATGACTATATTTCAATCATTATAAAATAATAAAAACATGATTAAACTTTTCAGTTGTATAGAAATACTATAAATGATTAACATTTTACACGTATGTGTGTGCATGTGTATTCACACAATATTTACATAATATTTTAATTTAACACAATAATAAGATAATTCAAAATATACTTTCCATAATTTATTCCTTGGTAAGAGTATATAAAATTCACATATACATGTGTATACAAAAATATATAAATCAGTCATTAATTCTGTCATTACTGCTCAAAGTTTACTTTTTGTTTAAAAAATAAAATCATTTTTCAACTGGTTATTGTTTTTATTGATTAATTATCACTGTCTTTAAATTTAGATTATAGAATCATTTATTCTTTACTTTTTGATTTTTAAACCTAATCAAAATTATTTGTGTTTGTTTCACTTTTAAAATGTCTTCTTTTTTAAATAAACAAAAAATAAAATCATTTTATATCTCTCTAATTTTTAGAATGTCATTTCAGACTAGAGAATATTAAAATAAAATAACTCATTGTATATACAAGTGGAATGTTTATCTATGGTTCCTTGCAGGTATAGATAAACAGCATATATATATTGTAACAGTCAAGTTTGTACATTCACGTAACAGAATTCAGAATCCAAGCAAAAGAGACTGAAGCTGACCAGACTAGGACTGTGACATCCCAAGTCCGACTACACTTCAACTCGTAAGCCAGGATTCCAAGACTCAAGACCCTACAAATGACCACCTTAAAATTACATGTAGTATACCTCTTTCCACACGGCCGACATAAGTCATGGAGAAGCAATAAGACTCTGATAATTAAAAGAGAGGTTCTTAATTGACTAAAATATATCCCTAATCTAATTTAACTTAATGCATAGTTTTCACATATATAGGCTATAAATAATAATTAGAATTGGATTGAATTAGATCAATAATGAGACAGAGAATGAAATACATTAAATTAATTATATATTTATTTACAATTGGCATGAAATTGATAAGTTTTACAAATTTCAGCGTCGAATGTACGCAAACATTTGGTAATTCAAAATCACTTTACATAAGTAATCATTAAATTTCATAGAGGGGTTTAACATATGCCCATCTTATGAATTGTTTACAATTGATACATAATTAATCACTACGTTATGTCTATAAATCTCGATAAGCCAAATCCTATTACATTTGTGGCTGGTATATAAATAATTATATTAAACTTTGATCATGAATTCATTTACTAAAATATACAATATGACTTAATAATGAGTGCATAAACCAGCTCAAGTAATGATCGATCGAACATGGCTTTCAAGAGAAAATTTCAGAATGCTGAAAGCGTTATGTTAAGGTGGGAGAGTTGGCTGAAATAAGATTTTACCAATGCGCTATGGAACAGGTAAACAATAATAGGAAAAGTCACTCTGCGGATGGATGAAATAACTTCAGGGTTCTTGCGACAAACGCCGGTAACCTGTAACCGATCGCAATGCTGCGTGCAAAAGAACATTGTGTTCAGGAATGGCAGGGAACTTATGTGCTAACCTGGCCTTGGATCAGGCTTCACTACTGCTCTACCCTATAAGAAAAGATGTGCTGGCAATGCCATGGCTCCATCTTAATATACGTATATTACGTATAGCAGCAAAATGAGAATAATTTTATAAAATAATATATTACATCCGCCAAGCAAAGAATAGTATATTTCATACTATGAAATACGAGTTAATAGCATATTAGCTCTATCAAATTGGGACCAACTCTTGTGTAGCCTGATAATAAATGTCTATGCTACTAAAGGGAATATTACCACATCTGTACTTTGACATGCTCGATCTATTAAGTTACTTATAGATAATAAATATTTAAGGAGGGAAAGTATATTTCTATGGACTTAAAAATTTAAATGTCAAATATACTTCAAAATACGATCAAGGCTAAATTTAATTCTAAAATAAACTTATCAAGTTAAGTTCTTAAACGGTTGATTAAAAAAACCACATTTCACATATTAAATCTTTTAAATCATAAAAAAATAGGATTTCGAAACAGCGCAGAAAGTTGATGCTATAAACAAATTACGCTAAGATTTTCAAATAATATCTTCTTAAAAAAATACATGAAATTAAGTGCCCACTGTTTCAAAATATTGGCATATAAATTATAAAAGCATTTAATTAAAATAAGCAAAGAAATATAAACACAACCGCAGCTTTAAATTAGACACTTATAATGTACTTTAAATGAAAGGAAAATATAAATTAGTCAGATTATTTAAACTTTAACACATTAAATTTTGATAGCAATTGACATATTTAAAATATTAAATGGATTCTAAGTTTTGATTACATTTAGCTTTATCATTATTTTAAAAAGAGAGTTAGTAACTTATATAGATATTGTTTACATTTACACAGAATTACACAGAGCTCTGCGGTTTGAAAAGTAAAATGATACCGGTATTATTTATCTGGACTGCAAGTTCTTGCTGTAGGTTTGGTGAGGTTTACTTGGTGGCTGATGGCATCATCTTTCCCATTATGTTAGGCTTGTCTCTTCTCTCGGCATGATGGTGGTTTAGGCATTTCAATGACAGAAACCTCGTTCTCCCACGGAGTAACAGCAACAAGATGCCCACTTTTAGACGGACATGTTAAACATTAACAATTGTGAAGACTGGCTGCAATTCTCACTAACAATATGGCTGTCTCTCTTGTTAAAAATACAGAGTATTTATATCTTTTGCTTATCAGAATCTATCACCTCAAGACTCACTAAACTCAGGAATTTAATTAAATAACTTTCAATTTATAATCCAGATCTTAGATAACTTTTGTTAGAAACATTCCATAAGCTATTATAATTAAGATTTTTCGTTGCAAACAATTGTCCAATTTAGATTTTAAAATAACTTAATCTTATCCAAGGAGATTTTAATTAGTAAATTTTGAACTAGTTTTACTTTTTATGAATTCCAGGTGTGGGCGTTAATGATACTTGTTTACAATCAAAAATCTTTTTAATTACTTGACCAGCTTTTATTTTTATCTTACATTAAAATCATCCTTTTAACAATTTTTTTAAAACGAAAACATTTTTAACATATTTATTTAAAATAATTTACTAACATATTTTGATATAGCTTTTAAATATATTTTCGGGAAACTTTTCCCTGAAATATATTTAAAACAAGAAATCTTTTAACAATTTTTAAAGACATTTAATATTATTTTTAGATAATGGCTTTTACATATTTTAAATCATGTCTTTCTTCTATATAGCACAGATTATATATCCACATAAGAAATTACAATATTAACAAACAAAATTAATAATTTACTCTTAACTTAAATAACATAAACATTTTTAGAAATATTAAATAACTTTAGTACGCTATAATTTTACTAATCCTATCTAATTATAGCGTTGGTTTGCACGTAAATATATAATGCTGTTTAGACAGACATGAACTAATTTTAAATTTATTAACATTTAAATAGGTTCGAACTTAGCACAGATGAGTGTGTCATTAGGTTTGATGGTGAAACGATACGGGCTCGGAAAGTTATCGTTTCATATCCGAATACTTGGGACAAAAAAAATAACAAAAAAAAAAGGAATTTACTTACAGTTGGCTATTAAATAATTTGATAGGCTTTTTTTTTTTTTTTACTAATAATATTAAATCAATTAAGCTATCACATAGAGATGAAAAACATATAAACCCAATTGCCTGCTACATTCTATACTGAGGAACTTCATACATATTAAACAATCAATTATTACAAAAAAAATACGACTAAATTAAAAGTTTAAAAGCAAACCACACAAAATAGAATATTGTCAAATATTTACATTAAACAAACTTTTATATCCTACTGGATATACGTCAATTAGTATACAATGGTGCTGTTAGTTATGGTTTAACAACGTCTGTGGTCTATAGGGTTCTTTTACTCTCGGTTGATTTCGAGATACCCATCTAGGTGACCTACTAGTCATCATCATTTGACATCTTGGAGGATCGATTCACCGCATCTTCTCCAGTGGTTCTTTAGGTCCTGGTGTGAAATCAATCAATGTTAGAAACCATGCCATGTCTTCTATTGTCCTAATCCGACAACCCATCATCAGTTGTTTTATTCGATTAGGCATGTTTTGCTGGATAATTCTGATCATCTGTGTCTCTGTGAATGGGAAGGCCATCAAGGATCTGAGGGAAGCTATCTGCCTCAGAAAAAAATTGAGTATGGGTCTCCTTTACTATCGATCCATAGATTTCCCTGAGTATACTATGGTAGATACCCTCCTGGCGCTCCTCACTCCAAAACGTTTTGTGCATGGCATCCGTATATTGCTCAAAATTTTGTGGCTTCTCATTACAACAGTCCCACCATGATTTGGCATACCCATATAAATAGAGTATAGATAAAGCTATCTGATCAGCCACTGGGATTTTCTGAAACCTGAAAAGTTCCCTTAAACTTTCTAAATGGGCCTTTGGGTTTTCTCCCACTTCTCCTTTGAAAGATTTTACTTGAATACATTTTGCTAAACTTATGTGGCTACCTATTGATGGAATGCCCAGTCCAAGTGTCTCTGCATCTAACTCACTGCTATCTGGGTGGCTATCTGATCATTTCATTTGTTTATGATGCTTTCTGCATTGACATTTCTTTCCTCCTCTCTAATAATATCTTTAGAGTCCCCTACTGATAGTTTTCTTTTGCACAGGTTCTTGGCTAAATGACTAATGGCTAAACTGTTTTCTATGCTTTTTTTCTTTGCTCCCTTCATTTCAGCGAGGTCTTTTCTTAATTCTTGAATACATTCTGCTATACTGTTCTTTTCCTCGGCTGCTACTTGACTTCTATGAGCCAGGCCTTCTTTTAAGTCATATATTTCATCCTGGATCTCACTATGTGTGTCTTCATATTCCTGAAACTTCCTGCTAAGATCTGTCTCCATTTTATTGAATTTCTCCCCTATATCCCTTTCTTGATGCTCAACCTGCTCCCCCATGGCCTTGATTTCCTCTTGGATTTTCACCATTTCATTTTCATTTTCTGTCCTGGTTGTATCCAGCATTTCTGTGAATGCAAACTGTATTTTTTCACAATTCTGTTGGCAGCTAAAGGATACTTCCTGAAGGCCTTTACACAGCATTTCTTCGAAGTCTTTTCTAATCTGTGCTGTACCTTCCTCACATCGCCTGCCCAAAGCTTCAAAACGTTGTTCCATTTTTAGATTATTTCTATAATCTCTCTCTTCTGCATCGTGTCTAATTTGCTTTAATAGTGACTCCATCATCAAGTTCATATTCCAGCATTATTTCTTAATTTCTTCTATAGGTCTCTGTTCAGATCCCGTGGTGTCTGACTTTTCTGACATGGCCACGCTTTGATGTATCGATGCCTTTTTCCTAATCTGGCTTGTACTCACCTCACCTTCCGTGTCTCCCTCTGTGCTGCTACTCTCTTCCATAAATTTTTTTCCTGATCTTAATATAATATCCCTACACATTCCTTCTTTTCCTGTTTTCCCTTCTTCCCCTTCACAAACTACTTCCCTTTCTTCTTCCATACTATTATCCATTTTAAAATACTAACAAAAATTTTTTTTCTATTTTTAATGTCTCAATTTGTTTTTGCTGAAGTTTCTTGGTTTTTGTTTGCTTTACTAACTCATCTAATTGCTGCGCTCCACAAAGAAAATGATCTGTCTCCTACTCATCTTAACACCTCTGCCTAACTCTATTAAGAAACCTAACTTCTCGCTATACATTCGCCTGATGCCCACCCAACATTTAACTAATGGTGAAATAAATTTAATATATATATATAACAAAATAATTATAAAATGCAACTCACCCTTAGCCTCTTGCAGCTGTTTTACTTTTTTAAATTTTCCATGGTTCATGGTTATAATTTAATTTACACGTCTGTGCTAGTTTCGAACCTTTAAGACTTGATTTGACCTTACATTTATTTCCTTCTCTTTCTCATTCAATCCAATTCATAAAACATAAAACAAATAATACACCCCCCTTTTCTCTCTTTACCCCTAATGACAAAATTTATGTGAAAACGATTTGACATTTATTCAAATCATCCTTGGGCGCCAGTCACAGCGAGCAAGAAAGTTTTACACAACATATATTATAAATCCACTTAAAAATTCTACTATGCATCTATATAAATAATTTTTATATAATAAAATAATAATCTATTCAGAGTTTGGAATTAATTGACGTTCAATCTCAGGAAAAAAAATCTATACATATACATTATTTTGGAAAACAAAAAAAAAAAAATTCAAAATCATTAATTTTAAACAAAAGAATTTTATCTCTATACTCAATCTCCTCAGGGGTGGAAATAAGTTACATGCCCCATGATTTTGGGCATACAAACCCGGGGAAAAAATACTACATATATATTATTCATTATTATTTAAAATGGAAGGCAAAAAAAAACATTATATGTACATATTAAATGCTCTACAGGGGATTGCAGGGTGTGGGAATATCGAATAGCCACACGATGGGCATCCAAACTCGGTGAAAAAAAAATACTATGTAACAGTCAAGTTTGTACATTCGTGTAACAGAATTCAGAATCCAAGCAAAAGAGACCGAAGCTGACCAGACTAGGACTGTGACATCCCAAGTCCGACCACACTTCAACTCATAAGCCAGCATTCCAAGACTCAAGACCCTACGAATGACCACCTTGAAAATACACGTAGTATACCTCTTTCCACCTGGCCGACATAGGTCATGGAGAAGCAATAAGACTCTGATAATTAAAAGAGGTTCTTAATTGACTAAAATATATCACTAATCTAATTTAACTTAATGCATAGTTTTCACATATATAGGCTATAAATAATAATTAGAATTGGATTGAATTAGATCAATAACGAGACAGAGAACGAAATACATTAAATTAATTATATATTTATTTACAATTGGCATGAAATTTATAAGTTTTACACATTTCAGTGTCGAATGTACAGAAACATTTGGTAATTCAAAATCACTGTACATAAGTAATGATTAAATTTCATAGAGTGGTTTAACATATGCCCATCTTATGAATTGTTTACAATTGATACATAATTAATCACTATGTTATGTCTATAAATCTTGATAAGCCAAATCCTATTACATTTGTGGCTGGTATATAAATAATTATATTAAACTTTGATCATGAATTCATTTACTAAAATATACAATATGACTTAATAACGAGTGCATAAACCAGCTCAAGTAATGATCGATCGAACATGGCTTTCGAGAGAAAATTTCAGAATGCTGAAAGCATTATGTTAAGGTGGGAGAGTTGGCTGAAATAAGATTTTACCAATGCGCTATGGCACAGGTAAACAATAATAGAAAATGTCACTCTGCGGATGGATGAAATAACTTCAGGGTTCTTGTGACAAACGCCGGTACTCTGTAACCGATCGCAATGCTGTGTGAAAAGGAACCTTGTGTTCAGGAATGGTGGGGGACTTACGTGCTAACCTGGCCTTGGCTCAGACTTCGCTACTGCTCTACCCTATAAGAAAAGATGTGCTGGAAATGCCATGGCTCCATCTTAATATACGTATATTACGTATAGCAGCAAAACGAGAATAATTTTATAAAATAATATATCACATCCGCCAAGCAAAGAATAGTATATTTCATACTATGAAATACGAGTTAATAGCATATTAGCTCTATCAAATTGGGACCAACTCTTGTGTAGCCTGATAATAAATGTTTATGCTGCTAAAGGGAATATTACTACATCTGTACTTGGACATGCTCGATCTATTAAGTTACTTATAGATAATAAATATTTAAGGAGGGAAAGTATATTTCTATGGACTTAAGAATTTAAATGTCAAATATACTTATAAAGTTGATCAAGGCTAAATTTAATTCTAAAATAAACTTATCAAGTTAAGTTCTTAAACGGTTGATTAAAAAAACAACCTTTCACATATTACATCTTTTAAATAATAAAAAATAGGATTTCAAAACAGCGCAGAAAGTTGACACTATAAACAAATTACGCGAAGATTTTCAAATAATATCTTCTTAAAAAAATACATGAAATTAAGTGCCCATTGTTTCGAAATATTGACATATAAATTATAAAAGCATTTAATTAAAATAAGCAAAGAAATATAAACACAACCGCAGTGATATACCTTTAAATTAGACACTTATAATGTACTTTAAATGAAAGGAAAATATAAATTAGTCAGATTATTTAAATTTTGATAGCAATTGACATATTTAAAATATTAAATGGATTCTAAGTTCTGATTACATTTAGCTTTATCATTATTTTAAAAAGAGAGTTAGCTAACTTATATAGATATTGTTTACATTTACACAGAATTACACAGAGCTCTGCGATTCGAAAAGTAAAACGGTACCGGTATTATTTATCTGGACTGCAAGTTCTTGCTGTAGGTTTGGTGAGTTTTACTCGGCGGCTGATGGCATCATCTTTTCCATTATATTAAGCTCATCTCTTCTATCGTCATGATGATGGTTTAGGCATTTCAACGACAGAAACCTCATTCTCCCATGGAGTAACAGCAACAAGATGCCCGCTTTTAGATGGACATGTTAAACATTAACAATTGTGAAGACTGGCTGCAATTCTCACTAACAATATGGCTGTCTCTCTTGTTAAAAATACAGTGTATTTATATCTTTTCCTTATCAGAATCTATCGCCTCAAGACTCACTAAACTCAGGAATTTAATTAAATAACTTTCAATTTATAATCCAGATCTTAGATAACTTTTGTTAGAAATATTCCATAAGCTATTATAATTAAGATTTTTCATTGCAAACAATTGTCCAATTTAGATTTTAAAATAACTTAATCTTATCCAAGGAGATTTCAATTAGTAAATTTTAAACTAGTTTTAGTTTTTACGAATTCCAGGTGTGGTCGTTAATGACACCTATTTACAATCAAAAATCTTTTTAATTACTTGACCAGCTTTTATTTTTATCTTACATTAAAATCAACCTTTTAACATTTTTTTTAAAACAAAAACATTTTTAACATATTTATTTAAAATAATTTACAAACATATTCTGATATAGCTTTTAAATATATTTTCGAGAAACTTTTCCCTGAAATATATTTAAAACAAGAAATCTTTTAACAATTTTTAAAGACATTTAATATTATTTTTAGATAATGGCTTTTACATATTTTAAATCATGTCTTTCTTCTATATAGCACAGATTATATATCCACATACGAAATTACAATATTAACAAATAAAATTAATAATTTACTCTTAACTTAAATAACATAATAAACATTTTTATAAATATTAAATAACTTTAGTATGCTATAATTTTACTAATCCTATCTAATTATAGCGTTGGTTCGCACGTAAATATATAATGCTGTTTAGACAGACATGAACTAATTTTAAATTTATTAACATTTAAATAGGTTCGAACTTAGCACAGATGAGTGTGTCATTAGGTTTGATGGTGAAACAATAGGGGCTTGGAAAGTTATCATTTCAATATAACTAATACTTCAGCAAGCTAAGGAATTCTCTTGGTGATCTTGATGATCTGGTTCAGTTTGGTTTATAGTCACATCAGGAAAAGTATAATTCGTGTATTGTCATCAACAGGACCGTATAATTAGATAAATGTTGACATTAATTTGGTTTATATACTTCTAGTCAGCCAGCTGGCTTGTCCACATTTAAGGTTATAGAGATAAAGAAGTGATTCTTCTTTCTGTCCAGGATTGTTCCACACAGGCAGTTGTCTTTTTCACATTTAAGCAGGCTAGTGAATACAGAAGTGGGTCAGGATTTATGATTCAAAACTCCAGCATAGTAAATTAGTAGACTGCAGCTTGGCTTGAATTCTTACATCTTCATGGCAGTTCTCTGCATAATTCTGCCAACCATCTCTCTAGCTAGCTAATTGCTACCAACAGCAACAAGCTGCAAAATATTATAACAAGACTGAAAAACAAAATTTTCAACTGGATAATTTGGCTACTACTTTTCAAAAATATTATTAGCCAACCTAAACTGATAATTTTATCAGCTCTTTTTATAAGAGCCATCTGAAGTGATAAAAACACCTTAATTGAAAACAGTTTTCTTTTTAACTTTTCAAACAGATTACTAATCCTTTCAAAAGCAACTTTAAAATTTTACCAAAGGTGGGATCTACGTGCTATTACTTAGATAGAGAAGTGTATATAAGAATTAATTTTAAAATTTCAAAAATAATATAATTTTTTACAATTATCAGTTTGACCTGCTTGGTTTTTAATTTCAAAAGCAGAATTCAATGAAAATATCTATTAGTCCTTTATAAATATTTATTTTAAAATGAAATTTTATTTTAATTTCATAATTATTTAATCTTTTACTTATTCCAGGAAAAGGTAAAAAAAATACTATTTTTTTATTTATGTTTATTTCTACTTTTCCTTTACTTTAACCCAGATGGTTATAATATATATTGTAACCTTATTATTTACCTCCATTGGGAATAAATTGATTAGCATTTGTACTGTATTTGAAAAAATAAAAATAAAATTATTTTTTTTTATAAATTCAAAGTAAATTATATTAATATGCAATTGAAGGGAAACCTTATTATTTTTTACTTTACATGTGTCTGTTCAGATCATGTTATCTATATTTTTTTAGCTTATATATTATTTTGATAATATGAAATGGTTATAATGATTGATGTTTCATTATGATATAATTTAAAGTGTGGTGAATTGGTGCAATTGAAATTAATTATATCAATAATTAAACTTTTCCTATAATTTCTCATATTTAACTAGAATAGATGTAATTTAAAACTTGGTATAGTTTTATATTGGTTTTATTAAAAGGGTCAAATATAGAACTATGGTTTTTTTTTGGATTTAAGATTGGTTTAAACTGGATAAATGTTTTTACTCACTAGTTAATGAAATTGTTAAAACCACTTTGAAAATGAATAATGCTTATATTTAAATGTAGTGTTATCACTGTCAGTGAAGATGTTAAATTATGTATTGTGCTTAAAATATTGTTACTGCTTAGATAAAGTGATTTATTGACTATTTGAGGAATTTATTAAAGCTTACATAGATATATCAATGAAGTTTGGAATTAATCCTAGATTTCCAGTTGTGAATGGAATTGTGAAATTATATATATTATATTTTGGATATTCTTGTCACTAAGATAAAATTATTCTTTAAATTATTACTGATATCCTTAAAGTTTATATAGATATGTTGAGAATGTTTATAATTTATTTAAGAATTCCTGCCACTAATGTAAATGTAAAATTATATTTATTAAAAAAAAACAAAGAGTTGGCCTGAAGTTACTTACATTATTATCATGAAGTAAATTTTTATTTAAAAATGGTGATATATTAGATAATAAAAAAACCAAGAATGATCAACTTATTTTCCAGGATATGACTGCAATTGTATAATTATTTTAGGACTTCTTTGCAAATATGAAATATTTGGTGAGATTTGTGTTAAGTAAATTAGAGATGAGTAATTGGAGATATGTGAATATAAAAGCTTCTGCTAGGAATATTTATAATGCAATAGGAATATAGAAATAATAAGCAAAAACTTAATAATATTTGAACTATAAATTCTGAATGTATTTTAAGCATTGAGTATTTATTATTGTGGAGATCTTGTGCAAGATGTTGTAAAAGTAAAGAGTGTGTGTTTATCTATTTTATGTATATTTTTTATGTTTGATAGGTATACATACATTTTATGTTATTTTGTACACTTCTTAAATTATGGGTTGTTCATTAAAATGAAGGTAAGGTAATATTGATATTTAATCTTAAAAGAGGGATAAATGTTGATCGTCGATGATTAAATTCATCATTATTGTTTTCAAAGGTATTAAATAATATTATAATTGTAATATTCAACTCTTTAATGTGGTGGTGATAAAACTTATTGCCATTTATTCTAAAATACGTTAAACAACATTACTTTTTTTTAGTTTATTAGTCTTACATCGTAATTTCAGACTAGTTCAACAGCATAGTTAACCAATATTAGGTTTAAAAGGGGAAAGGATTTTAATAACATGAACCTAAAGTTTGTGTATTTTACTACTTGAATATAAACAATTTATAGATTATGGTTGCTAGGATTTTACTAGATTCATTTCATACATAGTAAAATATATTTATAACAAATCATTATCATTGTGAATGACAATTTAGTGAATCTGTAAGAGTGAGTAGAAAATAAGGCTGAATATTTTACAGTTGTGAATTTCCCATTGGATATACCTGGTTTTTTATTTTATACTGGGATTATTGTATTAGAAGTTCATTAGTATTTTGCAGGGTCATGGAGATATCTGACACAATATGTTATATGTGGTCATGATCTTAATAAGTATGCTTGGATAATATATTCAGGAAGTTGTTGATCTCTTATTATGTATTTTCTTGTATCTATATACATGCTGATATACACTTGGATATTTAATTCAAGTATATTCAGATATGACCCTAGACTAATAATATTATTGTTGAATCAGACTTAACAGTTTATTGTCCACATTGGTAATGTTATCCTATACATCAGATAGTAAGTCATTTTTATGTAAATGTTTATTGTCCATTAGTTTTTGATGATAAATAGCTTAGGAAAGGTAAGCAAGATATATTCTTACAGGTTGAATAAATATTTGTAACCCAGATAACCTCAAATTTCATTTAAGTTAAAGTAATGTACTAAGAAAAATGTTGAAATCAATAGTGCAATCCGTTGACTCTAATGGACTCAAAGTTTTGTAGCTGTTTGTTTTATGCTTTATTAAAATAATAAATTTAAACAACAAAATAAATATCTTATGGATAGATTAGAGAATCTGTAAACCAGGGAATTAGATATGAATGGCATTCATAGTTATTTGAACCTATGAAAAGTATGTAATTGCAATTAATTGGTATGTCAATTTTGCTGATTGTGTAATTGTGATTAATTGGTATGTCAATTTTTCTGATTCTTAAACTGGAATAATTTCCATAACAAGGTATTATATTATCAAATTTTATTATCATTTTATTATGAACAAAAATAATGCTTACTTATGGTATTATTTTGGGGCATCTTGGCAAATACCAGAATTTAGTTGGACATTTAATATTGTGTTTTGTTTTAATATTAAATTATTTTTTTGTGCTGTAAGTGTCATCTGTAAATAAAATATAAATATTAGTGTAAATAAATGTTAGTATATATTTATAGTATGGTGGTTATTGTATTTGCATTCATGATTATTCCAAATTACTAATCACCATTTCAGTTAATTTCTAGCTATTACACTTTAATGGAATTGTTATTGATTGCATATTCCAGTTTCATCACCAATCCATCATTGCAATCATAATTACTTATTATCATGTATTCTTTGGGGTTTGAGAAATAGAATTATTCAAATCATTTCATGAGTGATTAATAGAATCCATTGTTATTTTCCAGTTATAATCAAATACCTATAGTATTGTATAAGCACTGTGGTATATGAATAATTCAATCAGTAGAAAGTATAATATACTAGTTGTCAAATTAATTAATGAGGTTATAACGTGGTATTGTTCATTATGTAAATCATTTTAATATTGCAACCAGATAAAGATGTAAATCGGACTATTAGTTATAATTTCTCATAGTTATGCTGGTACCTTTGCACCTTGGATGGCAGTAAAATGGACCCTTTTGCTTAACTTAAGTTTGCCTTGATTTGGATATATTAAAATTAGAACCCAAAGATATGAAGTTATTTTATAATTTAAGTGTATTGTACAAGTGATGTATCAAATAAGGCTGGAAGGCAACAGTTCTTGTGTGCAACAATTTTGCTGATGACTGATAGCTAGGAAATAGTTAGTTACAGTTTTTGCCTTTCCCAATGTGTTAGCTCAATTATTTG
Source organism: Epiperipatus broadwayi (assembly GCA_028023455.1). Classification (NCBI taxonomy): domain Eukaryota; kingdom Metazoa; phylum Onychophora; class Udeonychophora; order Euonychophora; family Peripatidae; genus Epiperipatus; species Epiperipatus broadwayi. The sequence goes on from JAQFVV010006336.1 coordinate 3,131,487, forward strand.
GTATTTGGAATCTCACCAGTAGTATTAGGTGACAGTCTTTAGTACAAGTAATGTATTGGCCCAATAATTATTCAGTTTTTTGCCTTGCATTGTGCGGGCATGCTTTATTAGCCAGATCTTGGGCATTATTCATTGGTCACATTCTGGTGTAATCAGAATGATTTGATAATGGTGATTTTAAAAGGTTCAGATGTGATATTACTAGTGTGATTAATATTGCTATATGAATGTACCAACATAGAAAACACAATTTATTTGTAGAATCGACTTAAACTGCATAAATTAGTTATAACACCACATTGAATATTTTTTTATTATTATTTTTATTATGATTATTCTGTGATGACATAAGATGTCAATTGATTCAGTATTGTGATGGATTGGAACTAATGTGGTGATTTGGGGGGTAATGGAAAAAGAAAAAAGATGATAAAAATTATGGTAGGTGAGATAGCTAAGCAGGGTTATTATGAATTTTTTTTTAAATACTAGATGATGAATTTCTTTGATGTTATGTGTTGGTGAGAGTTTTGAGCTGTGTTTTAGAAAACAGGAATTTGATTAGTTGGAAATCTTGAATAAATAAATTGTGCATTACTGAGGAGGTTGAAGATAACATGAAAGAAGTTTTAGAGAATTTTATCGATTCAATAAAATGTCCTGCTAGTATAGCTACTCCTGATTTACAGGAAATCAATTGTTCACAAATTTCTACTCTATAATCCATATTTATAAATCAACAGAGAGTGTCTAATACTGAGCCCATTAAATAGATTGAATATATGACTGGTGTTTCAGGACCAGTAAGTCTGAAAATTGAATATTTTATTTCAAATGATAATGAGTAAGATGGCTAGATTATCAGAAGAATCATCCAAAAAGATGGATAGATTACTTGCAGTGTCATCTGAAAAAATGATAAGTAAGCTAGATAGGTTGGCAGCAGAATGATCTGAAAAAGATGGATAGATTAGCAGTCGAGTCTGCAACTTCAATGAAGTCATTAGAAAATAAGATAGATTAGTGGCTGAGTCATCCAAAAAGATAGATAGATTAGTCACAAATACATCAGAATCAGTAAGGTTGATAGAAAATAAGATGATAGAGTTACAAAATAAGGTAGAAAGGATAGTGTCTATTAAAGAAGAAATAACAGAATCTAGACAAAAAATAAATTGTTTTGAAGATAAGGTGGAAGTGTCCTTGATGTTATTGAAAAATAATCTTTTAGAGTCAGCTGGAAAAATTAAAGTAAAATTAAAACAATCTATTGATGAATCCATAAGAATAATGAAGGTAGAAAATGGGAGAAGGAAAAATTCAGAGAATCATTGGATGAATCAGTCCATAGTCAATTAGTGGAATTTAAAGGTGGAGAGTTAAAGGAGTTGGAATGTAATATTGTAAGATTAGATGAAACTATGAAGATAGTTTGTGAGGGTATGGAAGTTAGTGTTTGAGATGCAGATTACTATTCAATGTATTAGTGATCAATGTGCTAGGATGAATGATGAATATAGGAGGATGAAATCAGCAATAATCCATAATACCACTATGATAGAAGATAAATGAAGTTAGATTTAGAACAAAGAATCCAAGAGGTGCAAAAGGAGGTTGAACCTTTAAAACAGGTTGAAAGATTTCAATGTGAGGTTATTCAGGAATTGGAAAAATTAAAGGAAGAACAAGAATGATATATGTTAGAAATTTGGAATACTAGAAGAGTTGTGTCAAAAATACAAGATATTTATGAATGAATGGATGATTTTAAGGCTGTTCAAAGTTATAAGATTAAGGATATAGGAAGTATGATGAAGTTATGATCACCAATCCATTTGATGGGCATCCTAAAAAGAAAATTCTTACTCCTAACAACAAGTTAGTTAAGGAAATAGTCTTGTCTTGCCAAGACGCCTGAATTGGGGCAAGTTAAGGAAGTTTTAAATGAAAACAGTAAAGATAAGGGCTCTCTTGGCTTAAGTTTATTTTTATTAAGCCCTTTACAGGTGAACCTGCAAAGAATCTTATTGAAGACCTTCATAATTTTGAAGAGTTATTTTCATTGAGTAATATGGCAAAAATGGAGAAACTGGTCATTGCTTAAATCACTTACATGCAGTGACAAAGGATTGGTGACAATCTCTTTCATAATCCTATTACTTTTGGAGATTTTAATCATCTTATGCTTTCATCATTTTGGGAAAGTGATAAACAAGATAACATTCATTATAAGGTTTCCCAAGAAAAATATAGTTCCTATAAAGGGTGTTATACATAGTTCTTCTGAGGACAGGTTGTGAAATTTAAAATGTTAACAGCCTTCCCTTTGTCTGAAATCAGATAGTGAAAATCTTATGACATAATCTCCATAAATCTGTTGAGATTTTAATTGCTTTCAACCATTACACATTGAGGAAGCTGCAGAGATTCTCAATGCTCTTGAAATTACTAAGCATATGTATGATAATAAGCCAAAACTTATCAAAGAGAGGAATGAATACCCTCTCAATAATATTAATGTTCAGTATCCTACAATTAGTTGATTATATAGACAGAGAAATGGAATATGGTAAAGACTTTAAAATGTCTTTATTTTAGAAGTGATTCATCTATGAGTCAGTACAAAATAAAACCTGCTAAATCTAGTAGTCAATCATCTACTAGTGGTGGCACTGCAATTGGTAAAAAGGATAAAGACAACAGTGATATGATATAAAGAATTTTACTTGTATACTATAACAAAAAGTTGTAAATATTTTTTTTTGGTTATGTATTTATAAAATTGTTAGGATTTGTTATCTCCATACCAGAGTCTGAAGTAATAATTGGTTATTTCTTTATGGTAATCCAATTGCTGTTATGGGATTCTTAATTATAAAAATATTTAAAATTTTGTTCCCTCAGATCTGGAAATATTGTAACCTTATTACCCAACTCCATTGGGAATAGATCAATTGGCATTTGTAATGTTTTGAAAAAAAAGAAAAATTTGAAATTTTTTATAAATTCAAAGTAAATTATATTAAAATTCAATTGAAGGAAAGATTCTGATATTTTTTTTATATGTGTCTGTTCAGAATATGTTATCTATATATTTTTTTAGTTTATATATATTATTTTGATAATATGAAATGGTTATAATGATTGATGTTTCATTATGACATACTTTAAAGTGTGGTTAATTGGTGAAATTGAAATTAATCATATTAATAATTCAATTTTTTCTGTAATTTCTCATATTTAACTAAAATAGATGTAATTTAAAATTGGTATAGTTTTAGATTGGTTTTATTGAAAAGGTAAAATATAGAAATATGGTTTATTTAGATTTGAGATTGGTTTAAACTGGGTCTAGTTTAGTTTAATTAATTGATAAGTTGCAAATTTTCCCAAGAACTATTTTTTTGCATTTTTTTTACTGCTGAATTGTCTCGTGTTAAGATATGCAAATGCATTTTTTTTTGGTGGGAAATCTGTTGGATTATAAGACATAAAGAAGATAAGTAAGGAAGAAAAGCTTCATGTAAAACATTTTTAAAGAAAACGAATTTGTAACATTAATTTTATTTCTTAAAATTGAAGAGTGTTCATTTATTATGAATACATAAAAATTCAAAATTCCTGTCCTACAGAACATTTGCTCTGACTCTTTTTAATGTATGACCAGGAGAAACAATATTCATCATTATTATAGAATGTATTACAGTATTTAACATGACTGAGCCAATTAATGGAAAGGAAGAGAAAATGGAATAAGTAAATTAAAGTTCTGGTTCAAGTTTAAAGTGTTGTTAAATTCAAAAGAAATATTACAAATTCTTTCATGTTAAGGTATGACATGCTTCAGATCCTCATGCTGCTTGGATCAATTCATTTACTCACTAGTTAATGAAAGTGTCAAAACCACTTTGAAAATGGACAATGATTATACTTAAGCATAGAATTATCACTGTCAGTGAACTGCTAAATTATGTATCATGCTTCCTTAAACATCTTTACTGCTTGTATAAACTCATTTATTGACTATTTGAGGAATTTATTAAAGCTTACCTGGATATATCAATGAGGTTTGGAATTAATCCTAGATTTCCAGTTGGGAGTGGAATTGTAAAATTATATATATTATATTTTAGATATTCTTGTCACTAAGATAAAATTATTCTTTAAATTATTCATGACACCTTTAAAGTTTATGTGGATATGTCGACAATGTTTATAATTTATTTGAGAGTGCCTGCCATTAATGGAAATGTAAAATTATATTTATGATAAAAGACAAATAGTTGGCCCAAAGTTATTTACATTATTATTGTGAAGTAAATCTTTATTTTGAAATGGTGATACATTGGATGATAAAGAAACCAAGAATGATCAACTTAATTTCCAGGATAAGACTGCAATTGTATAATTATATTAGGAGCTCTTTGGAGATATGAAATACTCGGTGAAATTTGTGTTAAGTAAATTAGGGTAAGTAACTGGAGATATGTAAATATCTAAGATTTTCCTAACAAATATTTATAATGCAATGGTAATATAGAAATGATAAGCAAGAACTTAATAATATTCGAACTATAAACAATGAATGAATTTTAAGCATTGTGTTATTTATAATGCAATGGTAATATAGAAATGATAAGCAAGAACTTAATAATATTCGAACTATAAACAATGAATGAATTTTAAGCATTGTGTTATTTATAATGCAATGGTAATATAGAAATGATAAGCAAGAACTTAATAATATTCGAACTATAAACAATGAATGAATTTTAAGCATTGTGTTATTTATAATGCAATGGTAATATAGAAATGATAAGCAAGAACTTAATAATATTCGAACTATAAACAATGAATGAATTTTAAGCATTGTGTTATTTATAATGCAATGGTAATATAGAAATGATAAGCAAGAACTTAATAATATTCGAACTATAAACAATGAATGAATTTTAAGCATTGTGTTATTGTGGATATCTTGTGCAACATGGTGTAAAATTAAAGAGTGTGTGTTTTTCTATTTTATATCTATTTTTATGTTTTATGTCTGATGGGTATACATACATTTTGTGTTATATCGTATGCTACATAAATTATGGATTGTTAATTAAAATAAAGATATAGTAATATTGATATTTAATCTTAAAAAGGGGATAAATGTTGGTTGTTGATGACTAAATTCATCATTATTGTTTTCAAAGGTGTTAAATAATATTATAATTGTAATATTGAACTTAATTGTGGTGGTGATAAAGCTTATTATCATTTTTTAAAAAAATACATTAAACAACCTTACATTTTTTTAGTTTATTAATTTTATATCATAATTTCAGAATAGTTCAACAGCAAAGTTAACCAATATTAGGTTTAAAAGGGAAACGATTTTAATAATGTGAACCTAAAGTTTGTGTATTTTACTTGTATTTTACAACTTGAATATAAACAATTTATAAATTGATGATGGCTAGTAGGATTCTACTATATTCATTGTATACATGATAAAATATATTTATAACTGATTTTTATCATTGTGAATGACAATTTAGTGAATCTGCGAGAGTGAATATTAAATAAGAGTAAGTGTTCATGGTTGATGATGGATGGAAGTGACTATTTTACAGCTGTGAATTTCCCATTGGATGTACCTGGTTTTTCATTTTATACTGGGATTATTATATTAAAAGTCATTAGTATTTTGGAGTCATGGAGATATCTGACACAATATGTTATATGTCATCATGATCTTAATAAATATGCTTGGATGATATGATATATTAAGGAAGTTGTAGATCTCTTATTATGTATTTTCTTGTATCCATATAGGTGCTGATAGACATTTGGATATTTAATTCAAGCACATTCAGACATGATCCTAGACTGATAATATTATTGTCAATGCAGACTTGACTCTTTAATGTCCATGTTGGTAATGTTACCCTGTATATCAGGCACTAAGTTATTATCATGTAAATGTTTATTGTCCATTAGTTGTTGATGACAAATAGCTTAGAGAAGATATGCAAGGTATATTCTTACAGGTTGAATAAACATTTGTAATCAAGCTAATCTCAAATTTAATCTAAATTAAAGCAATGTACTAATGAAATTGTGGAAACCAATAGGGCAATCTGTTCACTCTAAGAGACTCAAGGTTTTGTAACTATTTGTTTTATGCTTGATTAAAATAATAAATTTAAACAACACAAATAAATAGCTTATGGACAGATTACAGAATCCAAAAAACAAAAGAATTAGATATAAATATCATTCATACTTTCAACAAATTAAAGTCAACCAGAGTCTCAGAATGTTCACTAAAACCAACGCCACTGAGGCCTTTTTCTCAGAGGCCTACATTCTTTTTCACAAGGTGAACCTCATATACCTACACCCGGTCGAGGCCTGGACTACATTTATAGGCATTATTTAGTCACTGATTACTCAATACACCTTCAAGCTTAAGGGAACAACCACACTGATGCGTGAATTAGACAGCCTGAATTGGAAAATTAAAACCTTCAGTGGTCAGGAGCACAACATTGAATACTTACTTGAGCTAAAAGCTTCATACAGATCAAAACAGTCAGCAGTATCAGAGATAATAGCTACCAAAAATGCAAAGAATTACCTGCCAGCTCAACATTTCTGGACCCGGGGCTATCTCAGGTGGGCTCTGGGGGACAGAAAGAAACAGGAGGTTCCTACTTCATTGCTCATCAATGGTGACAGCCTTACTGGTGCGAATATGATTTTACACATAGAGAACCACTTTCAAAACCTTCTCTTAGGTCAACGCACAAACCCTGCCTTGGAGTGGGTGGGCACAACCGGAGAGGCAGATCATGGTATTACACTCAAGACATCACCAGTAGGTTGCAGGGGTCTCCCTGACAGTGTTCATCCTAAGATTCATGCTATCCCGAAGTTTGTGTTCACTCACTTAATTTTTTTTACTGCGAGGATTATATTAAACATGTTAACCTACCTCGCCATTGAAAGGAGAGTAATTCCTAACCTATATCCAATCGCCATGGTTCCATTCATTAAAAAGAACCAGGATCCTACCTCTCTTAGCAGTATCAGGCCAATATCGATGACACCAATTTTGTTCAAAGTCTTGGAGGGTATAATAAAAGAAAAAATTCAGAATGCCATTCTACAGGATATATCAGCCTCTCAATATGCAAGGAAGGGATCATCGGCACTGACTGCAATTGGTGAAGTGAAAATTCTGCTTGATCACATTAGATCTAACAGAAAATCCTGGCCTGTGGCAGTCCAGCTGGATGTGTCCAATGCTTTTGATACAGTAGATGTCAACATTCTTCTTGAATTGCTATCTCAGTTGGACATATCAAAACAGATAATTCAGATATTGGACAATCTCCTGAATAATAGGCATATTCATATTTCCATAAATGGATATTACTCAGATGGATTTGGCCCTTCAAGATCCATACCACAAGGTTCACCCTTGAGTTGTCTATTGTTCATAAAGTACATTGACCCTCTGATTAAAGAGCTAGATCAGCTTCCAGGTATATATGTGCTCTGGCTTAAGAAAAACATCAAGGTTTTTGCATACATGGATGACATACTTGTGATTCTTCCATCCCATAAATATCTGAAGACACTTCATTCCATAATTACCAATTATACTAAAGATTATAAATTATCCATCAATCCTCATAAGTCATCATCCTGGTGCATCAACACTGGTAGGAAAATAGTATCCAATTTTTTAGCGGAACCTCAGTGTTTTCTGCGGTTTCCTATCTTCAAGTCACAGACTGCTATGTCTGTCTGCCTACAAAAAACCATCATAAGCAATGCTACTAAGGTGGTTCAGTCACTGTCAGGGACATACCTGTCCCTACAAGGGCAGATTGCTCTTATTAATATGAAGATTATGGCGAGCATAAATTACTACCTGCCAATAATAACAGTTACCAAATCATTCAGCTTACAGATTCAGAGGCTCTGTGGTCAGCTCTTATGGAGAGGTCTGACCACTGCAATTAGCATCCGCAGACTTCAGTTTCACAGGAGACAGAATGGTATGGGTCTCCATTTAATACAGACAATCAATTTCCAAAAAGGGCATTCACTTTTAGTAAACCTGGGGAAAAATACCCTCTATCAAATATTATAGAGACTGTAATACCTACTGACAGACCTCCCCCCAGTAAACACACATGGCTTGACACCATTATTAAACAACAATCTCTATACATCGGGCACTCAACAACAGAGTTTAATAATAAAATCAACATCTGGCAGGCACATTGCCTGCTGAATCCAGTTAATACAGTTATTTATGCTCATCTAGGGTGCAGCAATCATAAAATCACCTCAATATTTAAATATCTGCTACTGGAGCCCAAACTTTTGGATTATATGATCAAGGTAAATATGGATTCCATGCCAACTAATACATTCTTATACTACAAGCAGTTTCTAAATAAAATAGCCCCTATTTGTCATGCCTGTTCTAGAGGAGAGGAGTCCTTTCATCATCTGTTAAATATATGTCCAGGCTATAACAGTATTCGAAGAGTTATCTCTCAACACTGCATTATAGCAGTGGATAAAATCCTGGACATCAGGGGTTGTCTCTTCTCTGGAGATTTTATAGTAATCAGGTTATCTATTTTCCTGACATATGCTTTTTGGTACACAAGGTGCAGGACAAAGTTCACACAACCAACACCGGATCCCAATGCTATATTTTGTGATAAGCTCAAAGCTCTTCAAGACAAGGATAAGATACTATCCTCTAGATTTCTGTTTAATAATACATGGAGCCTACTAGTATGGCCCACAGACTCTACATGAATTTTGGACCTGGTATATCCACATTGTAGTGTATCGTAGAAAAAGTAGTCTGTGTTGCAACATGTCGGATTCTACTAGAGGGGCATTGATTTCACACTATCCCAGCTGATAAGTTAGCATTATTGGGCCATTCTCTGTGCTAGTAGGGGTGGGCAATACCAACAAAATAGTACGTATTTGCTCATATTGTAATCTGCTAGTGTGGAGAAAGGCTCTGGCATACTTTTTCCAGACCAACGCCAGCAATGGATGAGCCAACATTAACAAAGTGTATTTATTATGCATCTATACAATTTTATAATGTCAATAAATATATTTTTAAATAATAATACTTATTTGAACCTATGGAAAGTATGCAATTGCGATTAATTGATATGTTAATTTTGCTGATTTTTAAAATGGAATAATTTCCATAACAAGGTATTATATTATCAAATTTTATTATCATTTTATTTAATTTTTTTTTTATGAACACAAATAATGCTTACTTATGATATTATTTTGGGGTATCTTGGCAAGTACCAGAATTTAGTTGGACATTTAATATTGTATTTTGTTTTAATATTAAAATTATTTTTTGTGTGTTGTATGTACCATCTGTAAATAAAATGTATATATTAGTGTAAATAAATGTTAGTGTAGTCTTTGTAGTATACTAGTTATTGCTTTTGCATTCATGGTTATTCCAAATCACTAATCACCAATTCAGTTAATTTCTAGACATTACAGTTTGATTAAAATGTTATTGATTACATATTTCAGTTTCATCTTCAATCATCATTCCAATCATAAATGCTGATTATAATGAACTCTTTGGGATTTAAAATATGGGATTATTTAAATTATTTACTGGCTCAATAGTAGAATTCATTGTAATTTTTCAGTTATAATCAAATAACTACAGTATGGTTTAAGCACCATGGTTTACACATAATTCAATCAATATAAAGTATAATATGCTAGTTGTCAAATCAATTAATGAGTTTGTATGGAATTTATTATTCACTAAGTAAATCATTTCAATATTGCAACCAGATAAAGATTCAAATCAGTTAATTAATTATAATATCTCATATTTATGCTGGTGCTTTTGCACATTGAGTGGCAGTAAAATAAACCCTTTTGCCTAACTTAAGGCGCCTTGATTCAGACATATCAAAATTAAAACCCTGAGATATAGATATGAAGATATTTTATTATTTAAGTGTATCGTACAAGTGATGTAGCAAATAAGGCCCAAAGGCAACAGTTCTTGGTGCAACAATTTTACTGATGACCGATAGTTGGGGAACAGTTGGTTACAATATATATATATATGAAAAACAAAAAAACACAAGTTAAAACTTACTAATGCTTGTATTTATGGCAATAGATGGTGTTCTACCAAAAACATGATCAAGCGTATGTTTGTTTACATAAACATCAGAGCAAGCATTCACTATCTCTAACTTTAGTTCCATCTTCAGATCATGCTTTCAAGCTATTTGCTATCGTCAGTGAATGACAGGAATAAAAAACTCGATCTAAACACAAACTCTGAGCATTTATGAAACAGTTTCTATTTAGCTTGCAAGCATGAATCTTTTAGACATGTAATGTCTTCAAACTCAGCATAGCAAGCCAGATATCTACATGGATCTGATATCAGTTCAGCATCACTGCATAGTAGAAGCCTCTGCAATATATATCATTGCAAGAAAGACCTCAGAGGTACATTTATGAAAAACAAAAAAAAACACAAGTTCAAACTTGCTGATGCTTGTATTTATGACAATAGATGGTGTTCTACCAAAAACACTGTCAAGCTTATGTTTGTTTGCATAAATGTCAGAGCAAGCATTCACTATCTCTAACTTTAGTTCCATGATTTGCTATTGTCAGTGAAGGACAGGAATAAGAAACTAGATCCAAACACACACTCTGAGTGTTTATGAAACAGTTTCTGTTCAGCTTGCAAGCATGAGTCTTTTAGACATGTAATGTCTTCAAACTCAGCATAGCAAGCCAAATAGCTACATGAGTCTGACATCAGTTCAGCATCACCACATAGTAGAAGCCTCTGCAATATATATCATTGCAAGAAAGACCTCAAAGGTACATTTATGAAAAACAAAAAAACACAAGTTAAAACTTGCTAACGCTTGTATTTATGACAATAGATGGCATTCTACCAAAAACACCATCAAGTGTGTTTGTTTACATAAACATCAGACCAATCATTCACTATCTCTAACTTTAATTCCACCTTCAGATCATGATTTCAAGCTATTTACTATCATCAGTGAAGGACAGGAATAAGAATCTAGATCTAAAAACAAACTATGAGCATTTATGAAACAGTTTATATTCAGCTTGCAAGCGTGAATCTTTTAGACATGTAATGTCTTCAAACTCAGCATAGCAAGCCAGATAGCTACATGGGTCTGATATCAGTTCAGCATCACCACATAGTAGAAGCCTCTGCAATGTATATCATTGCAAGACAGACCTCAAAGGTACATTTATGGAAAACAAAAAAACACAAGTTAAAAGTTGCTAATGCTTGTATTTATGCCAATAAATGGTGTTCTACCAAAAACACCATCAAGCATATGTTTGTTTACATAAACACTCAGAGTTTGTGTTTAGATCTAGTTTCTTATTCCTGTCTTTCACTTATGATAGCAAATAGCTTGAAATCATGATCTGAAGGTGGAACTAAAGTTAGATATAGTGAATGCTTGTTCTGACATTTATGTAAACAAACATATGCTTGATGGTTAGCAAGTTTTAACTTGTGTTTTTTTGTTTTTCATAAATATACCTTTGAGGTCTTTCTTGCAATGGTATATAGTGCAGAGCCTTCTACTATGTGGTGATGCTGAACTGATGTCAGACCCATGTAGCTCTCTGGCTTGCTATGCTGAGTTTGAAGACATTACATATCTAAAAGATTCACGCTTGCAAGCTGAATAGAAAATGTTTCATAAATGCTCACAGTTTGTGTTTAGATCTACTTTCTTATTCTTGTCCTTCACTGACGATAGCAAATAGCTTGAAATCATGACCTGAAGGTGGAACTAAAGTTAGGGATAGTGAATGCTTGCTCTGACGTTTATGTAAACAAACATACACTTGATGGTATTTTTGGTAGAACACTATCTATTGTCATAAATACAAGCATTAGCAAGTTTTAACTTGTGGTTTTTTGTTTTTCATAAATGTACCTTTGAGGTCTTTCTTGCAATGATATATATTGCAGAGGCTTCTACTATGTGCTGATGCTGAACTGATATCAGACCCATGTAGCTATCTGGCTAGCTATGCTGAGTTTGAAGACATTACGTGTCTAAAAGATTCACACTTGCAAGCTGAATAGAAACTGTTTCATGAATGCTCACAGTTTGTGTTTAGATCTAGTTTCTTATTCCTGTCCTTCACTGATGATAGCAAATAGCTTGAAATCATGATCTGAAGGTGGAACTAAAGTTAGAGATAGTGAATGCCTGCTCTGACATTTATGTAAACAAACATACGCTTGACAGTATTTTTGGTAGAACGCCATCTATTGTCATATATATATATTTATATACATTCTATTGTGCATATATATATATTTATATACATTCTAAGTGTGCATAAAATATTTAAAAGTTAAACACTGCATCAAGGTTATTTCTATGTTTTAAACTCCAATAAATCTTTGCATTGAGATTTATAAATAAAATGTCAAGTTTTTCATTGGAAGTAAGTGACAAATAAGCTTATAATCAGCTGATAATTATTGTTATTCTATAAAATAAATGTACTGGGAAAATTGAATTTGCTCTTATTTCCTAAAAGCATTTAAATAATGCAGCCAATTGCAGCCAATTCATTTCTGTTTACAAACTAAAATATAATGCTAAAATAAAGTATGTTGTGACAAATTGGTCTCATGACACATTATATATATATATATATATATATATATATATATATATTCTAACCCAGATATATATATATAACTAATTAACTAGTAATTTATATTATCTGCACTTGTGACACTACTTTTTCAGGTTGTTGTTAAGGCAACCAAAATAAAAGCAACATATCCATTAATTTTCCAATATGATCTAAAATACTTTTCATATAATACAATTGTACATTCAATTCTCTTAAGCTATTCCACGATTGTAATAATAACAATAATTGATCACTTATTAACTTAAAGAATAATTATAATAATATTAATCTCAGGGTTCTTTGTTTCATGTAAGGAAATGCTCGGCAGTAGTGTGTTGTCACATATGACTGGCATTCTGGTCGGCTATAGGAAACATTTATTTTACTTAATTCAATGTGTCTTCATCTCTCATATCTACTGCTATATTATTTAAAGAGATGATAATTCTACTCAATAATGACGTATAATTTTGAATAACACAGCCCTTTTTTTTTTTTTTTTTTAGAATCTCAGTCAGAATAATAAAAAGACAAGGGTGCTTTTTGTGTCCTTCCATCATCCATGACAACACAATAATATAACTAAGATTTATTACTTAGACAATTTAACTAAATGGGAATGGAATAATGTGCAACCAAAGTTAATGGTTTGGGAATAAATTCATTTTTTTTTTTTTATACAAAGGTGAATGTTTAGTCTTAAGTTTTCAACTCCATAAATAATTATCATTAAACTAAAATATAATGACATATTCCGATCTGCTTAACTTTATTTATCTGGTATATTAAGTTTTTAAGAATTTGGAATGATTTCGGACTCAAGAAAAGGTTTTGCAAATATTGTGCAAACACTTATACTTAGCATATAAAAACAAAAGAAAATGAATCTACAACAAATTTTAACAAGACTATAATTTATTATTATCACAAAAAAAAAAATATATATGAACATTTATTCAATAATCCCATAGTAATACAAAAATATAAAATATAACTGACATTAATCTGAATACTCTTTTGGTTATGGACTAGAGGTTACTACTTCTCCTGTATGCAATCGCATAGATTGATTAACTAAAAATACATTTCATTACCAATACATTGTTTATTAAATTTTGGTAACCTTGTAGAAGCTTTTATTCAAAATTATTGACTAACTATTTTTTTTTTTTTAATGATTAATCCCATCATATGCAATACGCAAAATATTAAATTTATTTCTAATACATTTACTTTATTTATGGTCTTTAATGGGATAACCTATTCTAATTATAGGCCAGTTATCAGAAGTTACACTTACCATCTTACATTTAACTTAATGCTAACTTAAGTTATGATACAAATTTTATTCATACGTATAATTTTAAATATCAGTATTATTTAATTAATAATCAGAATTAAATATTGCATTTGAATATTCCTTCAGTAAATAAGCGTTTTAAATTACGCAATTTTAATTACTTTCTCCATTGATTTACTTGTCAAATACTAGCAATATTTAGCAGCACAATACAAATATCGACCCTAGTTACTAACGCACTATTTATACTAAAGTGGATCTTGAGGAACTAACACCTCCAATATAACCTTTATCTTGCCCGAACTTTCAAAATTAAGCACAATAATCAACACCTTCCATGGTGGAGCTATCTTTATTTTCACATGAGGAATATGGAATAACCACGAAGGTCTGTAGAGTAATCTACTACATTAAAATACTTTGGTGGTTTCTTGCCTCTTACTTGGGCATACAACGAACACACACCAAATACAATCCTCTCCTGGGATTTAAACGAATGCAGCATACTAAATGCTAGATAAATTCTTGATCGTCCTATCTATGAGAATCGATCACTTGGGCTATAAACATACCCGAACATTATATTTAAAATCTTCCTCTCATGGAAAACAAAGCTTTTGGGGAGATCATTTTTCATCCCACAAAATAAATACATTATAATTATTACCTATGCGAATATTAAGCATATACCAATGCTATATCTGGGCAGGATAAGTAAATACACTGATCATAATAAACTTATGTTACCGGGTATACTTTGATCAACATCTGAAATCAATGGACATCATAGAATAAAAGTATAATAATTTTAATTTTAATAAAGGAACATTCAAAAATAGTTGGTAGCATACTATCTTAAACTAAATAAAGTGGATGTGTTATTTAAGAATAATTAGGAATAAATTCCTCAATTAATACAGTATAAATTCGTTTCAACTTTAACAAGAAATATTTTGTTATAGCATTTTTTTTTTTTTAGTTACTTCTGATAATTTTCAATATTTATTTTACCCCTTAAATATCTAAATATTTTTTTTTCTTTTACGTATCTAACATACAAAATTTCTACCTACAATTGTATGTACTAATTAAAACATATTTTATAGATTTTTTTTTTTTTTTTACTTTCGTGTTAAATATCAACTTAACCTATAATAATTATATTAAAACATACCTTTGTTATTACAAGGCTATTAAATATCACTTGACCATACAGACTTTAATCTATGTGATATAAAAAAAATACATATCATTTATAACTTAGTTTTAAACAATCATTAATTAACAAGTGCATACTCTCTCATTAGAAAATGTTTTTCTGTTGAGCAATTGGTCCAGGTGAAGAGCTTTATCCAGTCGTATTTCACGAAGCAAGTTTGAAAACAATAAACGCATGGTATTATTTCCTTTAAATAAAAGTTTTCTCTTATTTTGTGCGTTTAATAAATTAGGTAAAGAAACATATAGCAGAATTGAAGATTAATTCTTACTTGAATTAAACTACTACAATTTTGGGATCCAAGAAAATAAAATATACATATTCTAACATAACGAACAGTTGACGATAGACGATAAACATACACAATATTTTTTTTTTATTGACGATACGTATACTTATTAGCTAGCTTACTTATGGATGAAAATGTGCAATTTTCCGAGAGATTATTATGATAATAACTGCAGTCAATTTACGTGTACATGAAGTTTTAATAATTCCAACTGATGTATAATATAATATATCATTTATTTTTATCATTAAGTCACTAAGATATTTGGTTTTGTTCATACTTTAGGAATTATAATTTTTTTTTTTAAAGGTAACTTCTCCGTAAGAATGCCCCTATATAACTTTTCCTATATTTACTCTGAGAAAGTTTATATATTTTTTTTATATATATTTTTTTTTTTTAAATATACAGGTGCATAATTTAATCTTATTTATCATTATTATTATTTCCAGACAATTCTTGGTGAATAAAACATATTTTAACATATGTAACTACATTACTTGTAAAGGCAGACAATATTGAGAAAGAGCGCGAAAATGTTTCTAGTTGATTTTCCTTGGTTTCAAAATATTTCTTTCAATTATTTTTTTTTTTTCTATACCAAGAAAATATCAATAAATGACATAAAGTTAATAAATAATTATTTCTCACTTGGAAATCCTTTTTCTTCCTTAATTTAGATATAATAGAATTTTTCGTGACTCTTTTAGTTAATTCTGTCATTTTTGAACTTTAGCGCGAGACAATAAATTTTTAAGTATAAAAGGTCTTTAAATAGGTAGATGGCAAAGAAAATCAGGATATCTTATCAAAAAATTTTAGCCCCACATTATATTATTAAAATTTTACTTTGATTACATTTATTTCTGCAAAATAAAATGAAAAAATTGAGTTACCAAATTTCAGCACTGTTCCTTCCTTGAAAACTAAAAGCAGACTATATTTTTCCAAAAAAAAAAAGAACTTGATTATGAAATTGGTTGTTTCGTTTTGTTGTTTTTTTTTTTTTTTTTTTTTTTTAGCGACCTCTTCCAGAAAAATAATCATTTGATTATAACATAAACAAAAGAAAGGAAAAACCTATTACAATCACATAGTTTTAGTATTATTTACCTGGATTACAAAGTAATTTGACAATATAAAAAAAAATAATAAATACATTAAATTAACAATCAGTGATGTATAATTCTTTAAACATTATATATATATATATTTTTTTTTACAAAAAAAAATTACCAGAAGTTATTGTGCTTTATGATAAGACACTCATCCACTCCCCCCTCTACCCATCCAAAATCAATTACTGTTTAGCTTTTATACCATATTAATTTGCTCTAATTATTAATATCTCAATTAAATTATTCATGTTCTCTCTTTAAAAATGACATTGATTTATTAAATCTATTAGTTATTCACCCAAAACATGCCAAAGTGAGTGAATAGCATACTTTATTAATCAATTATTACTATTGTTATTTTATCTTTTTATTTCTTTAAAGAATAGCATTGTTTTCCTGCAGAAATAATGCCAAGTAAACCAAGTGTCAATAAAACTAGGTTACACATATATATATATATATATATATATATATATATATATATATATATATATATATATATATATATAAAGGCTTAAAAGGAAAAATCGAAGGGACACAGCCACAGCCCCCTCCCTAGGATTGCATGCCCCAAATATTGAAAATTACAGGCTTAATTGTTAACAAAATATTATAAAAAAACTTGTAGAGATCCCAATAAAGTAACCTATTTAATAGGGGATTTATTTAAGCAAATAAACAAAAACTAAAATTAAAAATAATAAATAAATAGCAAAGATTTGTATATAAATATTATAAAATCTCTTCCAATAAATTAACGCGATAATAGAAATTATACAAAATATAAAGAAAGAAATAATGTTCAAGGTTAATCAGGATTATTTATTTGTTTCACTAATATCTTACATAAAGTATTTATCATGTGATATTAATTATGATGTCTATATTATTTTTTAATATTTTGACAGTGTTCTTTCATAAGTTTTTTAATCATTAAATGATTAAATATTTGCCTTACTTCACTGCATTCTCTTGAATTTTCTTTGAGTGCATCCTGTGGACTAAATTTTTCAATGAGCAGTAGCAATAATATAAGTAGATAGTGAGGCAAAATCTTTATTTGCAAAGTTAAAACACAAATTAATACAATATTGAAAACATCATAATTTTAATGATTATAGGTATATTCAGACAATGATTTAGTCATATCCAGTATTAGAATAATAAAATTATTCATTTCTACTGACTTCATGAATAATTCCTTTAATCTCAAGTGTTTATTGTTTTTATAATCATTTAATATATGTTTTGCACATAGATTAATGACGTTATTATCAATTAGAATAACTTTTTCGAACAGCTTTTTGTGGTCACACTTTTCATTTTCTCTAGCAATAATAATAGCCAGCAATTTATGAAACAATTTTTATTATCTTATTAAGGAAAAAAATCTGATTGATAATCCAATTATATTAAGTAAAATAGTTTAGTATTATAATGGTAATATGATGTAAAAAGCATGATTCAAGTAATACCAATTTAGATCTAATAAAATAATAACAACATTGATAAAATAGTAATCATAATATTAATGTTTTTTTTTTTAATTTATATCTTAAATAATGTATGTTGATTGAGTTTTAATTTCTTAATGACTGATGCTTGCACATAAAAAAATTGTACTTATTCTTGTTTGTAATTAGGAAATATTTGAACTGAGACTTTCAATCTCCCTTGGTGTTTTATTTTCCCATAAATAATAAATTATATTTTCTAATGATATTTTTCCCCAATTGATCACAAAATTGATAAAGTCCCTTAAGAAATTAGCAATTAATTCGATTTTTAATATTTAGCAACTGAGTTTTTTTTTTTTTATAAATATGTTCATTTTTAAAATTTGAATTTTTTTTTCTATCTGCATACTTGTTATGATAATCATGGTTCATGACCACTTCAATATACATCTTAATTACAGATATACAATGCTGTATATGATTGATTACAATTACTTTTTAATAAATTCAATAAAATAATAAAATAAATCCATCTTTCATTAATCACTATATCAATGGTTATTTTATTTTTATCCAAATAAAGTAATAGTTTTGATTAGGTGGCAGTCTTCTTCAGAACTGCCTCCTTACAATATTTTTTCCATTTTATTATTCATATATCTGAATTTTTTTTTTCTTCCATTTTCATTTTTTCATTCCCAGGCTGTTCTATCTTCTTTATGAAATATTATATTTTTTCTCACATCTTGTATCTTCTTTATGTTCTCTTTCATTCATCATCATCATCATCAACCATTGTTAATACACTGCAAGATGAAGGTCTCTCCAAGGTCAATCCATGTTCACTGATGTTTAGCTTCTCTTCTCCACATCACTACTGAACATTTTCTTATTTCATCTATCCATCTCACATGTGGTCGCTTTCTGGGTCTTTTATAATCTCTTGGAATCCAGTTTAAGATTTCAATTGGCCATCTGTTATCATCTCTTCTAGCAATATGTCCAGCCCAACTACATTTCAATCTTTTATTTTTTTCAATGAGGTCAGTAACACCTGTTTGTTCTCTTACCAATACAATGCATTTTCAATCTCTTCTTGTTACTCCCAACATGCATCTCTCCATAAAGTTTCTGTATTGCTCTTCTATTAAGTATCCAAGTCTTAGATTCATAAGTAAGAACTGGTAAAACACATTGGTTAAAAACCTTCCTTTTCAAACACATAGGTATATTTTCTTTTAATATCAAGTTATTTCTACCAAAAGCACTCCAACTAAGTTTAATTCTATGATTAATTTTATCCATTATGTTTCCATCTGTATTAATGATCTGACCAAGATATTTGTAACTGTTAACGTCTTCTAATTCATCATAATCAATCTTTATTTTTATATTTTGAGCAAATCGATTAAACATTACTTTAGTCCTACTTTCATCTGATAACTCCTGCAACATTCCCTGCAGACTCTGAAGCATTATTTGCAAAAACAACTACATCATCTGCAAAATCTAAATGACTTAAATAATCTCCATTTACTTTTACTCCTTTAGTTTCCCATTTTAATCCACAAAATACTTTTTGCAGCACTGCTGTAAAAAGTTTTGGAGATATGGAATCACCTTACATCCTTCTCAAGGTTGACTTGCCCAGAATCACTATGTAATCTAATTGTTGCTGTTGCATTTTTATAAATATTCTTTAAAATATGATAATATCCTGGATCTATACCTTGATGATCCAATGCTTTAATTACTGAAAAAATATTTATAGAATCAAATGCCATTTCATAATCTACAAATCCAAAACATAATGGGAACTCATATTCATTTGTCATTTCTATAACTTCTCTCAATACCTAGATATGATCTACTGTACTAAAACCACTTTTAAATCCAGCTTGTTCTGTAATTTATAATATCTTCTTTATCACCTTTTTTAAAATATTAATATTAATACTGCATTCTTCCAATTGTCTGGTACATCTTTATCATTTAGACATTTGGTATATAACTTTGCTAATATATATATATATATATATATATATATATATATATATATATATATATACCAAATGTATATATGGTGGATTTATACCGGTACAATATATATATATATATATATATATATTTTCACTTGCTTCTTTTAATATATCAATTATAATTCCATTATTACCTTTCCTTTCTTTATACATTTAATTGCATGTCTCACTTCTTCATTTAAAATTCTGGGCAATTCAGAAGATTTAATAGATATAGAAGGTACTTGTTCTTTATTACTATATAATTCTTGATAAAAGTCTTCTACCCATTTTATGATGTCATCTCTCTTTTTAGTAATAATTCCATCTCTCCTTTTAGTAATAATTCCATCTTTTTTTCTTATTGCAGATATAAATTTCTTATCCAATACCAAAATATTGTTTTACATTTTTAAGACTTTTATTTTCTTCTAAAGCTTTCCTTGCTAGTTCACAGTTATACTATCTTATATCATTTTCAACTCTTTTCTACACCATTTTACAAAATTTGAGATATTCAATCCATTTTAATGCATCATTTTTGTATATATTCATATTCCTTTTTTTCTTAATAAATTCTCTAGTCTTGGTAGAAATTTTATTGGTAAATTGCTGCTTTTTTCTACCAGGTACCTTTGTTGCAGTTTCTAAAAGTGTATCACTTATTTTTTTATTAATTTCATTCAAATCTGAATCATGTTCAAAATCTACTAATACTTGAAACCGATTTGTAAGTTCTAATTTAAATTCATTAGAATGTTTCTGAAGATTAGGAATATCAACTGTAAATATTGTTTTTCTTAATAATTTTTCTCTTTCTAGTGTTGCATTAATGTGCATCTTACATCTTACTAATTGATGATCATATCCCATGTTAAATTTATTAAGAACATTACAATCATAAAATATGTATTTTCTGTTAGTCAAAATATAATCCAATTCTGCTGTGCCTTCATTTGGATGCTTCCATGTCCATTTCCTTTTAACATTTTCATCAAAAAAATAAAGTTTTTCTTTTTCTGCAAACTCATCAACTCTATGTCCTCTCTCATTTCTATTACCATAACAAAAATTACCTACAATACTTTCATCTTTCATTTGTTTACCAATTCTAGCATTAAAGTCTCCCATAACAATATTAAAATGTTATTTACTCTAATCAAAAAGCCTTTTGTACATTGAACTACTTCATCACTATGAGAACTCGTTGGGGTATAAATCTGAATTATCTGCATTTGGTATTATTATATTGTTTCTTTGACCTAATATATTATATATGGATTGACATAAAAATATATAACGTAGGAGAAAGAATATAATATTCCATAAGGAATATGGAACATGCTGGAGATTAAAAAAGTAAACACAATGGAAGAAAATTATTTGAATATATGAGTAACAACGGAGGAAATTGATATTTTAAGTAAAACACTTCAAAGAAGATGGCTAGCCAATTGAAACTATGAAATTGATCAAGTACAAAATAAAATAAACATTGATATAGTGATTAAAGAAAGATGGGTTTATTTAATTGTTTTAAAATTTAACAAATATTTGATTTAGTAGCATATAGGTATGAAGTAAACATACTTTAAAAAACAATAAAGGTTATTTTTAATATTTGTGAACAAATGAAATTCAATGATAAGCAGTCATATAATATTAAATGAGTTCAATATACATTTAAAAGTCATAGTTATTATATATATATAATAAAGATTATGCCAATATTTCTAAACAAGCTTATTTTATTACTATTTTTTATATGATAAATGTTATAAGAGAAAGCATTCAAATCTTTATCTATGATTGTCCCGATCCCCAGACTGTTTTCGAGCTATGGTTCTATTCAGTGAGAAGCTAGGACACCAGATTCAAAAATACTAACTCATATATATATATATATATATATATATAGTATATATATATATATATATATATATACTATAACCATCAGTTTTTACAACAGAAATTTATATTAAGTTTTGTAATAATATATATTTTTTTTAAAAAATTATATAGTTTATTTCTTATACAATAAAAGTTATTACAATAATGGTGATTATAGGACATTGTGATCTATTTTAATCATATTATAATTGCTATTACAAGTTATTATTATTTTAAAACAGGCTTACATTTAAACTTGTTAATTTAACTTCTCTGTAATTATAAGTGTCTAATCATAAATTGTTACTTATTTTAAATTATAACTTAGTAGAAGAGTTAAAATATTCTTAACTTAATTATTGCATATTTTTATGACTTTAAAATATTTAATCTAGCTTATTTAAAAGTACAGTTTATAAATGTTAAATTTAGTAGTATTATAATTTAGCTTTTATTCTAAAAAAATTTCAAGTTTAATCAATAAATTTTAAACCAATAGTTGCTTTATTTATGTGTGAATGTGCATGCCAGTAATTATTTAAAAGTATAAAATTAATAAAAGTATAAAATTAAAATTAAAATAAAAGTATAAAATTAATGTTCAAAATTAACTTAAACAGTTAATATTTTAAATATATCTATTTTTAAAGGATTTCGTATAAATAATGTTCTGAGAGCTAAAAAAATATTTAAATAAATATTCTTATTATTCTATTGATATAATAATTTTTAGTTTATTAAACAATGTAAAATCTTTAATGTAATAATGATTTAATATGTAATCTTAGTCTACTATCTAAACAAGTTAAATTAATTATAGTTATTTTTAGAATCTCTATCTCGGTAACTAGAATATTTAACCTTTCTTAGAACTTGGTCACAAATTAATTTCAAAATTGTCAATCATCCAATCAATTTTTATCACATGATTTATTCCATATAAATCTTGACTGCTACACACACACCTGATTATCATCATTGATTATCATCATCACTGTGATCATTTTTCTTCAGTATGTTCAAGTGTTAATTATTTCTTAGTGTAATGTAAAAATTATGCATTGGTAAAATAATCATCTATTCAGGGTTTTGTAATCTAGCCTCTTCATACTTCAAACTACTCCAATCTTACACTTTGGCAAAGCAATATGTGTACATTTCAGAAAGTGACTGTTGTCTCACAAATCTAGGGCAATGGTAGATGTTTATCAAAAGTATTAATGTTGGATGTGATATGTTGGACTATTTCCATCATTTACGAGTGAATGTTGAATGTATCGAAAATATTAAACTTTATTTAAACTTTCCAAATACATCAACTTGTTAGTAATAACACACAAATAGACAATACAGGTTAGTAATTACACAATGTTTCGAGTAGTATTATTCTCCATTCTTCTTCTGGTGTTGCTGGCCTATATGCACAGTGACAATATTTGCTTAGAAGTTGAACTCGCACCTTTAGATTTTTGAATATTGAATTTAAGGCAAACCCTCTACCAACAGAGCTACACTGTCAAAGGCAACATATAATAGAAATTTGATATATTTATATATGAGGGTTGGTTCAAATCCTCCTGAGTCCTCCAATTTTTTTCTCCTATTATTACTATTTTTTTATTTTTTCCTAAGAGCAAGATTAATTAGAGGCTTCCATACATTTTGTATTGCCACACAGGGTTGACTTATAAAATTATTTACCATTGTCATATGAGCAGCTTCCTTGAATTTTCTTCTATGCATTTTTTCCTCTTTATCCAATATCTTTGTACTTTCCCACTTAAGCATATGGTCAGTGTACATACATGAGCTACTATGGTAGACACATCTGTTTTTTTCTTTTCACCATTAGATTATGCTCCTTCAATTGCTGTTCAACAGGGTAACAGGTCTCACCAATGTATTTCCTTCCACATTCACATGGTATCTCATAGATGCAGTTTTTATTCTTCAGCATTTCCAGCTTAGGCTTAGTAGAAGTAAGCATTACTCAAAGTGTGATATGACTTTGGAAAGCAGTTCTAATGTTATATTGACAGCAGTTTTTCTTTAACTTGTCTGCGATTCCTGGTATGAATGGATACACTACCATACCAATAACTGTTTTCTCTTTTGGTGTCTCTTTGTGTTGTCTATTGAAGGTTTTTCTGATGACTTCTGATGGATAACCATTTTCATAAGCATTTGTTCTATGTGAATCTTTTCTTTTTCCAAGTCACTGGTTTCTGAACAAACCTCCTTTGCTCTGTTCCATAGTGATAATACAATCCCTTGTTTAGTGCTTCTTGAATGATTGGATGTATATGCCAAGTATTTGCCAGTGTGTGTTGGTTTTCTATACACTGTTGTTTTTACTTTGCCCTGGGGGAGTATTGTCACAAGAACATGCAAGAATGACAATTTTTGTTCTTGTTCTGATTCCATCATGAATTTAATTGTAGGAGATATGTTGTTAATGTGCATCTAAAATGACTGTAATTTTACCTTGCCATGTGGCCATACCACAAATGTATCATCAACATATTGAAGCCACACTTTAGGTGGACATGGAGTAGTATTTCTGGCTGTGGTCTCAAGTTCTTCCATGTAAATGTTGCTGAGCAAGGGTAACAGAGATGATCCCATTGCCATTCCTTGATTTTGTTGGAAAAATTCTGAGTTATATTGAAAGTATGTTGTTGTTACATAGAATGTTAATAATTCCATTATACTATTAATAGGTAGAGCTGTTCTAGTTTGTAGACTATTATCATCACATAACCATTTCCTTATAATAGACAATGTGTCATCACATGGTACATTTGTAAACAGACTTTCCACATCAAAGCTTACCAATATGTCAGTTCTTTCCATTTTTATGTTCCTGACTAATTCTACAAATTGCTTAGAATCCCTGACAAAAAGTGTGTCCTATATGCCAATGGACTAAGAACTTTGAGATGAAATCTTGACAAATTTTGGCATGGTGAATTTCTAGAACTAACAATAGGTCTTAATGGAACATTGTCTTTATGGATTTTAGGCAGTCCATACAGGTGAGGAATCTTGCTGAATCTTGTTGTGTAACAACAACATACTTTCACTATAACTCAGAATTCTTCCAACAAAATCAAGGAATGGCCAAGGTATCATCTCTGTCACCCTTGCTCAGAAACATTTACATGGAAGAACTTGAGACCACAGCTATAAATACTACTCCATTTCCACCTAAAGGGTGGCTTTGATATGTTGATGATACATTTGTGGTATGGCCAAATGGCAAGGTGAAATTAGTCATTCTGGATGCACATTAACAAAATATCTCCTACAATTAAATTCATGATGGAATCAGAACAAGAACCAAAATTGGCATTCTTGGATGTTCTTGTGACAAGACTCCCTCAGGGCAAAGTAAAAACAACAGTGTATAGGAAACCAACACATACTGGCAAATACTTGGCATATACACCCAATCATACAAGAAGCACTAAACAAGGAATTGTAATATCACTATGGAACAGAGCAAAGGAGGTTTGTTCAGAAACCAGTGATTTGGAAAAAGAAAAGATTCACATAGCACAAATGCTTATCAAGAATGGTTATCCAACAGCAGTCATCAGAAAAACCTTTAATAGACAACACAAAGCGACACCAAAAGAGAAAAACAGTTATTGGTATGGTAGTGTATCCATACATACCAGGAATGGTGGGCAAGTTAAAAAAAATCTGCAGTCAATATAACATTAGAACTGCTTTCCAAAGTCATACCATACTTTGAGGAATGCTTACTTCTACTAAGCCTAAACTGGAAATTCTGAAGAACAAAAACTGCATCTATGAGATACCTTGTGAATGTGAAAGGAAATACATTGGTGAGACCTGTTGCCCTGTTGAACAGCAATTGAAGGAGCATAAACTAATGGTGAAAAAAGAAAAAAAACAGATGTGTCTACCATTGCAGCTCATGTATGTACTAATGACCATATGCTTAAGTGGGAAAGTACAAAGATATTGGATAAAGAGGAAAAAATGCATAGAAGAAAATTCAAGGAAGCTGCCCATATGACAATGGTAAATAATTCTATAAGTCAACCCAGTGTGGCAATACACAATGTATGGAAGCCTCTAATTAATCTTGCTCTTAGGAAAAAATAAAAATAATAATAATAATAATAATAATAATAATAGGAGAAAAAAAATTGGAGGACTCAGGAGGATTTGAACCAACCCTCATATATAAATATATTAAATTTCTACTATATGTTACCTTTGACAGAATAGCTCAGTTGGTAGAGTGTTTGCCTTAAATTCAATATTCAAGAATCTAAAGGTGCGAGTTCAACTTCTAAGCGAATATTGTCACTGTGCATATAGGTCAGCAACACCTGAAGAAGAGTCGAGAATAATACTACTTGAAATGTTGTGTAATTACTAACCTGTATTGTCTATTTGTTTGTTATTACTAACAAGTTAATGTATTTGGAAAGTTCAACATTCACTCATAAATGATGGAAATAGTCCAACCTATCACATTTTATAATATACCATCATTACAAACCTTCAGACATATATTTTTGTTGCATTGTAAGAACTTTTGTTAATTTCAATGTATTTATTTGATCATATTCCAACTTTATTTTAAGAAAGATAATTCACATATTAAATGCCAAAACTTTTAAATTACTTTTCATTAATTGAGAAAAAAATGTATATACTATTTCTACAATACCTTTCAATACAGTATTTTATTTAAAATATTGGATACTGCTATCATTTTCCAGAACATTCTTTTGTAGTTTAATTTAATTATTTATTAAATCTGAACTGTTAGCTAAAATGATAGAACCTGATAAATGATGAAGAAATTTAGAAATATGAATTATAAACATTGGAATATTATTTAAGTAAATAGAAAATTATTTGTCTATGCATTTTTATGAATACTGATGCATTAGCATTATTTTCAAGGAAATGAAATATTTGTTTTTTTTCTTTTATTAAATTTAATTTATGCTATATTTTAAAATAATATATATATATATATTACTTGCCACAAAAATGTTTTATGAAGGAAGTAGACATTATTATCCAATTATTTCTAATGATATCTGCATGTTGAATGTTACTATGAAATATGTTGGTTTTTTTAAAATTAGAAATTAATTTATTATGCTCCAGTAAACTTTATTATGTGACTGAATTTTTTAACTGCCTTAAAGGATAAAGTATAATATTGAAATGTATTTAATACTTATTTCGTCTATGTTTTTAGCAATATAAACTTTATTATTGTTAAACATGTTTGCCTGTTGTTTAAAATAATATTTATTATTAATACAGAATAAGTATTTATTATATAATCTTATGTGTGCCAGTAATTTCAATTTCTGCTGAACTCACATTTTAATTGCTGTTTATTGATTTCATCTTCAATGTTGTCTGAAGATCTTGTAAAATCTTCAAGGTGTCCAAATACTGCTACTTGTCTGTATCCTGTGTAATGGTGTGAAAATTTTGTCTGTATTATTTTATGTACAGGTTTAACATGCATTTTCATGTTAAGTTTTTAGAATATAACCAGAATAACAAAATTTTAAAGTGTATTACACTTGTCACCTTTTGGAGTTATTTAGAATGTAAATAAATATTTGGAAGAGTTCATGAAGTTGATGGAAATTTTTATTATTGAATTATTTTTACTATAATGTTATATTTTCCTATATTTTATTGCATTTACACATCAGTTATTTGTTGTTATTATAGATAATAGTAGTGTTATCTCTATGTTATATATTGTTTTATTATGCTAGTAAGTTTTACTAGATCATTGTAATATTAACCGTGTAATACTATATTTAGATACCCCCCTCTTTTTTGATAGTTTATTCACATATTTTTGTGACTACAGACAATGTCCTAATTAGTTATTGCCATCTTATATAGGTGATTGTCTAAGTCTATGCTATCATCTTCTTTTTCCTTTTGCTTTTTGAATCCCTTGATATGTATCTAGGTTATAAATTTGTTTAAAGTCATATATGATGCTCAACCATATATTTATCCTGGCTTTTGATATGTTTTGAAGGTGATGCATGATGCCAACCATGCCTTCAATTGCACTCTTGATAAATCAAAGTTGTTTTGATGTGAATATTTTGTTTATAAGTTTAGTTTGCATATACAGATGTTTTAAAATCTGATAAAATATGTTTGTTATTAAATTTATAATTGTTCATATGACTATAAAATTATACATCTTTTTCCAAATTCATCATTACCAAAGAATGGTAAGGTTTTGTCTTATTTAGAGTTATTGAACATATTTTACATAGGGACTATATCATAGAAAGTGAGTTTTTTTAAAAATGAGAACTTTATTGAATTTTTAAAATATCACATTAAGATTTTTGATTTACTGATTATTTTATTAGTATTTTAAATGATAACCTATAAATCTATTTTTCATCTGGAGATTTTTATAATTTATAAAGTTAATTAATTAAATAACTTAATGTTTGCCTATACATGTCATAAATGTTAATAAATATTATTTTAATTATTAACTTATGATTCCTTATCTTAATCATCATCATCTGCACTCTCAGAAATCTAACCATACCACTCATATTTATTTTATGCATCGAGAGTACAAGAGTACATGAAAATATAAAATAAAAGTCACTCTATTAAATTGATTGTTGATGTTAGAATAACAACCATAGAGAAAATTATTTGATTTATTTTAAATTAAAATGGTAAGATCATTTTATTTACCTTGTATAAGTTCACTTACTTTATTTATCTTAAGATTATTTTATTTTCTTATAAGATTGGGAAAAAATCTGTTGGTGTGATATTTGAGTAGCAACAAAATCACATTCCTACTAATAATATTGCACATGTCATTCTAGTAGCTTATAATTATTTTTTTAATGTAAGAGTTTTCAGATTTGATTTTAAATTTAATAGTTATTTAATTTGCTAAGATATTATCATAAAAATAAGATCATATATTATTGTTGTTGTTCATCATTAGGATCACATTCTTGATAGATTTCAAGAAATAAAAAAGTCTAACATTATTAATTATTGAAGAATTTATTACTGAAAGAACTATTTGATTATCATAATTATTTTAAGAAAGATTTATATGCCCAAGATAAAAATTTTAAGAAATAATTATGTTGCATAGAAGACTTGAATTATTTTGAGCAAGAATTGCTATGCCTGAGATCTGATTATTTAAGGGAATCATTTTGATTATAAAATTTAATGTAATTTTATATGTTTTAGATGAAGATATAAAAAGTAACCTAACGTTTTGTGTAATGTTGTTACATAAGATTTTGAGAGTTTGTTGTTTTAAAGAGAGAGTATCAGAATAATCTCCTTTTGATGTGATATTGTATTTTTCTCTTAGAGCAGCATATAGAAGAGCTAATCTAGATATGAGCTGATCATTTAATCTGCTATGTATAACTATCAGCTTATTATATTGTTATGTTTAGCATTATTTAGCCCACTTCTATTATTTATGTTATAATTGCTTCATCTCCATTGGTTATAGTTATATTTACAATCTCACCATTTCTTCCACATTGTTTAATCACATGAAAAATGTCATATAGACAAATCTAAAAAAAATCCTTAAAAGTTTATAAACTTGTGGCTTTTATTTTGCATTTAATTATACAAATGTTGGCCAGCAATAATGAGGCACTGTGACAGTAAAGATAATATTGTTATACTGATTATGTACATAATGCATGTTGATCTATAAATAAATTTACCAAATGTAAAAATAAATGTATCCAGATGATGATGATGATGATGATGATAGTATCTTATCAATAGACAAGACAAGTATTGTTATCAGAGCTTCTAGTATATGAATGTATTTTTAAATTAAATAAAATTTTCATTTATAAATTATAATATTTGGCATACAGGTTTTTCATACCTGTATCTCAAATATAAATATAAGGGGCTTTGAACTCAGACTTTCACTCAACTTTCAATTCTCCATGCTATTTCATACCACTGATATACCTCACCCCACACATGTCTAAAAGATAAATAATGACCAATATACATATTTTGTGCTAAACCAGCACTCATCAGTTGGTCCAGATTATCATCTCTACACATATATACAATCAGTGCTCAGCTTTATATTAAGATAGCAAACCTTCATACTTTAATGGACAGGCTCCAATCTACTACACCTCCAATATGAGTTGAACAACAATGTTGGTGTTAGTGTGAGCTTTGAGCTTTCTGTCTTTCAGATTTTCAATGATATCAATGGCTAATGCCAACATTGTTGTTCAACTCATATTGGAGGTGGAGTATATTGGAGCATATCCATTAAAGTATGAAGGTTTGCTTTCTTAATATAAAGCTGAGCACTGATTGTATATATGTGTAAAGATGATAATGTGAACCAACTAATAAGTGCTGCTTTAGCACAAAATACATATATTCATGATTATTTATCTTTCAGATATATGTGGGGTCAGGTGTATTAGTAGTATGAGATAACATGAAGAATTGCAGATTGAGTGAAAGTCTGAGTTCAAAGCCTTTTTATAAATTATAATTAATTTTTGTCTTGTCAGCAACAATGATGATAGATACTTGGATATAATTTTTATAACTCAAATTGCTAGATGTTATTAGTTTTAGTTTAATAATCATAAATTTAATCATTATTTTGATAGACATGCTCAGTGTGTTTATTTTAGAATAAATTTGATAGCTTTCTTTTTTTTTGAGCACTTCAGAGTGATTCTAAAAATATAAATACCTTAAAAATTAAAATTTTAAACTTATTGTTAACTGAGACAAAAATTTATTATCATTTTTTTATTTTGAACACTAATAGTTTTGCAAAGTAGATCAATATAAACAATGAGGATTGCCAATTCCTCAACAAGCGTTGTGATAAATGCTTAGCTAGAGAAAGCATTTAAAATATCTCTGTCAGGATCCCCCCCCAAACCTCTGACCATAGTTTCATGCTTTGACACTCCTCAGAGAGGTGCTAAGGTAGGTTCATACACTAGATCTAAAAACACTAACCCAAAGACAGCATTTAATTAAAAGTTATCTATTGAGTAGAAAATCTGAAAATTTCAGACACCTACATGTCTTCAAACCCAGCTTTCCAACTCAAATAGCTATATGGGGCAGAGATCTTCAACCATACCATATATTAGTAGTCTTAACAATATAACATTGCATAAGACTTAAGGCAGAGAGACTATAAATAGTCAAAATAAGAGTCAAAGATCACATGACCCTATACTCTTAAGCTTGTAAGTTATAAACAATGAGGATTGCCAATTCCTCAACAAGCTTTGTGATAAATCCTTAGCTAAGGAAAGCATTTAAAATATCTCTGTTAAGACCCCCCAAGCCTATGACCATGGTTTCATGCTCTGGCACTCCTCAGAAAGGTGTTAGGATAGGTTCAAACACTAAATCTAAAAACACTAACCCAAAGCCAGCATTTAACTAAAAGTTATCTATTGAGTAGAAAATCTGAAATTTTCAGTCACCTATATGTCTTCAAACCCAGCTAATCAACTCAATAGATAACTTTTAGTTAAATGCAGGCTTTGGGTTAGTGTTTTTAGATCTAGTATCTGAACCTACCCTAGCACCTCTCTGAAAAGTGCCAGTGCACAAAACAATGGTCAGAGGTTTGGGGAGGGGTCCAGGACGTTTTAAATGTTTTCTCTAGCTAAGTATTTATCACAAAGCTTGTTGAGGAATTGGCAATCCTCATTGTTTATAACTTACAAGCTTAAGAATATAGAGTCATGTGATCTTTGACTCTTATTTTGACTATTTATAGTCTTTGCCTTAAGTCTTATGCAATGTTATATTACTAAGACTACTAATATGTGGTATGGATGAAGATCTCTCAGCCCCATATAGCTATTTGAGTTGGATGGTTGGGTTTGAAGACATGTAGGTGTCTGAAAATGTCAGATTTTCTACACAATAGATAACTTTTAGTTAAATGCTGGCTTTGGGTTAGTGTTTTTAGATCTAGTATCTAAACCCACCCTAGCACTTCTCTGAGCAGTGCTGGAGTATGAAACCATGGTCAGAGGTTTGGGGGGGGGGTCCTGACAGAGATATTTTAAATGCTTTCTCTAGCTAAACTTTTATCACAAAGCTTGTTGAGGAATTGGCAATCCTCATTGTTTATAACTTACAAGCTTAAGAGTGTAGGGTCATGTTATCTTTGACTCTTATTTTGACTATTTATAGATCAATATAATTATATTACTGAAATTAAATTGTTTCAATAAGTGTGACGTTTCTGTAACTGAAAATTATTGTGGAATAAGACTTTTTTCTCCTACTATCGAATAGTATTTTTCTATTTTTTTTTTGACTGATAGCCTCATGATGTAGTGAATAGCACATCTGCTTGCCATGCTTTTATTCTAAAATTTAAATTCAGATCATGTGAACACCTTGAAATTTGTCCAATTGAAAACGAGCCTGCGATTTTTTTAAACCAAAATTATCAGTAAATGTGTCTCTAGTCCTCCTGTGTTAGAAGGTAAAGATCTCAGAGCTAAATTAGGTTAGTCAGATGATTGCTGATTTTCTGATAATAAAAAATATATGAATGTATTATGACTTGGCTTTTACTATTGATATGGAGATCATATTCATTCAGGAACTGAAGTCGTAATTAGTTTTAACCCTTTTTATAACAGTACTAGTATTTTTATTTTTTTCAAAATTTAAAAATTACTTAATATTTAACTTAGTAAATTTGTTTATTTTTCCTGACAATATCAAACATTTTTTTAATTTTAAAATTAAGTAACTGTGTAATTAATGTGATTAGAACCATTACATACTTTTGATATGTAAATTTAAAATATAATTAAAACTTGTTTACTAAATTTGTAAAACCATTTAAACATTGGCATTTAAGTGTATAAATGATCAACCAAAAAATTCAAGTAGGAAAAAAAAGGAAGAAATTTTGTTTGCTTTGGATATATTTTTAAAAATTTAAATATTAGTGTAATCAATGTAATGGGGTACTATTAGCATGTTCACCTGCCACTGCCACAATCTAAGGTTCAAGTCTGGATTAGTGCAACTTAGAATTTTTTAGAATATTCTTGCACATAAATAGCACAACCAAAACAACGATGTTGAATAAATAGGTAACAGTTTGTTTTCATCCAAATGGCAAAGAATCCAAAATAATCTCAACTTGTCAAGTAATAGGAACTGTAACAAATAATAAATATTATTGAAATATAATGTGATGATTTTCATTAATCACGGTAGAAGCATCATACTTTTGTAAAAGATGAATCATTTTTTAATCTTTATTTTGTAGACAAATTGAACTTAAAAAAAGGAATTAAAAAAACGAAATATCTATTGTTTAATAAAAAAAATTTCTATCAATTTATGTAAATGTTTAGTGAATTAAATGTTAATTAAAAATTATTATGTAATTGTGAAGTTAAGACACTAGAATGTCTCGTTTAATAAGAAGGGAAATAGTAGCAAATAACTGCCATTAAATATCTATAGTGAAAGTGACAATTATAACTAATCTAATTTATCTTTCTTTTTTTAATTTTTAAATTGCATTATTTATTGTTGCTATTTCATTTTGGAACTCAATATTAAATTAAAAATTTGTACTTATTTTTTTTACATATAAAAGATATCATGTTCTTACCTCATTTTTTTTAATAATCAAAAGGGGGAAAATGAAAACTTTATATTTTTCATATAATCGGTATTAATGCTTAAAGTTTATGCATGCATATCACGGAGGATTTTATTGAAGCTAATTTATTTTTCTTCTCATATAAATTTCTACTTGATAATTTTAGATTAGTAATTCATCTGAAAATTTACAGACAAAATCTTTATTAGCAATTTCTATACTTAATACACTGGCAAACTTTTTAAAAAAATGTGAAAAAAAAAAAAAAAAAGAATAATGATGAACTATTAGAAAATACATTACAAACTTTTAATTAAAATTATATGAATATAGTTTATATTTTTACCATATTTTATTTGCTTTCCTAATATTTGAAGAAAAATAGCATAACTGCAAAACTTATGGAAAAGTGATGAATTCATTTGCTGCCATGTGATGATAATGATGATGATTTTTTATCACTTGTTTGTACTTAAAAAAATTAAAACGTATTTATTTGATCTGTTGAATATAGTTAAAGCTAATTTATTTTTGAGTGATCTCAGTTTATTTGTCAGCTGATTGACTGCATTAATTATTTTAGGCTTTTAAAGCAATAAAAAGCAATTATTATAATATTTTTTAAAACCAAAGTATTGGTATCATCTCACTTATGTTACCTATTTTAAACTTGAATTTAATCAATAGATGCAAGATGTTAATGCTTACTAAATTGTTCAGCACTGTTCTATCTTTATCCTCAGACTAATTTCTGATTTATAGCCTGCATTAAAGAGAAGTTTTGGATCATGTGCACTATATCCAGATCTGAAACTTCTTACTAATAAAGGCATAACACAAAAAAATCTAAAGTACTGATGATGTTATAATAAGGATAAACATATAACATTTATTGATTATTAAGGTTTAAAATAGATTGCAGAATTGAAATAATATAAATTTTTTTTTACCTGAAAATCATTGTCAAAACACAAATCTTTTTTTTCTAACGTTATCATAAATTATGATGTGCAAACATATTCATTTGCTAAAAATTTAGCAATTAAAAAAATATAATCATCTTTAACTATTACTATTTTACTTTTATAAATACTAAATATAAAACATGGAAAACTGTAAATTGCTCCATGATGTGTTTTAATCCCAGTTTGTTCAGGTAAATTGTTTTATTTAACCTAAAATATATATGTTATTTCTTCCAATTTCTTCGATTGTTATATTACACACACACACATATATATATATATATATATATATAAAATAAATAAAAATATCCGTTAATTAAAAATAATATAATTATAATTAAATAATATTTTAACTTTATAAACAATCAAACAATCTTAAATCCAAATACTTTTTACTTTCAAACCTCCTCAACTCTATTAAATCAAAACTAACAACAACATCAATTCAATTCCACAATCTCTATTTTAATTTAAATTTCATTTATCAAATTTTTTATTCCTTTTATAAAATTCCTCTTTAATTTTTCTTTTATTATGTTTCTCTCTTCATGAAGAATTTTCACATTTTCAAAATTAAATTTAAATTTATGTTTAATTTTTCATGATCAAAGAAACTGAAGAATATTAAATCACCATTATTTTTATTTTTCCTATATACAATTCTTCCTTCAATCTTTTCTCAATGTTGCACCTAGATTCACCTATATATGATAGCATACAATCACAAAAAATTTGATATATGACATTACTTTTTTGCTTGATAGGTATGACATCCTTAGAATTATTAACTAATTTGTTAATATTGTTTGGAACGTAGAATGAAACATTAAATACATTCTTATATAAATCCTTAAAAAATTTTACTTGTGGATTTGAAATAAATGGAATAGATATCCATTTTTTATTATTAATCTTCATTTCTTTTAAATTATAATTTTTTTTAAATTGATATATATATATATTAGATAAAAATAATAATAAAATAATAAAAATTTGTTGCTTCTGAGTTCATATAAAATTCATATAATTTTGAGCAAATGATAGAATTGAGCTGCAATCCATGAACTTTGAAATTTAAAGTTCACAACTTTACTACTGCTCAAAATTACTCAGGGAATTATTATCAATCATTGTAGATTACTTATGTTAGCGATAAAATACTTATTTGAAGTTTATTTAATTAGAGGGGATTTGACTACAGACTTTCAAATTCCCTTCAACTATCCATTCCATCTTATATATTCTATAGACATGACAATTTACTTGCAAAAAAAGATGATTTCCACTATACATATATTGTACTGAACCAACACTCATTAGTTGGACCAGATCATTTTTCATATATATATATTTATATATATATATATATATATATATATATATATAATCAGTGCTCAGTTTATATTAAGATAGCAAATCTTCACACTTTAATGGACAGACTTCAATCTTCTTTACCCCCCAATGCTTCAGTGTGTATATTGTAATGGTCAGATTTGTACATTTGTGCAATGAAATCCAGAATTTTAGTAAATCATCCCAAGACTTGTCAAAATGAAGTTGGTGAGACCCCGTGTCCAATCTCACCTCAGTTCCTTTACCACTGCTCAAAGATTTACTACCTTATGGATGACATATATGAGGTCCCAGCAGTATTTTCCTTAATCGCATGCTGGCAGTAGCACATCAGTAAAACATGAGACTATAGGCCATGGACATGTTTAACAATATATATATATATATATATATATATATATATATATATATAGGTGTAGGGTGAGCATAATTATTAAATATGGATTGTGATTCTTAATAACTAACAATTAATTTAATCAATAATGAATTAATAATAATGATAATAATGATGACCAAAATTGAGACACTAAGCAGAAGTTAAAATTTAAATTAATTTAATGAAAGCCAAATATAGATGATAAGATTAGTAAACAAAATAATAATTACAATGGGATTATATGGATTGTCTCACTCGCAGGTGATGATTTTAGGGATTACAATATATTAATATTTGAGCTTTTGTTTCACATGCAGGTGATGATTTTAGAAATTACAATATAGTAATATATAGAATTTTAATTCACATGCAGATAATGATTTTACAGATTACAAGCAGTTGTGGTTTATATATAGAGAGAGCATTTCAAATTAATGTTCAGGTGATTTTAGTTTTCTGATTACAGATTATATAATTTACTTTGCTTGCTATATATGTATATCTATCACTTACAGGTGATGAAGGTTTGCAATATTTTAAATTACATTTTCATGAGATTTATTACTATGTTAAAATTTAGTTAATTTGCTCATGATGATCTATGCCTAGTTTACACTATATTTATGGATTTAGATTTGCTTTAGAACTAGAAGAAGTGATTATTATGACTTATAAAGAATATTTTATTAAATGCATATTCATCAATATATTTTCTATATAGCTTATATGCCTATAAAATCAGATTCTGTTTCAGATCAAAACTAAAATATACAATTATATGGTAGGATGAACTGATGATTGACAATCAGACTTCAGATACCATGGCTTATAGAAAATATAAATCTGAGTCTGTGTGTCTTGAATGTGCACTTTATCACAGGATTCATACCTAATACCAGTTCCCGTAATACTGTACTCATTGCTGTAAAAGAGAGTCCTTTTAGTCTGGGTGATCAAACAACTAGTTTAATTTTCTGGATCCTCATGCTCCAGTTCTAAATATGCAGAATGGGGTGACCCTTAACCTACACTCATTGGAATG
The DNA here is from genome assembly GCA_028023455.1 of Epiperipatus broadwayi. Taxonomy (NCBI): domain Eukaryota; kingdom Metazoa; phylum Onychophora; class Udeonychophora; order Euonychophora; family Peripatidae; genus Epiperipatus; species Epiperipatus broadwayi. The sequence continues at coordinate 3,168,974 of JAQFVV010006336.1, forward strand.
ATACAGCAACAAGTAAATATGCAAATACATTTCCTAAGGACATATTCGCTCCACTGACTACATCATTATATAACAAAATGGAATGCAAAATAATAATTTCCTTCCATGAAACTACCATAGATCAGTTCATAATTTAGCATCTATACCTATGCTATTTAAGGATATTTATGAATCTAATTTACAAAGCTATCTATATAGGCATTTATAAATCTGGGGAGGATTACAGCATCTTTTGGATAATCATAATACTAAGTTCTAGCTTTATGTTGTATTTCATCACTTCAGCTAAATATTAATTAAATATTACATTTAAAGAAAATCTATCTTAAAGCATTTATAAGCTCTTAATTATATCTTTTAAATAAGATTTATTTTATCCATTTCAGAAGGGAGTTTTGTTTGTGCATTAATATATGAAATTACTTATATGTATGAGAATATCTAATCGCTTCTCACTAATGATTTCACTAAGAATAAAACTCCATTCTGAACAACATAGCATAAATAAATACATAATTGAGAATAAAATAAAATTGGCATAGATTTAACTAAAAGAAACATAAATTTAAAATAAGATTTCATGTAAGTGAAATCTGAAATTTGGCTTTATTTGCTTAGTTTAAAAAGGGAATGAAATTAAATTAGCCTAAATTAAATTGATTCAGTTATAGAATTATTAATAAAAGCAAATATTATTATTAGGCTAAATTATGTGAAATACATGGGAAATACAAATCAGTTAAAATAAATCATATTAAATTAATAAGTTCAAATAAATCGGTTACGATAGATCAGGCAAGATTTAGAATTTAAATCAAAGAAAATAAAATATACATTTAACTTGGAAGTTTAGAATATATTAAGTTACTTTGGCCATAAATAATAAATTTAGCTAGCTTTTAGGAATTACGAAGTTTAGTTTAAAAGTTATGTTTAGATGGATGGAGATTTGTTACTGCTATCTTTTCTGTTGTGGCAAGTTGGCTTCATCTTGGGCATTTTCTTTAGGTAGCATCAGCTTCTAGTTCACCACTCTTCACATCCTGTAGACTATTATGGGGTCCAGAAAGCAAGGGAATTGCCTTCTATCCTGACATCATTATTTTTACAAAATACTTCAAATTTAAAAGATAGAGAGTGTCCGAGTCTTTCGAGTCTGAGTTCCCCAAAGATGGCTGTACTGAGATTATATACTAGCTTACCCCCCTTTCCCCTGTCATAGTAGTTTCAGATCTGTTTTTTAATTACCTTGCTGTATTCTTGGAAATCTGTGATACCTGCTATTACTGATTTTTTTACAGGTGGTTTCCCGAGCTTGACCAGGTTAATTTATTCATACTTGGTTTTTAAAATCTATTTTAGCTCTTAAAATTTTAAATAGGTCAGAATACAGCAAGAAAGATTAATTTTATGAAATCATCCTTTTTAGAAAAACAAATCTAAAGATGGAAAAACATTTTATTATATATGTAACACAATTATATAATTTAATGATATATGCAGAAATATTATAATTTCAAATATTAACTTTAAAATAAAATATTCTAAAATAAAGAAATTCTCTAATGTTTTAATCCTATTAACATTATTCTTTCCTGCATATATGTAGTTTCTTGTTACACATACATAGCATTTGTCCATTTATTTAACTACTAGAAATATATATGTGCATATTTACTGTTTTTTACATATATACATACATTTTCTACACTATATGCTAAAATATACACACACACAATTCGTATAATTAGGTTTAAAATTAGCATAATATGTGAGGATTTGGGTACAGATATACATAAATAAATATTATTATAGCATATAGTAGGTGAAACCCAAGGATAGATAGATCTGACTGTTTAAATATGTATATAAATTAAGATTTTAAGGTTGCTAATTTTGTCTTTATTTAGACTGCAGAAATGGTATTGATTTATTAGTTAAAATAAAAAATTCAAAATAGCATATGTCTACAGCCAAAATAAACCTCAAAGATTCAGAAACATATCTACTAGGGGACTGTATGATAGAGAACAGTTGTGAGAGTAATTGTATATTCAATTCCTTTGTTCAGCAAAAAAAAATGCCTTGATGTCATACTTTACTTAAATATTTAAGATTATTTTTGCCCAATACTTAGATAGTAATTATTTAAAAACAAAAGCACACATTCTTGTAATAAGATTTTATTCAAAAATGATTTATCTTTAAAAAATATGTCATCAAATTCAATTGCAATGATAAACAGAAAGCTACAGTAGTAATATTGTAAATCCTTTTTTAAACATGCTTTTCTATAAATGTAATATTTTAAAAATATAGATGTAATTTTAAATTTTAGAACAAACTTTGACAGAATTAGAATAATTTCACATTTATTCACATATATTTAAAAAGATTATTTAGTTAAAGATTTCATTATTTTTTTTTCATCAGCTGAAGTGACTTTCCTTTATACTGTCCAATGAGAAAAATGTTCATTTGTCTTATTATGTGTGGTCTTTATTATTATTTTTTCTATATTTGTAAAGTTCAAATATAATTTTTTAGAATGTTTGTCATTTATTTTTCTAACAAATGAAATCCAATTTGTTAATTTTTAATATAAAATAAAAGTTTGATACTAAAATAAAATGTTTTAATTAGTATAAAAACTATTATAAGATAAACAATGGAAATGTTCATCAGTTGAACAGTTAACTTACAATTTTTTAATTTTGCAATATAATAAAGTTTTGAGTGAATTTTTCTCATAAACTTAATCTCACAAATATATATCACATATTTCTAAAAAAAAGTATTAAATTTTATAAAGTAAGTTTTAACTTCTAAACTAGAGCACTCTATAAATCCGTTTTTAAAAATATCATTTTGTACCCAGTTTTATTTTTACCCCCTCCCCCCATTATGTTTATTTTAAATGTTATTTAGCACTAAGCAGGTTAGCAGTGATAGTGGTGAATTTGGAATTAAAAATCATTTAGTTAATTGAATGAAGAAGCTCTATCTGTCACTAGAGATGCTTAACTGTTGTATGACCTCTTGAGCAACTAATCTTATGATTAACTACTGAAGTAAAAAAAAAGCTAATATTAGATTTAATGTAGCTTAGAATTGTAAAAGAATTTCTAGACTACAACTGAATAAGGAATATTGAATAAATTAAAAAATATACATATAAACTATAAGGTATCAACGTTTTTCAAATAACAGTTAGCCTAAGTGAATGGTTTTTTTTTTAATAATCGGTGATTATTATTTGCATCATTGGGTTAAGATTCGTGTTCCTATTGTTATAAATAACAATATTATGAAATAGTAAATTAAGAGTTAAACACTCTGTTAATGTCAATTTGTTGTATTCTATAAATGATAATAAACCATAGCGTTTATTCATTTGCTGAATTAAATTAAAATCAAAATTAAATTTATCTATAGTCTTTTCTTGATCAAATTAATTTTACACGTTTGCAAATATCAGCTTTAAATGCTTAAAATCGTACACACATATGTATATATAAACGCACAATCATAAAAAAAAAACAAGTGACAATAAGATATACATCTTCAACGATAACAACTCAAACTAATTTGAATAATATCAAATTAAATTTTTGATTCGTAAAAAGTGACGATTAATGACAACTTCAAGTAAAATATTGTTATTAGTCAATGTATTGGTTACATTATAATAATACCAATAAATAGGGAAAGCTTTTTGAAATACTGTTGGTAGAAAGCAACATATATATATATTAATACATTAAAAACACTGATTCTTTTTTTTAAAAAAAGATTAGTGATTAATATTAATAGAAATTGTGTCATGCACGATTTAGTGCAGTGATAGAGTGACAGATACAGGAAAGTAAGGTCCCTGAACTGATTTCAGTTACTACACTTAAAATTCTTGTGACCCCCCCCCCCGAGTAATAAAGTGATTTGATGATTATTTTGATTAAATTTGTGTTCAAATGTGCTCAGAAATTGCAAGTTATTAATGCCAGCAATATGAGCCGAAATAAATCACTTACATAAAAAACAAAAATTATTTATAGTTATATTAACTTCTAATTTGATTTAAAGTTTATATTTGAGTTAGAAATGATGTTATATTCTAAAAATTAGTATCATTCATTGATGTTTTTAGTTAAAGTGAATAGCATCAATTACATGAGAGCTGAAAAAAATGCATATGGGTTTATTGCTCGGAGTGTATAAGAACGATCCCGGGCATTCTGATCTCAAGTCAGATATTCTACCAACTGTGCCAAACCACACAGGGAAGATTAACACTTATAGATTACATTGCAGCAAAAAAAGTAGATTATTTTGAGAAAGAGTTACAGACAAGACTATAAGAAAATATTATTCGCAATTGAGAAGGTAAATATTAAAAAAATATTGTTGATGGCTTGATATAATATATTTAGGCTATTATTATAGAATCAACAATTATATAAAGAAAAATAACACTGTGAATGTAAAAATAATCAAAAAAATAAAAGGAGAAAAAGCACAAATTATGAAAGAAAGAGTAAAAATAAAACAACTTTAAAAGTATGCAAAAAAATTACAAATTGTAGTAACACAATTGCTTAAATGAGATTTGAATTTGTTTTAAGTAGCAGTGGGCATTATGAGATAGTACTCATCATAAATTAGATAATCTCACAAATTTTTTTTACAAACATCATATTTAAATCTATTATTATAAAGTGCTAAAATTTTGTATTTATTAAAGTGGAACTCAATCTCTGATAATGTGCTATTCCTTGAATATTACAAATCTCTGCACACTCACCCACCAGTAAGAGATTTAAAAACTTAAGTGAATAATTTAAGTTTAGAGTGTATTTGTATATATACCAACTCTTTCTGACCATGCTATATCAGAACTTGCATCTATTGTATTTCTGAGCTATAATCAAATATTGAATTATACAAATTTAGTTAACCTATTACTGGAAAACGACAGAGTCTTTCTCCTGTGATTAAAGACAGAGTCTTTCTTCTGTGATTGGTTAACTAAACTTGTACAATTCAATATTTGATTATAACATCAGACACACAATAGACTCAAGACCTGATGTAAGCATGGCCAGTAAGAGTTGGTGTATATACAAATACCTCTAAACTTAAGAGAGTCATTTAAGTTTTTAAAACTCTTACTGGTGGGTGAGTGTGCAGAGATTTATAATAATCAAGAAATAGCACATTATCAGAGGTTTACTTCCTCTTTAATAATTAAAAACATTGTATTTAGTATATATGTATAAAAAATTATTTAAAAAACAAAATACTTCAAAAATTTTAAAGAAAGATTGAACAAAAGAAGTAAAAACCAGATTATAAAATTTTAATAAAAATTATGATAGTAGCATAATAGTGAATTAAATATGCCATACAGAAAATCTAATTATATGGAGTAATTAATCTTTCTAAAAATATCTAGGATCCTAGAAATATCTATGATAATAATATTCTTGAGAATGTACAAGAAATTGAAAAGTGGTTTATAAACATAAAGTCAATCTTGGTAGGCATATTCACCAGACATTTGTAAAGAGTAATAAATAAAAGATTAAAAAAATAATAATGTAAGGAATGAGAATAAGTAATTGAAATATATAAATGGTATAAATAAATTATTGAAATCAACAAACTACAAATGATAAATAAAGATTCGAAGTGATATGAATTATACATAACATGACCAAAAGCAAAAATAGTTACAGAATTAACTAGACAATATAAAAAGTTTTGTATATGTTAGAAGTAATATTTACTAATGTATTATATGATTGTGAATATATATCCTGATGTAATGCTCAGTGAAAAGAATTTTGAGATTTGAAAGAATATGATGTCGAAAGTTAGTAAAAATTGATTGAAAGCCAATGAAGAATCAAACAAAAACTGAATTGAAAAAAACATTTATTGAAGAAAGTTATAGAGAAATTGCACTTGTTTGTACAAGTATGTTATTGTAAAATCTTTATTTTATGATTATTATACAAGGCTTAATCAAAACAAAAAGAATCCATAGAATAGGAATCATAATATTGAAGAATCATGTAAGATGAATTTGCAACCATCAGTATTTTTGCAATAGATAGTCAAAACGTTGGTAAGTTAGTAAAAGAAAAACTGTCATATATATTTCATTTTTGAACCAATAGGTTTTGATGATGATGTGACATCTGCTGTGAGATCTGTTTAACACCTATTGTAAAATAATCAAAATTTATAGATCTTAAATTTTGTAACTTTTTCATCTTTTTTTCTGTTTATACTAAGATGTGCATTGGATAATAATATTGAGATTTGTATAAAAATAGCTATAGTTAAAATATCTTGTTTCTTATTAATTTATTTATGTATAGACCAAATTTATCTATCAATATGATATTTTTGCACTGTCCTAATTAATAATCCCATTACTTAACTAAAAAAATTACTTTGTTCCATTTCTTTGAAAATCAAAAAAACATAAACTGGAATTTATTATATATATGTATATTGAAACAGGGATCAAACTCAGCCCTGATTCAATGTAACATGATGTACCATTTCCCATATATATCTTACACATATATATGATCATTTGTAAGATTGCGTGTATGTATATAACGATACACGTATATGCGTATGATATATATGGGAAACGGTACATCACGTTACAATATATATATATATAATCATATGATAATAGCCAAATGCATCTAAATGATGAATCTTCATTTTTTTCTCAATGCACCTCTATAAGTAAAAAAATGGATTCTCACCTTTTAATCTGGTTTATGATCTTATTATAGTACAAGAAAGTTGATACTTGGTCTATAACAGATTACAATTTTATGCTTCTAGAAATTTAAATACAACCTATTAAACAGGTAAATAGATAATACATTTGAAGATAGACTAGTAAATAGGCATTTTAAACTTTATTTCACTACTATAAACTATTACTTAGATTAGGGGTGAGGAACTTTTTTCTACCAAGGGCCATTTGAAAATTAGACTGCTATATTTAATAAAACATTTAAATAATTTATTAATAATTAGGGATGGGCAATCTTTCAGTTGGCAAGCCAGTTTCAACTTCTCATAATGTTTTTATGAATTAAAAATAAGTAATATAATTATTATTAATGACAATTTCACGTTTAATGACAATTTTTCCAGTTTGCTATTTTTATATTCTCGAATTTCTTTTTATATTCTATACAGATTAATTCTATAGTAAGATGCCGACATTTATACACTTTCCTTCAGATAATGGTTTTGAAGTTTCTGCTTTTTTAAAAATAAAAATTAACTTTAAAAATAAAAATTTAATTTCCCATCACAATTTTTTGGCTTGTTTGGACTTTTTATGAGACATGTCAGCCATTTGATGAAGCTCCTTTTCAAATTTTCTATTTTTATATTTTTTTTCTAATAATTTTGTTGTAATCAGAATATTTAATAAATAGTGTTTTTTATTAATTGAAATGCTTTCCAAACATATCAGGCATATTGATTATTCTTTCTTTTTATAAAAAAAATATGCGTAAATATATTTCTATTGAATTATGCAATTTTCTATGACAATTTTTTTATTTTACTCTGTATAGCCATAATAAAAAAGTAAAATAAAGGCAAAATAATATTAATAAAATAAAGTATAATTTTAATTTTATTTTTGCACATATACAAGCAGTATGCAAAAATCACTATAAAAACAAACAAAATGCCTCCAGCATCGTAAATTAAATCTGTAACCAGATAGACCACACACTATAGACAATTTGTAGCAGTATTACACCTCTGATGAAATGAACTTGAACTAGAACTATTATAAAGATTGAATGTAATTGAGAAAATAATTTATTTTACTTAACTCTTCAATTAATATTTGAACTAGCAGGTGTTTAAATAGAAGTTTTATACAAGGCCATTTTATATTCATTTTTAAAAATGTCCAAGGGTCATATTGAAAGCTTTTAAGAACCAGAGATGTCATCAGAGCTGAAAGTTCTCCACTCCTGATTTAGATAATAAACTTGATTGTACTTAAAACTAGGTGATGATATAATCATATTATAACTTCCCAAGCTTATCTCACAATTTTCAATTTGTTGCCAAGACAAACTTTAAATGTTATATATGAATTTCATCTTTAAAAACTCAGGTCTAAGATCTTAATATGGGCAAAAAAGTTGACACTTGAATTGTAACTGGTTCAAATTTTTATTTTCCTAGAACTTTAAATAAATTTCATTAAACAGACAATATCTGATTTGAAACCTGACTGATAAAAAATCATTATTAATTCTCAAATTTCTCTGAGATTAATTATTACAATGATAATAATAAACTTGATTTTACTAAAAACTAGATGATATTATAATTGTAATCCTTTGATAACAAACCAAGTTTTCCAAAACCAGCCATCTTTAATCTATTGTCATGACAATCCCTATAAGTAAATGATTATATTCTCATCTTTCTCATTGCAGTAAATTTGATCTTTGGACTATAAAAGATTGAGATTTCTGTATTTACAGAAGTTTAAATAAACACCATTCAAGATTTCGATAAGTTTGGAATGCTATCCATATGATTAAATTCATAAAATCATCTACAATTGAATCAAAATCAATTTATTATCAAAGTAATAATTGATAGCAATGGAATTTGAAAGTTAAAAATAATTATTCATTAGTCTGGTTTCAAAACAAGTTATTTTTGCTTGTATAATAGAGTTTTTTTAATGTTCTAGGAATATAAAATTCTGAATGTGCTACAGTACACATGCCCAACTTTTTGTCTACATTAAGGTCTTAGATCAGAGTAAAAAGTGAAAACTCATCTTTTATATATGGAGATTGTCATGACAACAGATTGAAAATTCATGGTTTAGATAAGTTTGGGCTGTTATTATATTATGATTACATTTATAAAAAAACATTACTTTGAGCAACATCAGGTTTGATATATATATATATGATATAAAATATCACTCAACTTTATGAACATATTATTGATAAGGTACTGCAAATACATTAGCCTATAAGTGCATCATATTATCAAGATGCCATGATTTAAGAAAAATAATTGTAACTGTGAGTAAATTGATCATCTTTTTGTGTTAAAAAGTTGTTACAAACTGAATGTGTATAATAATATTAAATTATTAAAATTTACAAAAATGAATATCTAAAAGGTCACTCTTTTACATAACAATAAAAAGCATATATCATAGTTAAGGTTTAAAGCAATTAGTTTAGATAAATGTTATAAATACAATAACATTATTGTAATTTCTTTATATTTTTCATACATGTGAACTAATATTATTACTTTATTTTGGTATCAGTTTAATTTTCTTTAAACATGCATGTGTTATTATTTACTATTTTAACCCAATCAACATACTGATCTACAATTTCATCAGACATGCTATTGTTTGTAAATCTAAATTAGTTTTGTATGATATCTCAAACATAATCTTAGCTCCAATTAATGTTTAGCTATAATTTATGAATTTACTAATTACATCTGCATTTTTAATTCAAATTTGCATATGTTTTTTCATATGCTTAATTAAATGGTTTCTTTCTTTTTTAAAACTTATAACTCAATGCACTTTTGGTGGAGAGAGAAATGACTATGGTAAACTTCACTGAAAGTGCACTCAACTTTAGATTATAAAGAAGAAAAAAAGTCACTTTCTTACACAGATAAATAAACATATGCAAATTTTCATTATCTCTGTGCAAAATATCTTGCTGATTTCATTTGACAACATTGTTAAACTATCACTGAATGATATACATTCTTCATAAAATATTATTTTAAATTATGACATAATTTTTTAGTGTATAACTACAATGTAAAGTTAACATATATGGTTTCTCTATTCTTAAATTATAAAACATTGTTCGAATTTGATCAGCTTGAGAGTAATGTTTGCTTTACTAGAAGTGGGTGCTAGAGAGACCATTGCCTCATATTAAACCAATTAAGATTTAATTAAGTATACACTATTTCTGGAGGAATTTTATTTCTGATGATTCAACTAAATCATAAGTTTGTGGATAAGGGTAAACTGATAGTTTTTTACATTTGCAACAGTTGGTACTATAATGTTCATATTTTGTAAAAATTAATAAATTTAATAAATAAACATCTTGTCAAACAGTACATATCTGTATTTATAATAATTATAGATTAAAATATAAGTATGTAATATATGGTACAATAAAAAATCATTTGTTTTGAATTTGAAATACAAGTAAATGTATTTACTTAATCATGAAGTTAATGTTAACTGTAATCTTGCTTTATATACAATATAACAGATATTTATACAAACTCTATGATAATTGGAGTTTACTTGCAGAAAGATCATCAGTATTAATAAGTTGAAAGAACAAAAATAATAAAATATGAGTTTGTAATATAATATGTTAGTCAATAAACAGATGTTGAAATCTTTGAAAAAATAATTCCAAAGCCAATTTTTTATTTTTTTTAAAAAATAAGAAATTGAAATAATATTTGTAAAAAAAGTATATTCCGTATTTCATATTCAGATTTTATTAAAAACTATATTATTACATAACTTATTTTTTTTAGTAGATTTATTTTTGCAAAAATTATTTTTCTCTGTCAGTTTTTATTTCTGCATTCAGTTCATTAAAAATTTTTTAATTCATGTTGACTTCTCTAAAAGTCTAACAAAGTTATCAGAATTTTTGTTTCATTATATATATTATATTTAATGTTTTTATTGTTATATGATGTAAATAAATTAGTTTTTGGATTAATCTGTGTGTTAGTTTTAATTAATTTCCAATGTTTCAATAAAATAGCATTTGGCATTGTCAAGGTTAACTAATGAAAAGTTAACCTTTTCAATGGCGGATGCTATTTCATTAAAACAGTGGGAGTTGGGAATTAATCAAAACTAACACACAGTTTAATCCAAAAACTATTATATATATATATCCTACAAAATAAATTACTGCCTGGATTATAATTATGCAAAATCATTTAAAAATTTTAATGATTATAAATTACTTGTTTTCGTGAAAAGTAATATATCTTCGAAAGCATATTAAAAAATTATTTAAAAAGGTCATAAAAATACATTTCTGTATATATAAAGATCAATACAAAGCAGCTGCTGTAAGATAAGTTTTAATTATTTTTTATGGAATTGAAATATAATGAAAATGAAAATAAATTAACTCAAACATTAAAATGACTTATTATTTTAAAGTTGACAAACTAGTCAACAGCTTTTACAATTAAAGTTTTCTTTTTTGGCTAATATTTTTGTTGCTAAAAATAAATTTAAAAAATATGAATGAAGTTATAGAGTAAATGAAGTTATAGGCATTGATATAGAACAACCGTTCTACTAACTCTGAAATATAAAATTGAATGTATTATTATAAGGCATATTTTGAATAAATTTGACATTTTAAGCAAAGAAATTGAAAGTGTTCTAAAAAAATATTCGTTGTGAATTTGAATATGATTTTATATGATTGTTAGACTTCATTTATAAATAGATTCAATATTAACTGATTTTATTAGTAGTTTATAACAAGATAAAATACCATACTTAATCTGAATATGATGTATCCGACTTATAAAAGTTAGCTCAAAGGTATTTATAAACAGTTTCAATGTTATTTGCATTTACTGAGAAGAAAAAACTGAAGATAAAATCTAATGTGGAATTATAATTAGGAACATGTTGAAGTGTTTCAGAAAGACAAATTACTGCATGAATTAAAAAAAAATAGTAGTCAAATATTAAAATAAACAGACTTTGAAATAAGCATAGAGATATGTGACTATATTTTTAATTTCTTAATTTGGATTATATAATCATTGCAAAACTCATTTTGAACTTTTTTATTTTTTTTTATTTTTTGGGAAAATTAGAAAGAGCATAATAATATATAAGTGGATCTAATTATATATGTTTGTCTGCATATTATTACATATAAATATTAGCACATACCATGTTATGATTTATAATGCATTACATTTTTAATGTTTTTATTTTAATTTAGTCCTTCACTGTGTTAACAGAAATGATACAAGTACATATTATACCGTATAAATATATATTTCTTCATTATATATTAATGCGTTATTAATATGTTCATCATTATTAGAAGCCACCTAAAAACATAGTTGGATACTCAATTCCAGAATATGGGAGGAAACAATGTAGATAAAGAACTATAATTATTGAATTTTATGATGACTTAATAAAAAATATAGAAAATGTATGTGGATCTGCTTAAATCTTATACAAATTCATTTTCTGTTTATTTAGTATCTGTGATCTTGTTTTTTTTAAATTCTTATGCACAAAATGTTTTGTTCTGAAAGAGTTCATCACCACCTTGTCTATTTGTGTCTTTTAAGTTAAATCTATTTTCACATATAATCTATTCTTAAAATTATAGTAAAATTGATTTTAAAAATTTGGTTATTTTTTTATTCATTTCATAAAGCTTAAAAATGTGTTAACTTGTCTTATGATTTTGCCATTATCATATTAGTAGGAGTTCATGCCTCACTTACTTCCATGAAGAAACAAGGCAAAATAAAAATTTTATTTACAATAATTGAAATTAATATTTGAATATTTTTACGCATTTAATTATTCATAACAATTATAAACAATTTTGTAAAGATTCCAGTCAAACGATAGATTCATTAATAGCTTTATTAATCTCTGTCATTGCATATACATATTGGACAGTCTTAGCCATATAATTCATTGTTTGAGATTTTTAAAATTTATTACTAAAGTAAATATGCGTGTTAACCATGAGTAATCATGAATCTATTGATGAGATTATGGTAATATGCAGAAAAACTAACTCGAATTGTATATTATTGTATTTGAAAATAAATTGTTTATAAGTTCACAATAAGTCCATTTCATATGAAATAATTTTTTATTTGCAATGTTTCTTAGGGAACAATCAGTAAAAGAACCTTGATTTAATACATGTTTTAGATAGTGAAACCATGTCTTCAGTTATTAATGAGACTGAACTAATTAAAAGTTTTTATACAATTTTTTATGAGGCAACTTGTCTTATGATATTTAGTAAAGAATATGTGAAAAGATGGAATGTCAGTACAAAGCAGTGAACTTAATTGTTTTGTTGTATTTTCTGTGAGTGGTTATAACACTATGAAAAAATATTTTAAATTTACATGTAATTACAGAAGATTATAATATGTGAACAACCAAGTTTATCTTCATGTGTCAACACTAAAATTTATCTTTATCTTTAAAGAATTATAACAACTGTTTAAAACTTGACTGATTCTTTGAAATTCCTATCAACCAAGAAAAATATTGTTGATCTTTCATAATAAACTAATGAATCATCTGAATGTTTAAATATTATTCACTAAACCAATGTTTTTATAGTCTCTATTCAAAACATTAAAAAAATTGGCAACTTAGAATATGAATAAATAAACAGCACGTGTGTGTGGACATGTATGCCTATTGTTTGAGATGACATGGAGGATTAATATAGTCTGAAAATGCTAAGTTTAAATGCTTCTATTTATTATAGTCAACATTCTATATACTGAAATAATAGGTCAATTATATATATATAAGGCAAAATTAGTGTTCATTAAACCACTTCTGTTTTAGTCTTACTTCAAGCACACCAAAATCTCTTCAACAAAATCAAAATATATACAAAATCCTAGCTTATTCTTACATCTTTGTATTGACCCAAAACGTGAGCAAATTTAATGTTCAACTTTCTGAAATTTTAATATTTGCTATATTGATAAATGAATTATATAAAGTATTTCATATATATATAATAACAATAAAAAGTTAATTACTGTTATATTTATTTTTATTGTTATTACAATAGTTTTAATTAACGGACATTTTATTTGTATTACGTATATATATACACACAATATATAATAGTATTTTTTTTTTCTTAAATTCCAATACTTCTTATAATGATTACGTAATTAATTGAAGTTATTCATTTGTGTACATATACAAAGTAATTCTATTTTATGTAGAAAAAATGATTTTTTTCTCTTTAATCAATTAAATTAAAAACTCCATCATTAAACCTATACCTTAGCAAAAATGCTTAGCTCATTAAACAATATATAAACAGCTTTTGAATTTCTTATATAAAATAAACAACTAATTTAGTCTATATGCATTTTTTTTATATAACATCTTTTTTTTTTTTCAAATGTATCAGTTCTCTGTAAAAAAAGTTTATATTTCCTCACAATTTATTACGAAACAGTTGCATTTACTCTATTTGGAGTCTTCTATTGTAAACTTAAAAATCAAGGGACTAGTTGATAATGCTGTTATTAAATTATCAGATTTCTTTTTGGCTATAAGTCATCTTCAATTAATATACAATACACCACCCTAAATTTTTTAAAACTGAAATTTAAAAACATTCATAAGATTATATAGGATTGATACTAGACCAGAATTTTTAGTGACCACAATTTTCTATTAACTGAAGGATTTTTCATACTTTAGTTAAAATAATTTATGTCATTAAATCTCACGTGATTTTTTTTTTGTGTGTTTACTTTTAACATATATTTGTAAGTCAATCATTTGCTTTATTTAGTCTAATTTAAAACCAAATATTGTAAGTCCTAATAATCTAAGAATACAAAATTATAATTCTATATTTATATGATCTGACTACACTTTTAAAATACATCGTTAATCAAGATTGTAGTTGATGACTGCGAAACGAATGAAATAAAAGTGAATTACTGTTTTTTTGTTTGTTTTTTGTAAAAAAAAAAATTTCAAAGCTAATGGAAAATTAATAAAATAAAGTAATAGGGTTTTAGGTATGCAACTTTGCTCTTGTATACTGTAGGCTACTGATAGTATATTGTATATGCTATTAAAAAGTTTTTTTTTCTTTCACAGTCTCTTTATCTTATGACATTGTCCTGAAGTCTATAACATCACATGGCCAACATTTCTCTAAATTCATTCTCCAGAATTTTGGAAAATTATTTATTTAACATTTAAGTTTTGCCATTGTAAACTTAGCAGTCATTAACTGTGTGCTTTAGGGTTTATGTTTGTTTACATTTGCATAATTCTGTGAGCTGTCAAATAAGTGCAACGGATAAAACTCACACTGTGATAAGTAAGATCAAATCCAAATGGCTTTATTATTGAATTTAGGACAAAAATTATTTGGAACTCTATAAGAATTCCAATTTTTGCGCATAATATTTCAATTGTCAATTCTTGGGTGAACAACTAGAAAAAGAATATTGATTTGACACAAATCTTAGGCAGTAAAATTTTGCTTGAGTTATTTGCAAGTCCAATCTATTTAATAATTTTTATACATTTTTTGTGGATGTAACTAATGGAGGAATTAGTTTAATTCAAAAACTATATTTTTAAACAGAAGCAAAGTATTCACCAACAAAATCTGCTAATATTAAGGAAGCTGATATTAATTTTAATCTAACTTTAAATAGACAAAAAAAATAGTTCTAAATGGGTTTAGTCTATTATTGCAAATAATTATATTCAGATTATGAGAGAATTGTTTACTATTTAGTTGAAAGTTAAACATAGGACCATTCATCATCATCATCATCAACTATTATCAATCCATTGCAGAATAAAGGTCTACCCAAGTTCAAATCATCTTCTCTGATTTTTAGCTTCTCTTCTCCACATCACCCCTGCACACTTTCTTACTTCATCTGTCCATGTCACATGTGGCCTTTTCCTGGGTCTTTTACAATGCCTTGGAATCCAGTTTAAAATTTTAATTGTCCATCTATTATGATCTCTTCTAGCAATATGTTGAACCCAACTCCACTTGTCTTTTATTTTTTTTCAAAGGGGGCAAGAACACCTGTTTGTTCTCTTACCCATTATTGCATTTTCAATTTTTTCTTGTTACTCCTAACATATAACTCTCCATATTTCTTGGAGTGGTCTGAAATCTTTGTATTGTTCTTCTATTAAGTGTCCAAATCTCAAATCCATAAGTAAGTACTGGTAAAACACATTTATTAAAAACCTTTCTTTTTAAACACATAGGCATATTTCCATTTAGTATCAAGTTATTTCTATCAAAAGCACTCAAACAAAGTTTAATTCTATGACTAATTTCATCCTTTATGTTTCAATCTGTATTAATAATCTGACCAATTTATTTGTAGCTGTTAATTTCTTCTAATTCATCATAATCAATGATTATTTTCATATTTTGAGAAAATCCATTGAACATTATTTTAGTCTTTTTAACATTTATCTTTAGTCCTACTTGCCTACTTTCATCTGATAACTCCTGCAACATTTTGTGCAGCACTAAAGCATTATTTGTAAAAACAACTACATCATATGAAAAATCTAAATGAATTAAATATTCCCATTTTAATCCATACAATACTTCTTGCAGCACTGCTGTAAAAAGTTTTGGTGATATGGAGTCACCCTGTTTACACCCTTCTCAATGTTGACTTTCTTAGTATCATTATGTAATCTAATTGTTGCTGTTGCGTTTTTATAAATATTCTTTAAAATATAACAAAATCCTGAATCAATACCTTGATGATCCAATGATTTAATCACTGAAGAAATGTTTATAGAATCAAATGCCTTTTCATAATTTACAAATCCAAAGAATAATGACAACTCATTTTCATTTGTCTTTTCTATAACTTCTCCCAATACCTGGCTATGATCTACTGTACTAAAACAATTTTAAAAACAGCTTGTTCTCTTGGTTGGTGGAAATCCAATATTCTCTGTAGATGAGTTGTAATTATCTTGGTAAAAATTTTGTATAAAATTGATAAAAGGCTGATAGGTCTGTAATTTCTAATATCTTCATAATCACTTTTTTAAATATTAAATTAATACTGCATTCTTCCAATCATCTGGTACATTTTTATCATTTAGACATTTAGTATATAGCTTTGCTAAAAAAATTCTATTTCTACATCTGCTTCTTTTAATATATCAATTATAATTCCATCATTACCTGGAGCCTTTCCTTTTTTCATAAACTTAATAGCATGTCCAACTTCTTCATTTAAAATTCTGGGCAATTTGGAAGATATAATATATATATAGGAGGTATTTGTTCTTTATTGCAATATAATTCTTGATAGATATCTTCTACCATTTCATGATGTCATCTTTCTTTTTAGTAAAAATTCCATCTTTTTTTCTTATTGCAGATATAAATTTCCTACCAATACCAAAATGTTTTACATTCTTAAGACTTTTATTTTCTTCTACAGCTTTCCTTGCTAGTTCACAGTTATACTTTCTTATATCATTTTCAACTCCTTTCCACATGATTTTACAGATTTTGCGGTATTCAATCTTTTTTAATGCATCATTTTTGTATATCTTCATATTCCTTATTTTCTTCATAAATTCTTTAGTCTTGTAAAAATTTTATTGGTCAATTGCTGCTTTTTTCTACCAGCTATCTTTGTTGTAGTTTTTAAAAATGTATCAGTTATTTTCTTAGTAATTTCACTCAAATCTGAATCATGTTCAAAATCTACTAATACTTGAAACTGATTTGTAAGTTCTCATTTAAATTCATTAGAGGGTATCTGAAGATTAGGAATATCAACTGTAAATGTTGTTTTTCTTAATAATTTTTGTCTCTAGTTTTACTAATCAATGATCATGTTCTGTGTTAAATTTATTAAGAACATTACAAAATATGTATTTTCTGTTAGTCAAAATATAATCCAATTCTGCTGTACCTTCATTTGGATGCTTCCATGTCTATTTCCTTTTAACATTTTTTTCAAAAATGAGTTCATAATATAAAGTTTTTATTTTTCTGCAAACTCCACAAGTCTATGACCTCTCTTATTTTTATCACCATAACCAAAATTACCTACAGCATTTTCATCTTTCATTTGTTTACCAATTCTAGCATTAAAGTCTCCCATAACAATTTAAAAATGTTTACTATGATCAAGAACCTTTTGTACATCCATATAAAAATGTACTACTTCATCACTATGAGAACTTGTTTGGGGCATAAACCTGAATCATCTGAATTTGGTGTCTGCTATTAAGCTGTATAACTAATCTTGCCACTCTGTCTGATAAACGATCAATCTCCACAATGTTGTTCTTCCATTTTTTATTTATAATGAATCCTACTTCACTTGTATTTCTAATATTTGTGCCTTTATAGTAGAATACATGTTCACTCTTCAAATCAATTTTCTCATCACCTTTTCTTCTAACTTCCCAAGGTCCAATAATGTCCCATTTATAAAAGTCAGTTCTTCTAATTCTTGCAATTTTCCTTCACTTGAAAGTGAACTGCAGTTGTAAGTATCTAAATAATTAATCATCATCAACTGCAGCCTGGGTCCACAATCAAGGGATTTTTAGCACCCCCTGCCTTTAGATGCCAACTTCTGCCTTTGTTGGTGACTTTACAGCTTCCTGGAAATAAAGGCCATGATTTATTTTTGTCTGTCATGATTGTATATAACTATTGGAAATATATTTATCATTTACGCATACATTCATTCTGCCTTATCATGCAACTGAGAAGTGAGATCATGGTGTTTTGTGATTTTAAACGCAGTGGTAAACATCCAATAAACTTACCACACTGGCTAATGCATGTCTGTGAGCAGCACATTCATGTTCATATACTATATGAATAATCATATAGCAATAACAGCTGCAATTCCAAGAACATATGGAGTGGACATTATTTATAATTCAATAATGGTCATATTAAATTCCTAATATGACCATTATTGAATTATAAATAAGATCTCAGTATTAGGAACAGATTTTTTTGTATCCTTATTGCAGTAAGTTTATCTGAGCAATAACATCAGTTTAACTGAATTTTCTGCAGTCTGTATCTGGAAGATCTTTGGTGAATATATTAAATATATCAGATTAGAGAATTGAACCTTGGGGTGGATCATTCTATAAAATTTTGTATTTCTATGATTATTATTTAGTGTCATTTAAATTATTTTATTCGGAAACATTTTGTCAAATTAATGATTTCTGCATTTAAATTTTTAGAAACATTTATAAGAAGACCACATGTTAGATCAATAAAGGTTGCACAAACTTTAAATTTATTTTGAAAGCCAAAATTGTTAACAACAGCTTTTATCTAGCTTAAAACAGCCTTCACTCCCTTTATATATATATATATGATAAACAAAAATGCAAGTTAAAAATATTATATATAGATATTTTTCAATATATATATATATATATATATATATATATATATTGAAAAATTCTTAATAATATGTTTCTCTCAAAAATTTTGTAAAAACACATAATAATAATGGAAAATAATTTTTGAGTTATTGTTGGATTTGTTTGGTTTTAAGACTGCTATAGTTTTGTTTTTATGTCACATTAAGTCGTAAATTGTTTAGAACCTTTGGAAGTAAGTTATCATCCCTGGTGTTTTTCCTAATTTAAGATAATCAAAGGCAAATTCTAGTTCATCTACATCTCTTGTTCTTATTAGATTGATAATTGAGAAACATTGTTAGAGAACTGCTCTAATAATGTTTTTTTTCTAAATCAATTGTGAATGTATGTATCTGATATCTAAGATTATCAAGCTGTTTATCAGTGATAGTAGTAGTGCTTTTAAATATGCTTTTTAAACAACCAAAATTGTATAAATATTACCAGGTTTTATGACTAAAGCATCTAAAGTTCCATTTCTTTATGATTTTACTATTTTTCTTTTCTGTTATCATTCAGTATTATATTAATTTATTAGAAATTTCCAGATTTTTAGTACTGTAGAAAAAGAACAGGATATTAACAACCACTGCTCTTTTTGTTCCAATCTAGAATAAATTGCTTTTGATATCTATAATGAATGGTCTCTTTGGCAGTTGTTATAAGGTATTAAACTGATCATAGCAAAAAGGAATTGTAAATATTATTTTTATATTCTGTTGAAAATATTCAATACTTCTTTTATTAAATATTTTATTAACATTTGTGCAAATAAACGTCAGTTTAATTTCCTTTAATTCTATCACAGAACATAGTTTCATCTATAGCAATGTGTATTGCAAGAATGATTGGTATTGCTTTATCTTGGCTATGGAAAAAAACATCCAATATTACTAGTTCAGTAAATAATGGTGAATCATTTTTTGTCACAGTAAACATTAATTGTGAGTTGTTTCTGTTTTTCATTTGCATGAATGGATATGAGATAAATATCAGCAATTAATGAATTTATTGCTGCATGGTATATTATCATCATCATAATGATTTTTTAACTATTAATAATCCACTGCAGATTTAAGATTTCTCCAAGTTTAATTCAACTATAGCAATTTGAAGCCCCTTTTATCCACAACACACCAGCAAGCTTCTATATTGCAACTATGCTTCTCACATATGATTCCTTCTAGGAAAATTACAATCTCTTGAAATTCAATTTAAAACTTTAACTATCCTTCTATAATTATCTCTTCTAGAAATATCTCTAGCCCACTTTCAATTCAGTCTCTTAATTTTAATGATGTCAGAGATATCTGTTTTTTCTTCAACCCTATAGTTTGTTTCCAATCTCTTCTTGTTACTCCTAACAGACATCTTCAATGTTTTGTTGAGGGACATTTTGATATTATTAATTATATCTACTAAATCTAATGAATCCATGTTCATTTGTATGATTAATTTCATCCGTTATGTTTTTATTTGCACCTATAATCTGATCAAGATCCATATAGTCGTTAATATCTTTAAATTCATACATTGTCAATCTTTATTTTTTTGAAAAATTCACTGAACATAATTTTATTTTATATCTTTTGCAATTTTTTTTTAATCTTTGAAACATTATTTGTAAAAGTAACCTTCTCACTTGTAAAAATATTGATGGCTTGAATAATCTTTATTTACTTTTATTTTCTTAGCCACTCAGTTTAATTCACAAAATGCATATTACTGAAAAGCTAAAATTAATAACTGAGGTGAAACTATAAGTTTATTATTAGTAAGCTTCTATTTTATGGACTTAGAGCTTTCGGGGCCTTTACGGCTCCATAATCATAGTCCTTTTACAGGCTGTTGATTCTATGCAAATGCATGCAAATTACAACATCCACCTTTTGGAGACCGTGAAGCATGTGTCTTTTCTGTTGATTGTCATGGCATCACTGGTGATGTAACATGCCTCTTTGATGTTCCTCTTGACATCATTCCTTTCTGTGCATACGATGTTGGCTTTAGATGGCTCAAATCTATGGCTTTGCTTCTGCTGATGATCAGCAAATACTGAGCTGCACTCTCCTTTAGTTGTAGCCTTTATATATATATATATATATTGTAACGAGCACATATATATGCTGAGCCAGTCTATTGCTCACTGTGGCCCAAGTTTCTCCATAATATACCCAATCACATCATGTCTGCGAGCACACAATTTTATAAACAACATGGGGGGTTTCTTCTATATTTCTTGTGTCTTTGGTATTGTTGATGAGCCTATTTGTGTTTGGAGGGGTTCTGAATCCGAGTTTGAATTCCTTCTGTAATATTTTACTGTAATTTTTAGCTACTGTAGGTATGTAAGGTATAATTAGATGTTGTCTGTCATCTTTTGTGTTTTGTTGCAGTCTTTTATGAAAGCTTGCAATCCTTTTGGTTATTGTTTTGTGATCATAAGCCACGCTTATTAAGTCCCTGATGTAGCTGGTGATGTTGTTTTTTCTAACTCACTCCAATTTACATAGGTGGTGATTGCAAAATAAGAAGGCAGACAGCCCTGCAAGTTTGTGTGCTTTAGGGGATTTTGAGAGTGGATGGATGTAGCCTTGGATGCACAAGGGTTTAATTATCAATGAATAAACAAATGCTAAATTCTCTCTTAATTTTTAAATTCAGATACCTGACCATGTTTTGCTTGTCTTCGTGTGTGCAATTAAATATGAGGTTGGAAAGAGCATGGAGTTCATGTAAAATCTCCGTGATAGCGTTTTCGGGTGCTGCCAAGAATAGGTCGTCTACGTATCTGCTATAAATTATGTTTGGCATTTCTGTCTGGTACTTTGGAATCACCTGTTGTTCAAAGTGATCTAGCACAATGCTAGAAACGATGCCACTAATGGGAAGTCCCATAGGCTATCCGTTGGAAATATAGACCATCTTGATGTCCATTTTCCTCAATTTTAGTTTTCTTAGTATCACAATGTAATATAATCTTTGCTGTTTATTTTGATACATATTTTTCAGAATATAATATTATCCCCAGTCTATATATTGATGATCCAAACATTAATCACTGCTGAAATGCTTAAAAAATTGAATGGCTTTCATAAATCTACAAATCCAAAGCATAATAGTAACTTATATTTACTGAATCTTTTTATAGTTTCACACAAAACATGGATATGATACGCTGTGCTAAATCCACTTTTAAATTCAGCCAGACTCCAAAATTTTCTGCATATGAGTTGTAATTATCTTAATAAATAGTTTGTATACATCTGACAAAAGACTGACTGATTTGTAATTTTTATTATCTTATTTCTTTATTAAATATCGATATCACTACTGATTTTTGCAATTATCTAGTGCACCTTTATTATTTAGACACTTGGTATATAATTTGATCAATTTTTTTTTATTTCTTCTCCTTCTTCCTTTAAAATATCAATAATAATTCTACTGTTTTCTAAAGTTTTTTTCTTTTTAATAAATTTAATTGCGTATATCACTTTTTCATTTAAAATTCTGGCCAGTTCAGAAGATAAAATCATTGTTACTTTTTCATTTACCATTGTCAAACTTCCTCCACTCACAACTTTGAGGCCATCCATTTCTGATAAATACCCTAATGATTATTACTAATCATTTTCGAAAATAGAGATTATCTCTAGCACAGATATAAACTTTAAACCTCAGTTAAAGATTAATATATCTGATTTTTTTACATTTACACACACGGAGTTATTCACATTTCTCTGTCCCGTATGTAATATCTTTATAGAAATAATAAACACCTCCATACTTCCCCATTCTTTTTAAATTCATATAAATAAAAATAGTGACCTGGGCCAACTGATGAGTGCTGGTTCAGCATGAAATGCATCTTGGGGGTCATTTGTCTTTTATTGTGTCATTATTTATATGAATTTAAAAAGAATGGGGAAGTATGGAGGTGTTAAAATCACTGCAGAAGATATTTATCTTTTTTTTTGTCTTTTTACTGTGTAATTCGTTATTAGAACTACAAATCATTCTGTCGCCTCTCCTTTTAGTAATAATTCTGTGTTTTCTTACTCCAGAAATAACTTCCAATTGCAAGATATTGTTTTACAACTAGGTGACTTTTAGTCTCTTCTGTAGCTTTTTTTAATAATTTATAATTATGTTTTTACACTATTATTAATATTTTTGCAACATTTTACAAAACTCTAGATATTCAATTTTTTTAATTAGATCAGTTTAATTTTTTTTTAATAATCCTTCTTTTCTTCATGTATTATTTGCAAGGCTATGACTTTGAGGACTTTTAATGCACTCAGAACTGCTTAGCTTCCTTAATAATTTTTATGTAATTATAATTTTTTTTAAGAGCGTATCAACACATATATTGATAATTTACAGTTGTCTAAGAGAAATTTTTTAATTGTATAAATTACAAAAAAAAATATTAATAAATTGTTACTTTTTTATTCCAGCTATCTTACTTGCCATTCTTGATAAAATACCACTTATCTTCTTTTTGATTTCAGTTTAATCTTAATTTCTATGTCTATAATATTTTTAAATGATTTTCAAGTTCTCATTTAAATTCTTAGATGGTTTATGAAGATTAGTCATATAAAATGTTTTTTGAATAGTTTTCATCTTTTTAATTTTGCATTAACATGTAACTTGCATCTCAATAATCGATCATCTTTTCTTGTCGTGAATCTATTAATTACATTACAGTCTTGAAATACATATTTTCTTTTAGTCAAAATATAACCTATTGTACTTTCATTTAAATTCTTCCAAGTTCATTTCAATTTAGCATTTTCTAAAAAAAAGAATTCAAAATACAAAGATTTTTGATTGTGCAAATTCGCCACACTTGTGACTGCTGACATTTTTATTAACAAAACCAAATTTACCCATACACACTTTCATCTATTAATCATTTACCAACAGTTTCCCAATTTTAAAATAGTATTCGATTTGATCAAAGCATTTTGTATGACTCTTTAAAAATCTTCTATTTTTTAATAAAACAATAAGAACTTGTTGGATCATAAAGCTGAATAATCTGCAATGATATTTTTCATTTAAATAAATAATTAATCTTGTCATCATGGCTTATATACCATTAATCTTCACCATGATATTTTTTTAATTTTTTATTTATGTTTTAAATTGTGCTTTATGCAAAAAAGTGAAGCTTAGTATTATTAGAAACGTATTATATGGCTGAGTGCTTTCAGAGAACTTAAGTCTCCATATTCATATGCTATTTTGGGAGTGTCAGTTTTTATTGAAATTTTAAGTGAAGTTTAGCGGTAATTTATGCAAAATGAATTCAAAGTTTTTTTTCATAAAGACCATTTTCTGGAGATTGCAAAGCATGATTTTTTTTTGGTTTATTGCATAGTTGTCATTTGTAATAAAGCGTGCCTCCTTAATCTTTCATTTTATATCATTATGTTCAGTACACAGTGCCCTTGCAATAGTGGGTTCACATAAATTACTACTAAACTTCACTTAAAATCTCAATGTAAGCTGACACTTCCAAAATAAGTTATGAATATGGAGACTTAAGTTTTTTTAAAGTGCTCTGCCCTATAATTCTTTTCTAATAAATCTAAGCTTTACTGTTTTGCATAAAGTGCAATTTAAACCATACCACTCAAAGGTGAAGTAAAAAACAATGATTTTTTTTTATGATGAATTCCACTCTATTTGTGCTTTCAATATTTGTGTTTTTTATAGTAAAGTTCTTGTTCACTTGTAAATCATATCTGTACTTTTTCTTTTAGTTTCACAAATATCAATAAGGTCCCATTTAATATTAGACAGTTCTTTCAATTTTCACTTAAAAATGAGATGCATTTCTAATGGCATCTTGTGTCTGTATCCAGAATATTCCTTACATTCTCTGCCTTCAATTTCCAACTGCTGCTAATAATAATGCATGATGAGATGGTTTAACTTTCCCATTAAAAATGTTTTTCTTCCAATGTTTTTTAACATACAATTCATGATAACATTTAATTTTTTATTTGACAATTTTTATTTCTTTAATGCCTTAAATAATGAGAAAAATGAGTTTTGCTTTTTTTTTTAATGCAATGACAATATAAAAAAAATATGATAGCAGTACATGTATATGTTTAATTATTAAATTAGATTTTACACCAAATCCAATGCCACAAATTTTTCTTTCATTGACTAACCTGCCTTTCCAAAAAAGCTTATATCCATATATCTGTTCCAATAAACTTTATTTCTCTGAGAGATGCATTTTTTTAAGAGCAGCTATATCAATAATAAATATTGACAGTTTTTTAGTCACACCTGTATTCCTTCATCCTGGCCTTGAAGAGTTTGCAACAAGTAAAGTTTACACATTCTATGTAACTATATTTTAAGAGAAAACCATATACACTACTGATGCTGATGTTGTTACTATTATTGTTATTTCTACTGCTGAAATAAGTAATAATACAGGTGCAACAACCTAGCCAGATTGTGTGAGACAGGCCATTTTCAGATCACATTTTATAGGCCCTTCCACTTCTATTACAGGCAGGGAGGTATCTAAATAGTGTTACCTAAGCATACAAACTTTATCAGTCATAACTCTTGTCTTACTTAAATTCTGTTCCAAACTCATTCATTAGTAATTGTACTTCCTAAAGCAAAGATCACAATTAAAAACTTCCAGCCCCCTAAGCCTTTTCTCAACAATGTTTTTTTTTTAATTTTTGAAGGCTTGAACTAAAAAAGAAAAGAAAAGAATATTGGAATCAGAAATACTGTGCATTTATCTACAGAATGGATTTCCCAACACAGTACTATTGACACAATTATTGTAAGATGTCTGATGGCATGAGAGGTTCACAACAACTGGATCTTACAAAAACTTAAATGACTGAAAAAAGAGGGAAACCTAAAAGACTATTTGTATCTGAAACAGTATCCAGCCTTTGATAAAACAACATTTTATCCTATGGTTTATTTGATATTTACAAATGAACTTTATATCTGAAGCCTGTATGCAGCGTGAGAATGATCCTGTGTGAAAATGAATAAAACTTGTTCGACAACAATTTTAGACACTGTTATAAACCTTTTCAATTAAGTGAGTCAAATGTTTTAATCAAATCAATTAAAACAGTACAGATTTTTTTAAATAAATACTGACAATAAAACAATCATGTTTAGGATTCATTAAGTATTCTGTAATCTGTTATGTATAATAAAATCTTTGAAAGAATTCAATAGCGAATAACAATGATCATTGATATTCAGTCTCGATTCTTTTTATTTTAAAAATTGAAATAATAAGTGCATCTTTAAAATTTGCTGGCATAACTTCTTGAGTCCATATATACTTAAAAATAGACATTTTATCAGTCACAGCTCAAATTCTAGTAATTTCAGATATTTCATTTAGATTTTCAGCCATTTCTTTAATAGGATCACACAAAAAAAACTGTTTCAACTTTATCTATTTAAAAATCTTTTCCCAATTAACTGAATTAAGAAGTATTTAATAATACTGTTATCTCTCTTAAAATATGCCTCCTAAATATTATTAATTCATTTTTTATCTCTAAATGCAAGATATATTTAGCCTGCTTCATTCTGACTTATATTATTACTACTAACATGCTACATTACATAGCATGAAAATCATTCTATAAATTTAATTAGCCACTGCCTGCATAGTTTATCACAATATTATTTTTATTTATATTAATAAAAATATTATTCTTATTGTATTTTTTTTTCTAGCTCTTTTTTATTTATTTTAATAATATATTTTTTCCAAACCTTTATTCTTATTTTTTTCTTGTTGATTATTAGTTCATAATATATATGATGTAAAATATTTTTTAAATAAAGTCAGCAGTTTTTCATCACGTGCACAGAAATCATTTTTGAATGTTGTCTATTCTCACATACTTTGTTTTTTCATATTATTTGTAGCATTTCTCAGAATTGTCTCATATAAAAATTGTCATAATTTTTGCCATATCCATAATTCTTTAAATCCATAATTTTTTGTATCAATAATTGATAAATCACTATCCAGATGTCTCGTACAAAATTAAGTTGTTTTTTAAAAAAAAAAAAATATTAGAAATATTTTTTTTGCTTTCTGTCATTTTTTTTTGGAATTGTTGGTAGATTAATTCTTCATTAAAATGGTTATGAATGCTCAAATTTAAGTTTTAATTTATTTCAATCTCTTCTGTATTTGGAAATTAATAATATTACCCTACTTTATTAAATCTTGTAATTGTTTGTTATAGTAATTATTGATTCTATTAAAAACAAAATATGAAGATATTGTGAACTTGAAATTATGCTAAATTTTGTTGAGAGTCATAAAGTAGCATGGAAATAACAGCATTTAAGGAGTAGTGATATCACACAGCATATATGGATAATTCAATGGCAGTGATAATAGAAATATTTTAGTTAAAATAATTTGAAATATGGTATAAATTCAAAAAAACAATAACTGTTAATTTAATATTTATTTCATCAAACAGTATCTTAAAATTTATAAAAATCTTGAATTGTAATTCTAAAGATACTTTTCACTTATGTTTTGTTATTTGTAAAATTAAAATCAAGATCGTTGCAGAATATAGATATAAAAGTTCTGCAATTATACAACATAAGATTTTATATCATTTTGTAAAGCAATTTTTACAATTATAGAAATATTAAAATTATAATTATCTATAATTTTTAATGAGTTTTTGCTACGATCATTTTCCCATATTTATAATTTTCATTATCTTGCAAAGCAACAAATAGAAGTTTTATTATTGGATTTAACTTCTTTTAAATTTAAATTTGTATTCAGTTTATTGATAAGACTTTTTTATGTTTCTATTTTATCTGTAGAATAACATTATTTTAAATCATTATTATTAAATTTATGTCTTATGTTATTTGCATATTTGTTTCCATTGTTTTTTGTTTATTTTATTTAAGTCATTATTACTTTTTTTATTAATAATATTTATTTTAATTATCTTTTGTTACTTTTTACACTTTACATATTTACTTGTAATTATATATTGAACTATTTCTATTATTTAGTTAAATTGTTAATGTTTTAAAAAAATCAAAATTTATTTATACATTTCTAAATATACTCAACTGTTAATAAGGAGATGCAGATTAGTAGAGTATATAATGTTTGTCAGTCTCAGTAATTTTTATTTTTCTACACTTCTTGGTAGTCTATTAATGATAATCTAGTATTGGAATAGAACTGGTGATCTTTATATTTTTAAATAATTAATTTTAAAAAATACCCTAATTGATTGGAGCATTATTTTATATTTAATATTCATGATCTTCATATTAATTATATCTGGTAACACCTAAAGAAAGCAGAAGTTCAATATCTTTCAAAATATTGTTTGATACTAATCTGTATGCAACTACATAATAAAAATTGTCCAAGATATAATAAGTACAAGTAAAATATCAACTTCATGAATTGTCAGGCAATGATGTTTTATATATTTGTATTTTTAAATTTGAAATTTTTATTTTTTACTTTTTTAATTCTAATTTATATGAGATTCAATGTAATTATAATTTACAAATCGATTTAGGACAGGTAAAATCAAAAAGTTCTTTAAAATGCCTTGAAATTTATGAAGTACATATTTTAAGCTTGACTTGCAATGAGACTCGCGATCAAAAGTACTTTTTGTCTCTTCCTTTACAGTCTCATTTATTATTATATGGTCAATAGTATTATGCATAAATTGTCTTTAGAAATATTCAATATGATTAAAATATGCATTAATAATTTTTTCTCCCTTTTTTTTAATCTTGTGGGAAATTTCTTTATCTTACTGTACATACGTGCATGTACACACATATTGTCATTCAAATCTTTACTAATTAACTTATGCATCAATTTACTCTGACTATTGTGGGAAGCATTCAGGTTGGTATAGTTATATATCCCCTTCTTTTCAAAGGAGTCAATGACACTGTGCAACTTTCAATTTCTCATTTGTATGTCAACTAACACTTTTTTAATTTATATCCATTTTTTTTAATTATTTAATCATTTTCATTCTTTTCACATATGAAATTTTACATGGTATATATGTCTACAATTTTCAAAGAGTTATTTGTCATTAAGTAACAATGCAAAGAATTTCTACTCTGAAATTCACAAATTTCGATCATTTTACATTAAGATATATAATGCTTGGACATACATGGATCATCACGTATTGATTACTGTTAAGCTATCCACAACATAACACATTAGAATAATGCCTTACTTATTTAAAGATGTATAGGCTGATACAGTAAATAAACACTCCAACTATGCCTTGATTTATTTGAGCATTACAGATGAGTGAGCAAACTATAAAAATATTAAGCCATGCTCCTATTTGAGTCTTAGAGGCTATTAAACAATCTCCCAAACTGCATCTTGCTTATTCCAAGCTTTCAAGTGAATGAGCATAGCATTGAACAAATGAAGCAAAATAAATGTGTTGAGGCAGCACAAGATAATATCAAGTTCTAAATATTGCATAACAACATAGTTGTCCCACATTCATGATCACATCATAGTACATTTCAAAAGCAAATCTATTTACATTATAATAGCACTTTATTTCATTCTCTGTAAAAATCATTTTTATCCATTCTGGATCATATGTTACATATCCTTTTTACATTTAAATTATTAATTGCATTTTTTTCCAGTATCAAAGTCACTCATGCATTCTAGCATTCTGGAAATCTCATATAATTGTTTTAATGTCACTCTTCAATATTGAAATCACTTTCAGATTTTTCACATCATTTGGTTTTTAAAAATATTGTAATTTTAATTGTCCATAAATCAATAATCTTATTAACAAATCCTGCATCAATAGATCATCAACCTTCCTTTGTTTTTTATAATTAAGTTTTATCTCTGTTCAAATTTTCGCTTATTGGTGGAGGTATCATTTAGGACAAACTTAATAATATAATAGACCTTTCATTCTGAAGTGTATCTATTACTTTCATCTTACAGTACCCTTTATTTTTATTTTTATTTGGTGCACAGACTGTAAGGTTTGACATGCCAACAGTAATCCATTGCTTTAAACTGTTTAATACTAGAGTGTTTGCTCTTTTTCTTTTATAGTTCTTACCATCTTGAATATCTTTGTTTTTAACTTTTTCATGTGTTCATTTTTTAATATTCAAGCAGCAGATTTTATGTTCTTGTTTAATGGGAAAAACTTTAAATCTTTTTATAAACAATGAACTCTGGCACTTTGATAAAAATCACACTGCTGGTTGAAATATTAAAACAATTTTATAGAAAAATAATTGTGTGTTTTTATTTGTTTATATATATATATGACTCTGAACCAGATGACGATACCTCCATTACTACTACTATGACAAACGGTAGTTGTATATAACAATAAACTCTAATTCAGTCATATCAAATTTCTTTCTTTTATATAAAATTCTATTAATACAAATATTATTTATTTCATGTCTAATATATTATATCAATCTTAATAAATTATTTAATAATAAACTATTAATAATCATAAAACTTATTATCTAATCATTCAGTAAGGTACCCCTTTTTAACATTAATTATATACCAAAAGTATCCCCTCAAAGACATAGGAATATCATAAAACACTACTCCACTAAGATATCAATTTCACTCACATGACTTACAATTAAAATAAACAAATTATATTTAATATTAAAATTTCCTATGCAAAATTTAATAATGACACAATATAACATCTACTGATTAATATGATTGCATTCCACTTTCTTATTAATATTCCTTAACTAAATAAACATGTCAAGTTACTATTATGTCTTAAAATAAATAAATTTAAATAACCAAAAGAAAAGAGAGATTTTACTTACATCCAGTTACATTTAAAAATAATTAAGAAACAAATATACTAATCAATTTTTCACTTTCAAAATAACTAAATTCTTTCATAAATTGACTAAAGACTAAATTAAAATTATTAATCAATACATATCACTTAAAATTATCATAAACATATTCAAAATACTTTATTTTCACCAAATATTATTTAATTTAATTATTTTTATTTTATATGGCATATTAATTATTCAGTCTTCATTATGATAATTGAATAAGGTGAAAAAAAAATTAGTTAATTAATATTTTGGATACAACATCAAATATCTTTAACAATTATGATATTCATTTTATTTACATTATTTAGATTATATGCAATGATACTAAATATCTTTAATTATTACAATATATGTGTAATAAGGATGATGAATAATGACTTGGAAAACAAGAAAAGTGACTCTTAACACTTTGTTAATTTGAAAACAAACATTAACATTTATTACAGTAGTGATACAAAATTTAAGAAACATTGCCACATATTATATTAAATTTTAAAAAATTAACATATTATATAAAACTTTACAGACTAACATTAATAAAATACTTACAAAAACATAAATAATTTACACATTACTCCAATATCATTTACAACTAGGATATAGTATATTCCATACTTGACTCTATGAAAATCAAGATACTTCAAAATATTTTTATATGAAAATACATCAATAAAATATTCAATTTGTATTTTATCACATTCTAAATACTTCACAAATATGTTCTTTATATTATCATTACATTATATTTAATCTTCATATAATATTATGATCCAATTATAACTCTACAACTTTTTATGCTCTTTTTATGTTTATTATAAAATAACATTTATTTAAATATTCATTAAGATATGACACTTTATATATTGAATAATTATATGAATATTTATCAGGTTTTATTTTCAATATCATATCTCTTGTAATTCAGACATTCATTCTGTATTTTGAGCTTTAATATCTGATAAAAATATTCATAAAATCATTATTTTACATCATTTTAGCATCCTATTTGTTTTATGTCTCATCCTTCTTGCATTAAATTGATTTACCTTACCATCATTTGAAAATTTAGCTAAGAGCCATTGCTTAAATGTACAATTCCTAAATATGATGTATATACCAGTGCAATTTTTATGATAACAAGTGTGGGATGGATATCTTATAAAATTATAATACACAACAATACTATGAATTATGCATCATAATATTACATTTTCTTGTGTGTACCTTAATTTTCTATCTTGTATCTATTTTAAGCTCTTAATACTTATCCTTAAACAACACATCCTTAACACTACAGGATTTCTAATAGCTCTACTTTCCTGTACCACTACTTTATATGTAACACTCATATAAAATATTTAACATCACATTAAACTATTCATTTCTCAAATAATATCCAAACATATCCTTAATATTTTTATACTTGTGAACATACCAAAAAGAATTAAAAAAAAAAAAAATAAATAATTTACATAATTTATCATAAATGTAATAAGTTAGTTACCTTTAATTTATAAAAAAAAGATCAATTATACATACACTTATATCATCATCATCAACAACAACAACCATTATCAATCCATTGCAGAATGAATGTCTCTTCAAGTTCAATCCATCTTATCCAATTTTTAGTTTCTCATCTCCACATCACCCCTGCACACTTTCTTACTTCATCCTTCCATCACCTGGATATTTTACAATCTCTTGGAATCCAGTTTAAGATTTTAATTGTTCATCTATTATCATCTCTTCTAGAAATATGTCCAGCCCAACTCCATTTCACACTTCTAATTTTTTTCAATAAGGTTAGTAACACCGATTTGGTCTCTTATCGATATATTGCATTTTGATCATTTCATGTTAATCCCAACATGCATCTCTTCATACATCTTTGAATGGTCTGAATTCTCTGTATTGCTCTTCTATTAAGTGGCCAAGTCTCAGATCCATAAGTAAGAACTAGTAAAACACATTAAAAACCTTCCCTTTCAAACACATAGGCATATTTCCTTTAATATCAAGTTATTTCTACCAAAAGCACTCCAAACAAGTTTAATTCTATGATAATTTTATCCATTATGTTTCCATCTGTATTAATAATCTGACTAAAGTATTTGTAGTTGTTAGCTGCTTCTAACTCATCATAATCAACCTTTATTTTTATATTTTGAGAAATTCCATTAAACATTACTTTAGTCTTTTTAACATTTATCTTTAGTCCTACTTTCATCTGATAACTCCTGCAGCATTTCCTGCACGGGAAGTGATCTTCAATTAGTAAAATGTAAGATACATGTTAATGCAAAACTAAAAAGACAAAAAATATTAAGAAAAATAATATTTACAGTTGATATTCCTAATCTTCAGAAACATTCTAATGAATTTAAACTAGAACTTACAAATCACTTACAAGTATTAGTAGATTTTGAACATAATTCAGACTTGAATAAAATTAATATAAAAATAATTGATACACTTTTAAAAACTGCAACAAAGATAGCTGGTAAAAAAGCTTCAATTGACTAATAAAATGTCTATTGAGACTAGAGAATTTATGAAGAAAAGAAAGAATATGAAGATATACAAAAATGATGCTTAAAAAAATTGAATATCTCAAATTTTGTAAATTGATGTGGAAAAGAATTGAAAATGATATAAGAAAGTATAACTGTGAACTAGCAAGAAAAGCTTTAGAAGAGAATAAAAGTCTCAAGAGTGTAAAACAACATTTTGGTATTGGTGGAAAATTTATATCTGCAATAAAAAAAGATGGAATTATTACTAAAAAGAGAGATGACATCATGAAGTGGGTAGAAGCCTTCTATCAAAAATTATATAGTAATAAAGAACAAATACATCCTTTATCTACTGTATCTTCCAATTTGCTCAGAATATTAAATAAAAAAGTGATGCAATTAAATTTATGAAGAAAGGAAAGACTCCAGGTAATGATGGAATTATAATTGATATATTAAAAGAAGCAGGTGAAAAAATAGAATTTTTTTTAGAAAGTTATACACCAAATGTCTAAATAATACAGATGTACCATATGATTGAAAGAATGCAGTATTAATATTAATATTTAAAAAAGGTGATAAAAAGATATAAAAAATTATAGACCTATCAGCCTTTTATCATTTTTATACAAAATTTTTACCAAGCAAAGTACAATTCATATATAGAGATTATTGGATTTTCACCAACCAAGAGAACAAGTTGGATTTAAAAGTGGTTTTAGTACAATCATATCCAGGCATTGAGAGAAGTTATAGAAAGGACAAATGAATATGAGTTGCCATTACACTTTCAATTGGTAGATTATGAAAAGGCATTTGATTTTATAAACATTTCTTCAGTGAATAAAGCATTGGATCATCAAGGTATATATCCAGGGTATTGTCATATTTTAAAGAATATTTATAAAAATGCAACAGCAACAATTAGATTACACAATGATACTAGTAAAATTAACATTGAGAAGGGTGTAAGACAGGTTGACTCCATATCTCCAAAACTTTTTTCAGCAGTGCTACAAGAAGTATTTTGTGGATTAAAATGGGAAGCTAAAGGACTGAAATAGAAATGGAGATTATTTAAGTCATTTACATTTTGCAGATGATGTAGTTTTTTTTTTTGAAAATACACTTATATACTCATATTAATATTGTAATAGATATATTCAATCTTATATCATATACTTTTATATAAATACACATATTATAAATATATCTGATTCCTTATTTAAAATTTAAGACCAATACCTTATATTAAAAAATAAAGTTACTTTAATCATAATATTTATGATTATCATAGGTGATGCTCACATGATATAATTTATTTTACATTATAAAATTATAATCAAGAACAAAGAAAAATTTTGATTCATCTTTTGTTTTTTTTTTTATACAAAACATTCTAAAATATTTCAATCTAAAAAATAACATAATATAAAACAAATAATTATAAGTATTTAAAACTATCTTAAAATTACAGTTTATATACTAAAATAATTAAAACAAAAAGATTTTTTCAACTCCTTGAACCCAATAAAAATTATATATCCAGGGGAATATTAGTTACTATAACAATGACAACCAATTTCTGCTTGAATCAACAGAAATTTTTGTCTTCCCTTCCATCCCTTTTGCTCTCTTCTCCATCATAGCGTAAATAAAATCATGAAAAAAATCCAAATAAAAGTTACTCATCAATAATAATAATAATAATAATAATAATAATAATAATAATAATAATAATAATAATAATAATAATAATAATAATAATAATAATAATAATAATAATAATAATAATAATAAATTTTTGTATCAAAAGTTCATACTTCATTATATCATTGATAAAATACTCTCACATTTTAGTAATTATGTATTTCACCATTTAATAAAGATATTTATCACATTTTTACAACTTCCTTTTTTCCTCCAACTTCAAAATTATTTACTTGTTGAATTATAAAGTTCTCAGATTCTATTTCTGAATAATTCATATTTAACTTGTTAACATATTATCAATACTTAAAATAATATTAAAGTTAGTAATAATAAAGTTTGAATAAAACAGTCTGCATTAATATTTTTTCTGTAGGTCCATTATCATCCTAATAAAGTCATTAATGAATTCATATCTGAAAATGTTAATAATTTTAATAAATATAAGTAATAATCTGCATCATTACTAAAGGCAGAACTTAATAGAAAATGTTTTGTATCATTCTGCATATGAAAATTAATAAAAAATAAATTCCATATGTCTCCTTTGTGTTTTTATATGCAAAATGGTTTGCTAATCTGCAAGGTTTCTTATTAAAATACATTTTTATCAACTTGAATGAAGTTTTTCTTTTTTTTATTACTGCAAGTTTGTAGTTGGTTTTTGTATACCAATGAAGATATTTTTGCTTCTTATTCCATAATAAAATTAATAAATAAAATTATTATGATATTTTATGCTTTTTTGAAGTTATTATTTAAAAATTACACAATAAGATTTCAATAAATTTATACTTAAAATTTTTAAAACAATAAGATACAATATTTTTCCTCAATTTTTTTTTTTTTTGATTTGTCCTCTATCACTGCTCATCTTATATTTATAAGAAAAATTTCACAATACCTGATTGATTCATTATTTTCAGATGTCTGGCAAAAAATTATTATTAATTATTTTGTCTACACTTTTAAAATGAATTTTAGCTCATATTATGTAATTAATATTTTTTATTTTAAAAGTGTAAAAATTTAAACTATCTTTTAATAATAATATATTCTTTGTTTAAAATCAAATTTTGATATTTAAATTTTATAATTCACACTGTTATTCAAATTATTAGTTTTAGAAACTATTTATGAAATTTATATAATAAAAATAATAATAACATCAATTATTTACAAACAATAACTTTCTAAAATATGCCAAAAAGTAAATTTAATTTATCATTAAATGAATATGTGTAACTCCTATTAACACACACCTCACTTTTCATTTATTTTATCATTAATTAAATGATTTTAAAACAAATAAATAGCAATTTTCAATTTGACTATTAATAATTATAAAAAATATTACTACTAATTTAAAATAACTTATATGATTTTTAACTATTATTTACATTTATTTTAAAATAAATAACACAATTTGAATTTAATATTTATAATTTATAGATTATATTTATTTTTAAAAAAATTTAATCAAGTTTAATATTAAAATAACAGTAGACTTTAAATTCTCCTACAAATTAAATAACAGATTTTTACTAATCATTCTATAAAATTTAAAGTAGTTATTAAAATTTACCATTAATTAAAACTATATAATGATGTACCAAAATAAAAATGCTACAATGTATAAGATATTCGATGATCCACATGCACATATGTAATGATAAATGTAAGAATATCCTACTACATATATCCATGAATCTTGTAAATACTGTTTTTTGCAAATATAATTACATTAAATAATGTACAAAAACTCTGGGTGACAAATATCTCAACAGAAAAAGTTTACTGACAATACCAAATGATATAAGTATTATCAGCACTGTCATTACTTTGACACTCCAGCATATTCCCAGTTATTTGCATATTATCTCAGAGTTGTGGTTGATTTATAAACTGGCATATGTGTGTTAAAGTTTTGTTTTAACTTAATTCCATACAAACAACTGAATTGCCAAAACAATAATTTAAAAATTTATTAACAAAAAAAATACATAAATTGGTTATATCTATATACTAGTGATTCCAAATATAGATATAAAATCAAAAACATCAACAATTGATGTTTTGTCAGTTTTATGTCTAAGGCCTTTTTAATATTATAAAGTGAATATCTTAATGGTTATTATATCTAAAGTCATAAATCCTGGATTTTATATGCCTTTTTTCCTTTGTATGCAATTATGGCTTTCTTCATAAATTTACTTGATGAGTATATTTCTTCACCTCACACACTGGTGATTTCAATTATATTTACAGCAGCATGGCAGTATATAGCATGTAGAATATATAGGTCTTGGACCCTTATGTGGCATTGTACACTCACTTTCTTTCACTAGCATCTTAGAAGCTTTAGCCATCTAATTCCACAGATTTCAATGTTATTTACTGGATTGGGCTGCATAATTATATTTTTTGACTGATATGGTAATTTCTTTTGCTTAACTTTCCATGGAAAATACTCCACTTTTATAAGAAAACATTAGTATTGCTTATGATTATTGGCAAGACAAAATATTTTCTCTACACAGCTGACTTCAACATTGGTTTAATGTATAACTTATGGTACTGGAAATCAGCAAAAAAAATTGATATCAGTATGAAAGACTGCATATTTAGGAATTTTGAATTAACTTTTTATACCTCTCTGTTATCTTACATCCCCCCATTTATACTATTTTCCCTCAACTGAACCATAATGTATATCATTCACATATGTTTTTGTCATTTGTCATGTGAAACATAATGCAAACTATTCTAAAATGTTGGACTTTAATGTATATATACTCCATTGTTCTTCTCTAAAATGTGGGGGATACAAACTTGTATTTAATATTATATTACTTTATATTGAAAGAAAAAAAAATAACTGTTTGTTTTCTTTTTATATCTACTCTCATCAGAACTACTTTTATAGTAAACTACTCATCAAGGGTATATAGTCCTTCTTTAGTCACTTGCCTGGAAAGTGAGGCATCCACATTAATATATAAAAAAATGTATTTTATTTAATGAAGATTTTTGAAATCTGTAACTCTTTGAAATTAAATAGTAGAAAATACACACTAATTAAAGTCATTTATAATAATAAAGGTTTGGATCCAAATATGAAGACACACATATATCATAAGCTAGCTATACAAAAGATTAATGAATATTAAAAGTTGTCTGGAAAATTATTATAGGATAATCATAATTTCACTGGAGATAAACAAAATTTTTACATTTTCCTTCTGTATTATTTTAAAACACATATATTAAGCAATTAATGACTTTTATCTTTCACATAATTCTAGAAATATTCTTTAAGCAACTTGTATCAAATATTACATTTTATTTTAACAGTTCATATCTTCCTTTCCTCTTTTGTAGAATGCATATATTTCTTTCAAATCATATAAGATTTTTTTATGACTTAAGCACAAGTATTATTTTAATAATTTTCTTTACTAAACTGCAATAATTTTAACAGTTCACCAATTAACATAGCATAATTAAATGCCTGTTATTGTTAACCTAGCAAACTATTCATCAATATTTTAAAAGTCAGTTTTTTTATACAACATCTTACCTTAACATTTACTGGAAGCATTTGTTCAGTTTTCTCTCCAAATGAAGAGAAACAAAACATAAATGAAAAAAAAAATATCATTTTTATTTGGAGCAAGTTATTTCTTCTGAATACATTTCATATTAATAAACTTAATTAAAGGTTATAATAAATCAGCAGTCAGACAATTAGTATGTAAGAGTTAGCATAAAACAATTGAGATAAATTATAATTATTCATCAATATTTTAGAGTTCTATTCTCATCATTTAATTAAATTTGGAGTTTTTAAAATTTTCTTCTATATATGATGACTGATGGTAATAAGTGATAAAAAAGTAAAAAATCTGTTATGATTTTAAATATAATGATTTTTACCTGGTTTGTAAGGCAATTTACTTTAAAATGGCTGAAACTGTGCCATTCTTAATTTAATATTTTCTTGAAGCATTTAATTATAAAATAGAAAGTTCATAATTGAATTAAGACAATATAAAAACAAAACACATTAAAAATTGTTTATCTGACCATGATGAATGACTACAATATGAAGATAATAAATTTTACAGTTTTAAAAAAATATGGGTTCTAAAAAAATTAACACTATTAAAGATGCAGTCAACATAGTAGTCAGTTTAACAGAGAATGAGAGCCACTACCCACAATGGTAATCTGAATTTACACCCATTGCTGACATGTGTCAAAGTTAATTACTCCTACTTAATTATCAGTGACTTCTTAATCAAAAAATGTAAGTTACAACACAGAAATAATTACTAAAAATTAAATAACTGATAAAATTCATGTGATAATCCAAGGTGAGAGACAAGCAACAAAAA
The DNA here is from genome assembly GCA_028023455.1 of Epiperipatus broadwayi. NCBI lineage: Eukaryota > Metazoa > Onychophora > Udeonychophora > Euonychophora > Peripatidae > Epiperipatus > Epiperipatus broadwayi. Next base: position 3,208,831 of record JAQFVV010006336.1, read on the forward strand.
GAAATCAAGTGAAACTTATTAATTAAAAATATAATAAGTTAAAATAATTAAATTAGACCAAATAATAATTAATTGTGATTATAACCTAAAATAAAATTATAATCCTTTTTTATTATTTGAACTTATCAAAAGTACTAAAATATTGTTTAACTCTTTCCCAAATTTATGTTAACTTTTATTGTAACTTTTTGATATTTAAAAGTAATTATTCTAACTTTTAAAAGTAAAAAACTAAAATGCTTATATGCATCTAATTTCTCATGCACACATGCATTGAAGGGGAGTTCTATTATATTTAAAGTAATTTTATTTAATGTTAACTAATTTACAAAACTTTAATAAGTTTTTCTTACAAATAAATTACATTTTTAAAAATTTATTACACAGAAATATTTTAATAAAGCTATTATTTATAATAAACTACTTAAATAACTAACTTTAAATGCTTATAATGACAATATTAAATTTTATCTAGATTGATTTTTGTATAGTCTATACAACTAAATATCTTTTTTTCTTTTTTTTAACATCTTCACCTTGCATTAGCTTAACTGTTATAGTAATATTTTTTTAAAAACATAACACCTCAATTTATAAAATATTAGATAGTTTGCATTAATAGTGATTAAATTAAAATAAAATATTGCTAGACAAAGTGCATACCACTATTTACAAGTTAAATATTATTATTTTTATTTTATTTATTTTTTTAGAATAGAATAGCACAAATTCTGTACATAGATTACTTAATAAAGGTCATGTGCAATAGCATGGGGTCACAATATATATACAACAATATTTCCATGTAAATAAGTGACAGAAAATTAAATAAAAAATATTCAAATCACCCTCCCAACACCATGATATTTCAGAAATGTTTTTTTGTGAAACCTTTTGAGCCAGCAGATGAAATTCAGACTATATTTATTTACAGAGGGTATTGTACTAAAATATAACATCTGGGAGGATGATTTGAATATAAATATAGATAGATAGATAGATATATAGATAGATAGATAGATAGATAGATAGATAGATAGATAGATAGATAGATAGATAGATAGATAGATAGATAGATAGATAGATAGATAGATAGATAGATAGATAGATAGATAGATAGATAGATAGATAGATAGATAGATAGATAGATAGATAGATAGATAGATAGATAGATAGATAGATAGATAGATAGATAGATAGATAGATAGATAGATAGATAGACAAACATACAGACAGACAGAGACATACAGACAGACAGACATATAGACAGATAGATAGATAGATAGATAGATAGATAGATAGATAGATAGACAGACACACATACAGACAGACAGAGACATACAGACAGACAGACAGATAGACAGACAGATAGATAGATAGATAGATAGATAGATAGATAGATAGATAGATAGATAGATAGATAGATAGATAGATAGACAAACATACAGACAGACAGAGACATACAGACAGACAGATAGACAGATAGATAGATAGATAGATAGATAGATAGATAGATAGATAGATAGATAGATAGATAGATAGATAGATAGATAGATAGATAGATAGATAGATAGATAGATAGATAGATAGATAGATAGATAGATAGATAGATAGATAGATAGATAGATAGATAGATAGATAGATAGATAGATAGATAGATAGATATTTGCAATGCCAAACTACTGCCAATAGTGATCAGGTATTGTTTATTATATTTTATTGCCTATTTATTCCAATATACCGTCAGATAGAAAGCTTTTACATACATATTTTCTTTATAAATTTACAAATTTGAACACATTATTATTGTTTTGCTTATTTGTATATTGAAATTATTATATTTGTTTACTATTATATTAAATTTTTTTATTAATTATTTACTTTCTATTGTAAATTTTTTATGTACTTTCTTAAAATCTTCCATAATAATGGTTGATAGAAAATTTACATATATATATAATTACAAATTTCAATATTTTTCAATGATGTATCATCTTTAGTATGCCTTGACAACAAACAAATTGAGATTCTTGTTACTGCATAGAAAATGAAATAAGTCAATTTTTTAGATATACAAATCTCAAATGTATAAAAAGACAACCAACAAAGGGCAGGCTGCAAATTAGTTTTCAAATATAAATAATAACTATGAAGCAAATAATTTATTAAAAGATAGAACATTATATATTATTCGAATATGGAATTGTAATGAAAAAAATAGACAATATAATAATGTATTTGTAAATTGAATAAGTTATTATTCCACATATTTTCTTTTCACTAAATTTAATCCAGTTTCAATAACTATTAATATATAAATATAATACTCATTTTCATTCTTTCAAAATTCATTTTTATTAAATACAATTCTATAAAGAAAATTATATAATATGAACAAAATATGTTATGTTTTATTTCTATATATATTTATGATTAGTATTATTTAAATATTCTTTATTCAAAACTAATATTAGAAAAACATTTCAAAATGTTTAGGAAATAAAAATAAAAAGTAAAAGTATAAATGTACATCAAAAACATACAATACAATAATATTTTATTAAATATAATATTTTTAAATTTTATAAAATATTTAGGTAATTTTATTATATGTTTTTGATAAATTTTTATCTGTTTATTTTTAAGTTTTATTTTTTTGAAATATGTTTTTAATATTAACTTTGAAAAAGATTATACTGAATAATCAAAATCTTTGGTGTATACAAAAATAATATATAACATGTTTTGTTCATGTTAAATTCTTTTATGGGATTTAATTTAGTTAAAAATAAGTTTAAGGAATAATCAAAAGCAGTATTGTTTTTTACATATTAATAAATAGAAGGAAAAGGAAAGTAAATTTAATAATATTAAATAAATAAAAATAATTTCAAATGGTATGGATAATAATTACTACTAAAATAAACAAAAGCATGTCAAAACGGTTCTTTTGCAAAAAGATAAGTGAATATACTAAGGCAATATAGTACCTTATTAAAGTAATACCATTTATTCATGATAAATGATAGTATGCCATTATTATAATTATAGCATACATAAAACAAAAATGGAAATTATTAGAAAACAATAAAATATAATAGATATAATATTATTAAATAGATGAAAACAAAAACCAACAGCACAAGTATAAATTACACATATGCAATAATATATGATTAATAGGGAATGTAAAAATTTATAAAAGCAAAATAATAATATAAATATGATACAAAACATATCAGATATTTATTCATATACAAAACATGTAAAATATAATATTAGTAATCTTGATATAGAACAAGAGACTTAATAAAGCAAAACAAAGTTTAATGTTAAAAAAAAATTAAATCAATATTAAACAAATGAAAATATTTTATTGAAAAATATATACTCTTTTATAAAAATATTTAATATTTAACAAAATTTAATTAGCTATATTTGTGATAAAAAGATATTCATTCTATTTATTAATTATAATACTTCTAAAGCACACATCAACTTTAAATTCAGATGAAAAGATATAAATTAATGAATATAAACTAATTAATTGCATTGAACCAACTTTTGGAAAAATATATCCAGAATCATGGTGCTGAATAAAGTTTTATAGTGCAGATATGTTTATATAATTGATATGATATAATGTGTGTAATGAAACACAATATGCATATAAGACAATTAGATATTCAATATTTCAAACAATGGAACATATGAATTTTTTGTTGATGGAATGTGGATTTTTTGCAGTTGCCCAAGCGAATTTGTACTTTCTTTTTCGATAATCTCTTTCTAAGCATATTATCTAACACTTGTACAATAGAACTAAACAAAAGATTGAGTACAGATCAAACTTTCTGGATCAAGAACTTACCATGAGTCACATATTTTCTTCATCAAATGTTAGAACAATATGCTCAGAAGAGATAATAGAAAAAAAAGCTTGGGAGATTGCAAAGAATACACATTTCATCAGCAAAAAGGATTTATGTGTTCCATTGTCTGAAAAATGGAATATCTAATTCTCTTACATGCATATTATGCCTCAATTACATATTACATAAAATCAATTAAATAAGCTTAATAGTACTACATAGTGTTATTCAAAACTATGATTCTGGCAGTGTTTTGCTGAAATCTAGATCAGTGCAGTGCAATTAATAAGTTTATGTTTATTAAATTATACCTTTTTATCCAAACTCGAAATCAATGAGTGCTTTGGAATTACATATTTTCATAAAAAGAGTTAATAGGTTGAGACTTACTTATAGTACTATATTTTAATATAAAACAAGTATATTATTTACTGTGTCATACGCTTTGTTAATTTTGTAAATTAATGTACATAATTGTTTACTAAACTTATATAATAGTTTTTTTTTTATGTTTACATGTATAAACTTTAAATACAGATGTAAACGATAATTAATATGTAAATACCTAAGAGTTACTAAAAAGAAGTTCATTATAAATATCATAGTTAGGTATATCAATAATTATTTTATAATAGATAATGATAATTTCTAACTTCATCACACTTTTTTGAATATATTATTAAAGACATATGTAAAATAGAAATGATTCCCAATAACACTTTTTAAAATATATATAAATTGAATAATTTTATATTATAGGAATCAAGTAAATGAACTCAAAGAACAAATATAGATATACCTTTATATAATAGAAATTGTTAGGGTTATTAAAGTGTGTGATACAACTATCTGGATACGGTTAGTTTTTTTATTATATATCGATTATAAAAAAATTATCATTGTGGTTAGCTGCATATACTGAACAATGATGAAGATACATGTAAAAGAATATGATCTGGTCTAATTGATGAGTGCTGGGTCAGCATGAAATGTTGCATCTTGAGGATATTACATCTTTTTCACATGTTTTTGGTCATATATTTATGATTTCATATTTTCACAAAGTGTTTAAAGTGGATAAAATCCAGTCCTCACCTTGCATGAGATGTCGTGAAAATTACTTTACAGAAATATTATTCATTATTGGATAATCCCTAGTCTAATGAATGATCATTAAAAATTCTTGAAATTATACTTTCAAAACTTCATGGTTTTCTTTTTAGATTTAAATTATCAGGGATCAAAAAAAAAACCTTATCATAGATATTATATTATCATATATTATTATTATTATTATTATTATTATTATTATTATTATTATTATTATTATTATTATTATTATTATTATTATTATTATTTTCATTATCATCATCATCATCATCATCATCATCATTATTATTATTATCATTATTATTATTATTATTATTATTATTATTATTATTACTATTATTATTATTATTATGTTTCAAAGGATAAATTTTATTAGTATTCTAAAAGATTATACAAGTTACATTTGACAACATAGTTATTATACATAAATTGGTTTCACAAAACTACATATGTACAATGATTTGATCAGTGATTGTATGCATTATCAAACTAGAAGTATTTAAACAAGACATTTTTTTATATAGCGCGATGTTTTTGTTTATAATCTATAATATTAATAAGCCAATAAGCTGATACACATGCGCTTTGCAGATGTCACTATATAAATGAATACTCCCACTTTTTCAAACCCAAGAAAAAGTCTTTAAGAAAATATAGAATGAATCATCTATATTTTCAACCCAACCAGATATGTATGGGCAAATCTGAAGTGTTTGAAATGAAGAGTGTGAAGCTATTAATTGATCACTTTAAATTACTTTTCTACATTGTAAATGAATGATGCCAATGAAATTTCTATTTAAGAAAAAAAAAACAGTTCAACAAAGTCAATGATGATCACCCAATCATATGATTATATACAATTAGATATATTTCAATTAAATTAAAGCAGGAATGCATCTAATTTGTGTCAGTTGACTTCAGAACTGGCACAAGGATCCATGTTAGATATAGTTTTTTTGTTAGTGCTTTTATATAAGTTCTTGTATATTCCAGGTGTCAATGTACTTAGATTGATCTGTAATCTTCATGTCTCTTTCACATATGGTTTGCAGCTTATTTCTGAATGTGTTTGGATGTCTTCTGAAGTTATAATTGTATATGAAGTTACACCTTGTACACCATAAGGCATAGAGTAAAAATGTGCAGATTCTTATTTCGGCAAAGATACCCCTTTTAAAAGAGTCAAAAAGGGTTTTCATATTGATTTTTTTTATCCTTGAGTGAAGTGCTAATAATTTCACGAATGTTTTCTAGACTTGGGCATGAGAAAAAAAGGTGGTTTTGTGTCTCCAAGTCCCTATGGCAAAGATTACATACATCATCTATATCTTTATAGTTTCTTTGATATTTCAAAAAATGTTGTGTAGGTAGCGAGTCCAGATTTATCTTTAGGAGAAAGTGAACATATTTTGGTTCAAGTGACCATAGTTTGAATTTGTGACATACTTGTTTATTATTAATATGAAGTGGAGTTTGTACATCATCTTGACTTGGATGTAGAAGTCATCATCATCATCAACCATTATCAATGCACTGCAGAATGAATGTCTCTCCCAAGTTTAATCCATCTTCTCCAATCTTTAGCTTCTCTTTTCCACAACACCCCTGTACATTTTCTTATTTCATCCATCCATCTCACATGTGGTCTCTTTCTGGGTCTTTTACAATCTCTTGGAATCCAGTTTAAAATTTCAATTGTCCATCTATTATCATTTCTTCTAGAAATATGTCCAGCCCAACTCCATTTCAATCTTTTAATTTTTTCAATAAGGTCAGTAACACCTGTTTGTTGTCTTACCCATACATTGTGTTTTTGATCTCTTCTTGTTACTCCCAACATACATCTCTTCATACTCCTTTGAGTGGTCTGAAGTCTCTGTATTGCTCTTCTATTAAGTGTCCAAGTCTCAGATCCATAAGTAAGAACTGGTACTTTCCAATATTTATATTTGGCTTGTGGTGGTTTAAAGTTAAGAGTGTGGATTGTTAATAATGGTGTAAGTAGTGTGTTCAGATATCCCTGGAGAGGAGGTGGTCTATCTGTAGAGGTAGTCTTGGCAGAAATTTCTAAATATGGGAATTTTTGTGCACATGTAGATATTATATTCAATGTTTTTTGTATCCTGAAGACATGTATTGAGTGAAGGCCAAGGCCATTTTGTGAAAGGGGTTTTCTTAGACATTTTACTGATATTGAGATAATCTTTTTTCCCCAGAATAATTTTCTACATAAGGAGTCTATCTTATTTGTAAATGCCTTGGTATAAATGATTGTTGGAGTAAAATAAGAGATTTTTGTAATCACTAGCATGTTAAGCAAAGCCATTTTTGTATATAGAGAGAGGTAGGCTTTGGAGAATGAATTGACAGTCTTTTTCACTTTCTCTATTAAATTTTTGTATATGAGTGATCTCATAGGTGAAAGATGTAAATAAAAGTTGAACCCAAGAAATGCACTTGGTCTACTTTTGAAAACTTTAGTAATGCTATTACCAGTGAACATCTGCCATGCACACAATTTCTCCATATTAAATGTTAGCTTATATTCTTTTGTAAAATTGTTAAGTATCTTAAGAAGTTTGGGAATTTGCTTTTGGGATGATAGAAATACTGCTATATCATTCATATTTGTGATGCATGAGATGTTGTCATTGATGGTAGGCATGTAAACTCCTGAAAATTCATTTTCTATTATTTTTATAAGAAGGTTGATATAGGCAATGAACAATAAGGCACTGAGAGGTGAGCCCTGAGGAATAAACAGATGCTGCACTATTGGCAGTGAAGTTTTCCCATTTAGGGAAACATAAATCTCATGGTTTAAAAGTAAATTAGCAAGCAAGTTTAGATAGGCATTTGGGACTGAGTATTTTTGCAGAGTTTTAAAAAGAGTACTGATGGAAATCATGTCAAAAGCAGCTTCAATATCTAGTTGAATAACAATTGGTCTGTATTTTTTATTATCTCTAACAGTTTCTATAGTTGACTTGAATAGAAAGGCTGCCTGCCCTGTTGAGAATTCTTTTTTGGAAAATTGCATTTTTGATAGGTTTGGCAAAATGAATGGCTCTATTTTATCTTTTATCACTGATTCTATTATCTTTATGCCAAGGGAGCACATTGAAATTGGACATAGGTTAGTGGTGTTTGAGATTAATTGTTTTTTTTTCATGAATGGCACAAGCATAATTTGATTTAAGCCCTGTATTTTATAAGATGTCTTTAGTGAGGTAGGAGACTAGGTTAAACATATATTGTGCTGCGATTTTATCAATATGTTTGTATACAAACTTGGGAATTCCATCTATGCCAGGGTGACATGAATCTGGCATCGCTTCTATTTTTTGAATGAAATCTTTTAAAGAAATTTTAAATTCATTTTCTGATCTATTTTGTGAAAAGGCTATTATACTTGGTGAGGAGACCCTCTGAAATTTTTCTCTATACAATATGTAAAGCCACTCCAGCATAAAATCTCTGTAGACAAATTCAGTTTGAACTTTAATAGCTGTTGGGACTTGCACCTGGGAGGGGTGTACTAGCGCCCATCTAATGAAGTTTCTGGTATACATGTGTGGCTTATTTAAATATAACATTTTCTTTTTAATAGAGATATATTCTTTAAGCTGGTTTGTTAACTCTTGATATGTTTTCTTTAAAGCTATCAGACAGGGATGATCGAGATTTGATTGAAAAGTGCCAATAATTTTTTTATGGGTATCATCCATAAGCTTTAGAAGTTTTGTTGGAGGTGTTGTTGTCCTGGTAAGATGATCAATGTTAAATGAAATCAGATTAGTAAAAGCACACCATACTTGGACTGGATCCATTGTAATATTCTTCACCTTGTGAAGATATATGTATACTTCTGAAAAAAGATATTCTGGTGTGTGTGATGAAAGTAGAACTCTGATGGTTCTTTCTGTATTAATTGTTGTTCTATTATCAAAATTAATTTCCAATGACACTAAAACAGCTGCATGATCAGAGAGGGGGGAATTCTTTAATTGAATGCTTATCATGTTGTGTAATGATGGCAAATAGAAAACCAGATCTATAAGTGATGAATGTCTACCATTGTTAAATGACATGGCCTTCTCCAGCAGAAAGCCTCTTCCACTCATCATTGGAAAAGACAGCTGATGTAACCATTTGCCAATGAAGGTCTGATATATCATGTTAAAATCTCCCAAAATAATCATCAGATACATAGCATTTGTGAACCTGGAGTTAAGTGTTTGTATAATTCTGTTTATAATAGTGGGACCTGGGGGGATATAAACAATTGCTATGTTTAAGGTGATGGCTTTATGAGTAAATGTAATTATTAGCAAGTGCACATCAATATGTAGAATTTTGAAAGAACTAAATGGGCAGGCTTTATCAATGATAATGCCTGTACCCACTGATGGAGTGTCAGATGTGTTTGAGAATGCTGTATAGTCCTTGGAATTTAGCTTATCTGCAGGGTTGATTAGTGAGCCACTGTAGGTTTTTGTTTCAATAATGCCCATGATCTGTGGTTTAACAATGTCATACCATTTAGCAAGGAGGTCAATTTTTTGTGGGGAGTTTAACCCTCTAACATTAAAAACTCCTATTTTAATATCCATTATTTGTATGTGTGTGCACGTATATATCAGAATCTAAGCCTAGAATAGGAAAGTTTTATTCTAAGATAAAGTTAAATATTTTAATAAAGGAAGCTGTAGTATATTTTAGTGGATCAATAAATATGCATTGTTCAATTATTGTCTGTAGATTTGAGAGAAATATCATTGGATCTCGTTTTCCTGTCTGTGAAGGGGTTTTCAAGTGAAACTTTATTTATGTTTGTAATACTATCAGTTTCCTCTTCCATTGGACTATTTTCTGATGAGTGTGTGGCAATTAGAGAGGCATTGTAACTTTGTGTGAGGAGGGGAGGGGAATCATTATTACTACTTTCACATTCTAGAGCTTTGAGTTTCTTCAGATTATTATTAGATTTTTTTTAATCAGCTGACCCAGTTTTTTAGTGACTTGCAAAGTTTCTGAAACCTGTTGGGATTGGAGAACTGTGAGCGATTCCATTATTTTGAGGGATGTTTTATTAAGAGGGGGTGAAATTTCCAGATTAGGAGAGGAAACTTCAATGCTATTGAGCCCTGTAGTATGTAGAATCACCTTTCCACTATTGCTAATGTCAATATCATTTTTTCCCTCAATATTATGGTCTGTTGAAGGCACATCTTCATCTGCAGTCACTTCTTGATTACTATGGAAATCTACTTTTAGGCATTGATGTAAGGGGGATGCGCTCATATTACAATTGTTACAATATAAAGCTGGACAGTTGCTAATATGAAAACAGTGCGGTTTTAGACCATTTATAACAAGAAATAATGTCGCTTCTTCATCTGCAACTTGAGTTGGGATAGTTTCAGGATTATTGTTTCTCCCAATTTTACTTTAAATCTATAATTGTTACTAAATATTGGGATGGGTGTATTTTTAATCTGTAAAGGCTGAAAATCTATCACCTTCTTAAACTGTTTCATAAGTTTAATGAAATCTGTTACTGAGTAACCTAGGTAAGTTTTTTTAATTAAGCCAGTAATAAAGTTTTGTCTGTTGGGATTGACTACAACTAATGTGTATTGCCCCAGAGTTTTCATTACTTGTCAGAACAATTCTTTGCTTTCTTCGTTTACAAATTCAATAGCCAAATAACGTGGATTCAGATGATCTCCCACACGAACTATCAAATTCCATAGTTTTTTATTATTTATGTCTTCGAATAGAAGCTCCTTAAGGAATCTATAAAGTGAACAGTTTCTATCCGTAATTGCTATGACAATGGAACATTCAGTGAAAAAATGTTTAAACGAGTTGAAGAGATCCCTAGGAATGGATTGATTAAAAACTTCAGATATTTTTTTAAGGCTATCATTAGACCAAGGCTCTTTTATTGCGTTAACATAGGTTTCAGTAGTTTTTGGGGTAAGATCTAGTTTCATAAGATCTCCTGCTGTAGAACGGTGAAATCTAGGCGCTAGCTGCATTTTCCTTGAGAAAAACAATCGCAGATTATTTTCACTTTTTTTATAACCATTGATGGTGATTTTGCAACTTGTGCATAGGAACTTTTAAACATGTCTGAGTTGGTGGAAATCATGGCTGGATGTTGGACATCTAAGTCCATTATGCAATCAATCTGAGTTGCCTTTTTGTATTTCTCTTCTTTTTTTTTAAATTAATCTATTAGTTTTTTATTTTATAGTTATTAGAGATATAAAACTCTTACCTGCAATCGGTATATTTTATGATATTCTAATAAATTGAGGAGTGGCTATGTATTATTATTATTATTTTTTTTTTTTTTTCAGAAAAATTATTTTAGGTACCAAACAAAGAATTGCCTGTTTTTTTGATAAACTTTTTCAATCCATCATTATAAGAAAACAAATAAATGACAAAATAAAATTTTCATTACATTTCTAATGGAAAGTTTATAATTTTTAAAATACAAGCAACCATTTATTTAAAATGACCATCTGAAATAAAGCTAAAATAACCTTTACCGTACATCAATTTTGAATAACTATGAATAATTCGTAATTTTATTCAAAAATTACTTTATAGAAACCTTTGAAAAGTTATAGTCAGATTTTTTTAAAACATGGTAGGTCAATTTAGTGAGAATATGTTAATATAAAGTGAAATTAATTCAAAATAGAAATGTTATGAAGATAGATGAAATGGATAAATAAATATATCTGAAAATACCAAAAAAATGCAAATGTGTTATTAATGGTTGAAAAGATATGTTGCTTAGTAAAAAAGCCAAGTGAGGGAGTTAAATTGTAAACAGTCTACGATTATTCTCATATATAAAAAGTGAAATGATTATTACGAGAAGGAATGGCAATATCAGAATTGACATTAAATAATGATATTATAGGCATTAATAATAATTGGGAGGAAAGCTCTGGATGTTAGAATGATAGCAAATAATGAGTCAGTGCATAAGAAGCAGGGCACTATTTATGAAGAAAGTTTTGAGTAAATTAAAATATTCTGAATATGTTGATTTATGAATAATAGTAGAGTTGTTAAAATTTAAAGCAAGTAATAACTTCCAAAAGCTAAACTCACTATCATATTTAATTACATCACACATTATCAGCAAAACATGCCTTTCACATCCAATCAAATCTTACCAACAACTGTTGACTGGATATGATAAACGTGATTTGATGAAATGTAAATTGAGAGACAATTAAAAGTATGATAAAGAAGATACAAAAAAAGATGTATCACATTTCAGAGAATGCACATCATTTCCTCTTAGATAAGATCATTCAAAATCTCTAAAATTTTACTAAATAAAAACTTTCTAATATTAGATTTTATATGATATTGATGTAGAATCATGGTCCAATCATAATGGTTTTTTTAGTATTTTTCCAGTACATGTAAATTTTGTATCCGCTTAAGAAAAACACAAGATATACAATTATCATTAAATAAAATCATTTATATAAAATTATATTACTGATTTTTATGCAGAGAAAACATAAAGAATATTAAATATATTCTTAATGCATTTTTAGTGCAAAACACCATTATCAAAGACAAAATACTATGCTCAATATATATTAACAATCTTTTTTATTTTGTATATAATATTTGCTTTTGAAAAGAGTGTTTTTACAGAAAATGTTTTAAGATTATATTTATATTCCTTACATTTTCTGCATGAAAGAACTAATAATGTAATTACATACAAATGATTGCATTTTGGGACAGAGTTTCCATAGTTTATTACAAATTAAATTAAATGTATACAGTTTTCTAATTAGAAAACTTTTTCTGATAGCAAAATTATAATTATAAATTTAAATTTTTGAATCAAAATTCTCTCAAAACATGTATCTACATAAAAAAAAATTGGTTAAAAATAATGATGATACTATTTTTATATTTATATTTTGCATTAAATCAAAATTAATATGTATTTAAAATTTAATATTAAGTTAATAGAAAAATAACATATAATATGCCAAAAAATGATGGCCTAATATAGATTAGAGAAATCAAATAAATTTTTATCAGTATTTTAATACTCTTCTTAATATTTTGTAAAAAGATTATTAAAAAGAAGCCTAATGATGCAGCTTATCATTTTGCTTTAACAGAACTGCTTAATCTGATACGTTGAAATAAAGTTTAAAGTTTTGCTGCGTAATAATGATAATAGTAGTAATAATAAAAATATTAAGAATATTTTTATAAGCGTGTATATATGTTGCGTGTGTGAGATCGCTATTAAAATATATAAAGATGCAAATTATATCAACTAATGGACATTGTGATTGTGAAACTTAAACAGTTCCCATGAATAAACATACACGAGACTTCCAACTTTATATCACTTTCCTTTAGAGTCCACTGTATAAAATTTAGTAATTAATGATAATTATATAAAACAATGACAATTAGTTTTCCAGATTGGTTTATAATACTTCATTAATAAGAAACACTGAAAAGAACATATTCATTTGTATGCATTTTTTATTTTTATTATATGATTAAAGATAAGATTTAAAACTCAAGGCATTTTTATTCAGCTTACTCACATATCCCTATCTTTTGTCAATGGTCAAAAGTATCTACAGCTAGCATATAACTGAGACACTAAAATATTTCATTATAAACCAAGTGTTCAGCTTATATGACTAAATAGACAGACAGTATTAAATTGAAAATCTTAAGCTACATGAAACGTTAAATTATTTGTTTGAATAATAATCTGAACTCTAGTACTTCTCAGTGTTAATGGGTCACAGCCAAAAATTAGTCTACTAATTGTTAACTTGGTCTCTGTAGATCGCAGCTGCTTATATATATAACTTTTTATTAGCGAAATAGAAAGACAATTGTTGCTATGATAAAAGTTATTAAATTTAAGATAGAGTTTTTGTTTTGTTACATCACAATTGTGAAGGGGAGTTAAAATTATAGATAGCTTCAAAGTTTTTTTTTAAATAATTAAGAAATAATGTCACATCCTATTGATTTGAAAAGCTGTCATATTGAAATTAGATATTAGCATATTTTGTTTATGCATAATAATTTGTCAATATCATTGACAAGTCATTTTTTAAACAAAGCATATAAAAAAAAGAATAAAATTGCTTTTTAAAACTAATAATATTACATATGTATTTCTGTGTTATTTGTAATGCTGTTACTGTTCATGCTATTTGTAAAACTTTTTTATTATTATCTATACTAAGGATAAACTTAAAATATTGAGTATGAAAACAAATGGAAGCATAAGCAATAAACTAATAGTTTCTTCCTTCCCATTTGTTTATTTTACAAAATGGTAATAAAAACAGTGAATATGGTTCCCTATGCAATCAGTTAATTTAAATTATTATAATAAAATATAGATGGCAATGCAAATAATTAGTATTCAGTAAATACTACAAGAGAGATAGAGAAAGATATAGTACTCACTAGTATAATATAAAATGAGACCAATTAGCTCATGTTGTTAGCTGTAAATATAAACAATATTGATACAATACAGTCAGTTTTTTTTTTTAAATTCTAAGTTTAACAAATTTTATTATAAAAAGTAAAAAAGTGTAATCAAAATTATGCTTTAATCTTTTATCATTTGCTAATTCTCCAAGATTAATTACAACTAAATATGAATAATATTCAAACTAACATTTATGTTAAAAAAATCATATAAGCATACTTTCATTACATATAGTACTTCAACATATAATAATCTTTACATTGAGTTTCACTTTGTTTTTCTGTAATAATTCTACATTAGAAAAATTTGCATTTTTTTCTTATCTTTATTCTTCTCTATTTTGAATTGTTCAATTTTATTTGTGTTAATTGTAATGTCTTATTTCTAATATCTATGTTAGTTAATTGTGATGTAGAGATGATATATTGGCAGTTGATTACAATTTTTCTATTAGCAAATATCTTTTGAAGCTCTCAGGAGAAAACAATTATAGACTTTGCTGCAAATTTTATGCATAAACAACATATTGTAGATATAAATGTGATGATATTTATCTTTATGAAAATTAGTAATAATACTATTACTATCAATAATACATCTATTAATTTACTTTTCTAACAAACACTGAATTTATTTATTATACATTTCTTCAATCATTAAAGCTGTTTATATATGCAAACATGTGATCTTGATATTGACAATTAATAAATAATAAAAATTATAAACAACAGTTATATAAACTCTTTTCAAATATTAGTCATCTATTTTAATGTTAACCAATTATTGGAGATAGAATACATTCTAATGTTCTATAATGGAAGAAAAATAACAATAATTACAAAATAAAACGTTACTAAAATAAGAAAAGTAGGTTACAGAATTAATGCTACTACTAAATATTTAGTTTTAAAAAATCAAAAAATTAATTATACTATTAAATAGATGGTAAAAGACATGTATTTAATAAAATTGTAATTGTTAAAATGATAATTCATGTAATAAAAGACAAGAAAAAAAGTTATATAATTTGTTTAAGTTTTAATGGATATAAGTTAATTTGAATTGCATATTTAAAAAAAAGGATTATATTTGTAACCCGTTCAGAGTTGCCTGATAAACAAAAGATTAAAGAAATAATTTGTTTTTTCTTGTAGTAGACTGAATGATAAATCTGAATACATTATAAAATTTATAAAATAGTAAAATTAATAAAATTAGAGAATAAATTTCAAAGTTCAATCATGACTTTTCTTTCTTTCCATAATTATTATAATTGTAATATTTAAACAGCATTAAACTATAAAATAATTGATTTATTATAAATAACGAAAAAACTATTTTTTATAATAATTTATAAAATAATAATGTAATGTTAAAACATGTTGTGTAAAAAAAATTTAGTAATTAAGCTTGGAAAAAAATGTTTTTTAAAAACTTGTTATGAGAACAAGAAATATATATATAAATAGGCATGAAAATAAAAAATGACAGTAGTCTAATTTAAAGCAGTCCAAACAAATTCTGAGGAGAGAGAGAAAATGCTGACAAAGTAATTGTTAAAAAAGAAAACTGCAAGTTAAAATAGATTCTCTCAGAATAGCTTTGGATAACTTTATATTGCTGATTGCTTTAAAGTATTTTTCAATACTCAATTCACCTCAGTTTATAATGATACCATTAGTTAACAATGGATTATTTACAATGAGGGGCTGGAAAATGGCAAACATACCAGTTAAAAGACCTGAAACTACGCAGTTGTATCCAGATGTGAACATTAAATTGCATACAATGCAATGTTGCTGGCTTTAAAGAAAAAAAAAACATGCTATAAGAAAAGGAAAGGGTTCTGTCATATAAACTATCATATTTTTATCTCTAGTGGGTCTTATTTATATTGTCTATTCTCACTATTGTTCAAAGAAGATAATCACGATGAGCACTCGATTGATGAAATGAATTTCAAGAATATATATATATATATATTGTAATGGGCACATATGCCGTTACATTATTTATTTTAAAAATTAGACATTGAAAAGTTTGCATATAAAAACTTCTTCTTTTTTAAGAATTAAAAATTGAAAATTAAAAATCATCTAAACTCTAATATATAAAATCACACAGATGAAAAATTATTAAAATAAAACTTTATTAAAAAGAGAAAAAGTATTTTAAAAGCAAAAACTTAAAAAGATTTAGAGATAAAAAAATATTTTTAAGGTTGTAAAATAATTTACCTAACCCTTAAACCGCTAATTATATTATTGGTTGTATGAGGTAAAAATTAAATCTTTTAATTGGCCAACTCACAAACTGAAGACAAAGCCTATTGTTAAAACATATTCGCCTATAATATTAAATTCAACTCAGATACGTTTATAAAAAGTATATTACTAATTTTTCAGGTTATGAAGAGAACGAAAGTTCTTTCAAAAATAAATTGCTATTTATTTATTCTAAAATATTCAATTTCGGCAACATAAAAGCTATAATATAAACAAAAAGGTCATGATGAAATGACTTTTACATTATAGAAAAGTAAATATTTTTTTTTGCTAAATCTTAAATATTTTTACTAAAATCTTCAATATTTTTCGAAAATAATTTTGTTTTTTTAGTATTCTCTCTGAAAATCATTTGTAATTACTCAATATATACTTAATATTCTTTAAAATTATATTCGAAATGAAAATCTCAGCGTTTTTCTTTATTTTCTTTGATCAGGCGGTTTCTTTGTTCTTTCCAGCCAATCAGAATGTCTTTTTTGGCTGAGAGCTCGCTAACAACCAATCACAACCAATGTTCTTTCTTTGTTTAGGTTTAAGTGCGTTTTTTTTTTTTTTACTTGTAAAATAATTTGGAAGAGGGCACCATCTTACAGAACCTTTAAAAACCTAATCAATACCTGTCAAACGAATTTTAGCATAAGAACTGGCAGAGTTAGAGTGACGTCAGATGTCGACGAGGAGCCTCGTAAGAGGCAGGAAAAGGGTTAATTCTATTGCATAAAATGGAAATGATTATTTTAACTAGTTAAATGTAAGGTAGCCCTTGAGTATTGCAGAAATGTATAATTAAAAGTCAAATAGGAGAGAAAAAAACAATGGGAACAGAATGGCCAATGAATGAAATCCCCCAGGAAATGGACCAGAATGAAAAGATCATCATCATCATGACATAATGTCCACTGGATCTGAAAGTTTATTATAAAAGTGAGTGAAGAAAGAGCTGGAAGAGAAAAACAAAACAACACTCTCCATATAGTAGTGCCATCTTGTGCTAACAAGAGCAATCAATGGATTCCAGAAGGCTTGTGCATAAAATCCCTATCTAATGCCTACTCATCCAATATCCCCAGACTAGTTTCTGGCTTGTGGCCTTCATCAGTGAGGAGCCTTGGATCTGAGAGCACTGCACCTAGATCTTAGGATCTAATGCAACCCTCCAGCACCCACCTTTTAACTCTATTTAACTACAAAACTATGAGAATGAAATTGAAAACACTATTAATATTTTCAATCCAAGCTCAATAGCTTATATAGTCATATGGGTCTGAACTCAATTCAGCACCCATACATTTTGGTGTCTTTGGCTCTTTAACAACCATAGCCACCATTATCCTATTAGGCAGGATTGGTGTTAAACCACTAAATATTACATGATCACTATCTCATACTAGCACAATAATTGTTATTAAACAATTCAAAACAAAACAACACTCTCCATATAGTAGTGCCATCTTGTGCTAATTTCATTCTCATAGTTTTGTAGTTAAATAGAGTTAAAAGGTGGGTGCTGGAGGGTTGCATTAGATCCTAAGATCTAGGTGCAGTGCTCTCAGATCCAAGGCTCCTCACTGATGAAGGCCACAAGCCAGAAACTAGTCTGGGGATATTGGATGAGTAGGCATTAGATAGGGATTTTATGCACAAGCCTTCTGGCATCCATTGATTGCTCTTGTTAGCACAAGATGGCACTACTATATGGAGAGTGTTGTTTTGTTTTGAATTGTTTAATAACAATTATTGTGCTAGTATGAGATAGTGATCATGTGATATTTAGTGGTTTAGCTGGAAGAGAAGTGATATATGTTAAGTCAGAGAGAGTGGGAGGAGAAGGGATTGAAAGACACACTTTCAATTCCTTCAGTTGTTCTAAACAAATTAGGCATTGTTTTCCCATATTGCGGACTATAAGACATCTAGGCCCGGCAATAAAATACCAGCTAAAATAAAAAACCAACAGCTAACTGCACTCCGATCTTCTCATGACTTTGGGGGAATTAATGCTGGATCCCAAATGGCAAGCAATGGATAAAGATGAATGTTTTAAAAATTGTAAGAACTTTATGAACATTTTCAAAACATACTCTAAATTCTAAACTTGACAGAAATTATAGCAATAGTATTTCCTATCTGACCAAACTAAATTATTTATTAATTCTTTTTATTGAATGTATTATTTGTTTGTTAAATCATTTCCATTAATTTTTTTTTGTTGTTCTTTTAAGTTTTTATGAGGATTTTTATTTTTTTTCTGTTAAACTAAACTTAAGAAATGTTAAACTTAAGTCGGGCGTGAATGGTTGCATAGATTCGCAAAGTTACGTTAGTTTAAGGGAGAGTAAATGTTAGATTATTTGTTTCATAGTTAAATTGGGTCAATGGATTGGATATACTGGTGTAATTAGTAGATGTAGTATGAGATTCACTATGTGCAGGATCACAGTATACGCCGCACACCCCCTTTTTGTCCAGGAATGGGATAGTAAGATGGAAGATGCAGTCCCTTCCTATGGAGTTTTTTTTATTACTCTTCCCATCAGACAGATGTAGCATTCCTGTCTGGATGAGTGTCAAGGTATTCTAACCATGCTGTTCAGATGTACATTCCTGACAGTATGGTATTTTGTTCTGTTGTATTCATGCTGCATTGAATACATCGATATATCAGATGGATTGGCGTTGGTTTGACTGTGAACATTTGGCCTATGGTTAAATAAGGGATAGAATATTTTCTTTTCAAATGCAATCTATGTAGTCTATTCATACTTGACATTCTAATGAATATTAAATTCATCTGTGCGAACTTAGAAAATAAAAGTTTAAATGTAAATTAAATTATAAAAACAAAGTTAAAATGTGAGTTAAATTTTAAAGTAAAGTTCTGATGTTTTATAAAAGGAAAATTTTAAAGTAAAAGTGATTCTAAAATGATTCAAAATTTATATGTGCGTAAATAAATGTTTGTGTGTTAATTATTGGCAATGGCTTCTTTTATTTTTTTTTAATATTAATATATTTTGATAATATATATCATTATCATAAATCTCTACTGCTCTGCTAAGCTAGTGACTGGGGCTAACAGTCTAAATATATATAATAATTTTTTTTAACTTATGTATCTGCCTACTATATAAATTTTCTAGGTTCTAAGTAGCCTAGTGGCACTCTGTAGTGTAGATATGGTAAGACTCACATACTTTTGGACCATTATAATATATATATATTCTAACCTTTTAAAATATAATTAATTAATTAGAAATTTATTTATTTCATTTCTAATATTTTTATTAGTTTATTTTCACTTTAGTTTACTTGCACTTGTGTGACACTACTTTACACAGGTTGTTGTTAAGGCAACCAAAATAAAACAACATATCCATTAATTTTCCAATATGATCTAAAATACTTTTCATATAATACAATTGTATATTCAATTCTCTTAAGCTATGCCACGATTGTAATAACAACAATAATTGATCACATTAATTTAAAGAATAATTATAATAATATTAATCTCAGGGTTCTTTGTTTCATGTAAGGAAATGCTCGGCAGTAGTGTGTTGTCGCATATGACTGGCATTCTGGTCGGCTATAGGAAACATTTATTTTACTTAAATTCAATGTGTCTTCATCTCTCATATCCACTGCTATATTATTTAAAGAGATGATAATTCTGTTCAATAATGACGTATAATTTTGAATAACACAGCTTTTTTTTTTTTTTTTTTTTCAGAATCTCAGTCAGAATAATAAAAAGACAAGGGTGCTTTTTGTGTCCTTCCATCATCCATGACAACACAATAATATAACTAAGATTTATTACTTAGACAATTTAACTAAATGTTGGGAATAATGTGCAACCAAAGTTAATGGTTTGGAATAAATTCATTTTTTTTTTTTACACAAAGGTGAATGTTTAGTCTTAAGTTTTCAACTCCATAAATAATTATCATTAAACTAAAATATAATGACATATTCCGATCTGCTTAACTTTATTTATCTGG
Organism: Epiperipatus broadwayi; assembly: GCA_028023455.1. Lineage (NCBI taxonomy): Eukaryota > Metazoa > Onychophora > Udeonychophora > Euonychophora > Peripatidae > Epiperipatus > Epiperipatus broadwayi. The sequence continues at coordinate 3,229,640 of JAQFVV010006336.1, forward strand.
TATATTAAGTCTTTAAGAATTTGGAATGATTTCGGACTCAAGAAAAGGTTTTGCCAATATTGTGCAAACACTTATATTTAGCATATAAAAACAAAAAATGAATCTACAACAAATTTTAACAAGACTATAATTTATTATTATCACAAAAAAAAATATATGAACATTTATTCAATAATCCCATAGTAATACAAAAATATAAAATATAACTGACATTAATCTGTATACTCTTTTGGTTATGGACTAGAGGTTACTACTTCTCCTGTATGCAATCATATGGATTGATTAACTAAAAGTACATTTCATTCCCAATACATTGTTTATTAAATTTTGGTAACCTTGTAGAAGCTTTTATTCAAAATTATTGACTAACTATTTTTTTTTTTTTAAAATGATTAATCCAATCATATGCAATACGCAAAATATTAAATTTATTTCTAATACATTTACTTTATCTATGGTCTTTAATGGGATAACCTATTCTAATTATAGGCCAGTTATCAGAAGTTACACTTACCATCTTACATTTAACTTAATGCTAACTTAAGTTATGATACAAATTTTATTCATACGTATAATTTTAAATATGAGTATTATTTAATTACTAACCAGAATTAAATATTGCATTTGAATATTCCCTCAGTAAATAAGCGTTTTAAAACTACGCAATTTTAATTACTTTCTCCATTGATTTACTTGTCAAATACTAGCAATATTTAGCAGCACAATACAGATATTGATCCTAGTTACTAACGCACTATTTATACTAAAGTGGATCTTGAGGAACTAACACCTCCAATATAACCTTTATCTTGTCTGAACTTTCAAAATTAAGCACAATAATCAACACCTTCCATGGTGGAGCTATCTTTATTTTCACATGAGGAATATGGAATAACCACGAAGGTCTGTAAAGTAATCTACTACATTAAATATTTTGGTGGTTTCTTGCCTCTTACTTGGGCATACAATGAACACACACCAAATACAATCCTCTCCTGGGATTTAAACGAATGAAGCATACTAAATGCTAGATAAATTCTTGATCGTCCTATCTACGAGAATCGATCACTTGGCTATAAACATACCCGAACATTATATTTAAAATCTTCCTCTCATGGAAAACAAAGCTTTTGGGGAGATCATTTTTTCATCCCACAAAATAAATACATTATAATTATTACCTATGCGAATATTAAGCATATACCAATGCTATATCTGGGCAGGATAAGTAAATACACTGATTATAATAACTTATGTTACCGTGTATACTTTGATCAACATCTGAAATCAATGGACATCATAGAATAAAAGTATAATAATTTTGATTTTAATAAAGGAACATTCAAAATAGTTGGTAGCATACTATCTTAAAGTAAATAAAATGGATGTGTTAATTAAGAATAATTAGGAATAAATTCCTCAATTAATACAGTATAAATTCGTTTCAAAACTTTAACAAGAAATATTTTGTTATAGCATTTTTTTTTTTTTTAGTTACTTCTGATAATTTTCAATATTTATTTTACCCCTTAAATATCTAAATATTTTTCTTTTACTTATCTAACATACAAAATTTCTACCTACACTTGTATGTACTAATTAAAACATATTTTATAGATTTTTTTTTTCGTGTTAAATATCAACTTAACCTATAATAATTATATTAAAACATACCTTTGTCATTACAAGGCTATTAAATATCACTTGACCATACAGACTTTAATCTATGTGATATAAAAAAAAAATACATATCATTTATAACTTAGTTTTAAACAATCATTAATTAACAAGTGCATACTCTCTCATTAGAAAATGTTTTTCTGTTGAGCAATTGGTCCAGGTGAAGAGCTTTATCCAGTCGTACTTCATGAAGCAAGTTTAAAAACAATAAACACATGGTATTATCTCCTTTAAATAAAAGTTTTCTCTTATTTTGTGCGTTTAATAAATTAGGTAAAGAAAAATATAGCAGAATTCAAGATTAATTCTTACTTGAATTAAACTACTACAATTTTGGGATCCAAGAAAAAAAATAGACTTCTAACATAGACGAATATTTGACTATAGACAATAAACATACACAATATTTTTTTTTATTTATTGATGATACGTATCCTTATTAGCTAGCTTACTTATGGACGAAAATGCGCAATTTTCCGAGAGATTATTATGATAATAACTGCAGTCAATTTACTTGTACATGAAGTTTTAATAATTCCAACTGATGTGTAATATAATATATCATTTATTTTTATCATTAATTCACTAAGATATTTGGTTTTGTTCATACTTTAGGAATTATAATTTTTTTTTGTTTTAACGGTAACTTCTCCGTAAGAATGCCCCTATGTAACTTTTCCTATATTTACTCTGAGAAAGTTTATATTTTTTTTTATATATTTTTGTTTTTTTAAATATACAGGTGCATAATTTAATCTTATTTATCATTATTATTATTTCCAGACAATTCTTGGTGAATAAAACATATTTTAACGTATGCAACTACATTACTTGTAAAGGCAGACAATATTGAGAAAGAGCGCGAAAATGTTTCTAGTTGATTTTCCTTGGTTTCAAAATATTTCTTTCACTTATTTTTTTTTTCTTTCTATACCAAGAAAATATCAATAAATGACATAAAGTTAATAAATAATTAATCTTTTCTTGGAAATCGCTTCTTTTCCTTAATTTAGATATAATATAATTTTTCGTGACTCTTTTAGTTACATCTGTCATTTTTGAACTTTAGCGCGAGACAATAGGTCTTTAAATAGGTAGATGGCAAAGAAATCAGGATATCTTATCAAAAAATTTTAGCCACACATTATATTATTAAAATTTTACTTTGATTACATTTATTTCTGCAAAATAAAATGAAAAAATTGAGTTACCAAATTTCAGCATTGTTCCTTCCTTGAAAACTAAAAGCAGACTATCTGGTTTTTTTTTTTTATTTTACTTTAGCGACCTCTTCCAGAAAAATAATCATTTGATTATAACATAAACAAAAGAAAGGAAAAACCTATTACAATCATATAGTTTTAGTATTATTTACCTGGATTACAAAGTAATTTGACAATAAAAAAAAAATAATAAATACATTAAATTAACAATCAGTGATGTATAATTCTTTAAACATTATATATTTTTTCTTTTTTACAAAAAGAAATTACCAGAAGTTATTGTGCTTTATGATAAGACACTCATCCACTCACCTCTCTACCCATCCAAAATCAATTACTGTTTAGCTTTTATACCATATTAATTTGCTCTAATTATTAATATCTCAATTAAATTATTCATGTTCTCTCTTTAAAAATGACATTGAGTTATTAAATCTATTAGTTATTCACCCAAAACATGCCAAAGTGAGTGAATAGCATACTTTATTAATCAATTATTACTATTATTATTTTATCTTTTTATTTCTAAAAGAATAGAATTGTTTTCCTGCAGAAATAATGCCAAGTAAACCAAGTGTCAATAACACTAGGTTACAATATATATATATATATATATATATATATATATATATATATATATATATATATATATATATATATATATATATAGCAAGCTTACTTTTTCTATAGAAAGAGTATGGTTTAAATCATTTTATTATTTAGTAAGATTTTGTTTTATATTTAACTATATGGCCTTAAATATGTTTATGTTTATTCAATTCTATATTTTTATTTATTTGCTTCTTTTAAATTGTGATAATTGTGAATATATAAGCAACAAGTTCATATTTTTTTTATTTATTGTAAATAAATCGTTAAGTGTTTTTTTATTAACCAATTTAGTTTGTTTTGGCTTTTCAAACTCAATAACAAACATATATCATTAATATCCAACTAACAGGAAAAATAGCAAAATTATATTAAAATGATGATGATAATTGATGATAATAACATTATAGTTTGACACCTAAAAAGTAATTTTAATTTGAGCCTAGAAAAAGAAATTTAAAATACTTATGGAATCATTATAATTAAAATAACTCTTAATGCTAAGATTATTTTGATCATCATCATCAGAGTAATAGTTATATTATTGAATACAATCGATTTTTAACCATGACTTGTATTAACACTGACCTTGTGCTTTTATATTTGATGTCCAATGTATGAACCAGAATAGTCTCTCATTTCTGCTCAACTTTGGTTCTGTACAGTCACATTCTGTAACAACTATTTGAATCAGAATAAATTGAACATAGAATAGAACAAGATTATAAGTGATATGCAATCTGTGTGTCTAAATTGACTTTAAACTGTTTGGAATGACAAATAAGATCAGCATTTGCAAAATATATATACTAACATTATAATACAGCATTACTTTCAGTTGAAGTATGTAGTAAATAATTCATTATTTAATTACTGAACAAACTAATAAATAGTTAATTTATTATTTCACAAAATTCACTGCTGCAAAAGGAATCATTTAATATATTTAGATAAACCAGGTGAATTCATTTACCAACTATGTTAGGCAACTTGCCACTATATTTCTTCCACTTTAAAAAAGATTAAAAGACATAATCTAACAGGTGTTTTAAAAATGACATGAAAAATACTAAAGGAACTCTCAATTGAGTATCAAGATTCTAAAACAGGAAACATTTACTTAGTAAAACAAGTGAGCACATTCCTATCCTTATAATACCTTATGCTATAGATCATTAACCATAAAATACCCAATATTAAATAAATTATTATACAATGGATAAGATCATGTATATATCTTTTAATAGTTCATTGTGAAAATATTATATTTACATATAATAGACAAATTTACAATTTTATATTTTCACATTGTAACACTTATAGAACCTTTTTTTAAAAAAAAAAAAATCCTCTCTTTTCTAAATTTCTCTATACTCTCAATCACCACGATCCACAATTCAGAATAGATCTGACTTATTTATGTAATTATAATTTATTTGTTTTATTTGAAAGAACAAAAGATGAAATTCATACACTTTTTAAATGTGATGCTTTGTATAACAAACATTTTATCATAATTATTGATTATAAAAAAGCACATGCAATAAATTAATATATCTCTTACTTGTTTAAAGTAATGTAAAAAAAATTGTTTAATATAAATAAGTTTCAAGTCTATTATAATTTGTATTTAATGATGTTTGACAACAGAAACAATTGATGAAAAAAGTGTATTCTTGAAACTGATTCTAGGAACAAAGTATTGTCATATTTACAATTCAGAATTTGTGTCTATTATGTAGTACCTAATGTCCGTATTCATAATTATCTGCTTGTGCTTTTAAATTATGAATCATAAAATTCCTAAAATTATTGAATAATGAAATACAAGAATTCTCATTTTTAAATATTTTGAATCAACTTAATTATCTGCTTGAATTATTGATGTTTTTAGAAAATTTCAGATTTTAAATTCAACATATTTAAAATTCAATTAGATGATATAGTCTACAATATAATATATACAAATAGTATTTCATTATCACAAGTCTTTATGCAATAGCTTATATAATGAATGTTTAACTAGTCCATTGATATAATAAAAGATATCAAAAACTTAATTTTACTTAGATTTTAAATAATTATGGATTGCAATTCCTTAAATCATATTCATTATTCCATAAACATTTTAAATTTATATTTAGTATATGCATATTTTATATACCATTATCTTGAAATATAATGACCAAATTGTTTAGCTCACTTTTATAATGATTTAGTTATCAATAGAATTTGTTGAAAATATCACTTCATTACCAGTTATTTTCCTTTCATTTCCAAAACTAATTTATAGCTGCCTATGAACATTGTGTTAAAATGTTTTTGAAGGAAGATAAATTATCAGCATACAAAAAATAAAGATGTTTAAAGTATAGGGATCAGACCTCCATTTTATGAAAGACACATTCATTCTTATTTTATTTGACATTTTTTCATAATTAACAAAAAATAATTTGCTTAGATATGAATCAAACCCATTCACCATTATATTTAAAAGCTTTTTAATGTAATTTTTTCAACTTATAAATGAAGGTAAAATCAAAAATTATTTTGTCTATTTAAAGTAAGTTTTCGTGATAAATTAATAAATTTGTTGCAACTGATCGTCTTCATATGGAACAAAGCTGATATTTGCTACAAATTCTTATCAAATATATCACAAATAATATTTTTATTTCGACTTTTATTTATAATTAATAAGAGTAAGATTGGTCTATAGGTTTCAGTATTTAATTTCTTGTCATATTTTTTAATGATAATAATATATTTAACATAATGAAATCAGTAACGGCGGATTAAATTATATTTTTCCATATTAAATATATGACGAAAATTACTTTAAAAATATTTTTTTTTAATAATTAAATTTAAAAATGCTTGAAAATTTAAGTAACATACTGCTAAAATTAGTTTTCTATTTAATGCTTTAAGTTATGTATAAGAAAAATGAACTTTTAGTAGATATTTTTAGCTTTTTATACATTAACTTCTTTACTTTATTTTTACAGATAAACAGTGAAAAGGTTGATACTCGAAAGTAGCTTTTATCCGTTAGCATAAAGTAAAAGTCAATTAAGTATTTCTAAATATATATAAGCATAAAGATTTTTAAATTTTCAAAATATACTTTCACAAAATATTTCTTTTCTATAAAATATTGCAAATATATTTTTATGCAAATATGCATATTTGAAATACCCACATATACAACATATCAAAAATATTCAAAATTTTAATTTATAAGAACAAGATTGATTACTTCTTATATATGCATGATATATCTCATTACTTTTATATCTCTTTAATAATAAAAATGTTCATGAAATCATCATTTAAAATAAAGTTTTAAATTATATAACCTACAAAATATAAATGCACTGGCAGAATGAACTGACTTACACAATTTAGCATTAAAGAAGTAGGCTCAAATGATAAAAGTTTCAGGATCAATTATTAGCAGAAAAAAAGAAAAAACCTATCAGTTTGTAAACTGAATATAACTATCGAGTCCAACTTGTCATTTGAAATGATATTCCAAGTAACCAGCCAAATGATTATTTATTTAACTTTATTCTGAAAGTTTGACCATACTTTTCTGATATATATATATATATATATATATATATATATATATATATACATATATATATATATATATATATATATATAGAAAAGTATATTGTAACCTAGTGTTATTGACACTTGGTTTATTTAGCATTATTTCCACAGGAAAACAATGCAATCCTTTTCTAGGAAATAAAAAGTAAAATAATAATAATATTAAGTGATTAATAAAATAGGCTATTTACTCACTGTAATGTATTATTAAGCAAATAAGTAAAAAATTTACTAATCCAATATCATTTTGAAGAAGAGCATAAATAATTTAGTTAAAATATGTTAACCATAAGAGCAATTTAATATCGTATAGAAGCACATCTCATAAACAGTAATTGATTTTGGATGGGTAGAGGGGAGAGTAGATGAGTGTCTTATCATAAAGCACAATAACTTCTGATAATTTTTTTTTTAATTATTTAGATAATAATGTATACAGAATTATACATTACTAATAAGCATTATTAGTTAAAGATATTTATTATTTTTCATTAGTTGTCAAATTATTTTGTAATCCATTTAAATCATATGGAAAAATATAACTGTAATAAGTTTTTTTTTTCCTTTCCTTTGTTTATGTATAATTAAATAATTATTTTTCTGTCAGAGGTCGCTAAAAGAAGACCGCTAAATTTTGTAGAAAATCTAGTCTGACATAAGTTTTACAAGAGGAAGCAGTGCTGAAATTCGGTAACAAATTTTTATATTTTTCTATTGCAGAAATAAATATAATTCAAGTAACATTTTAACAAAATCATGTCTAGCTAAAATATTTTGATAAGACATCCATAAGCTTCTATTGCTCTACCTATTTTAAAGCTTTTTATACTCAAAATGTGCTATCTTATGCTAAAGTTCGAGATCACTGTATTGACTACAGCGATCACGGAAAATACCATTATAGTTAAACTAAGCAATATAAGTAATTTCCAAGAAATAATTAATTATTTGTTAACTTTACCTTATTTAATAATCTTTTCATGGTATAAAAGAAAAATTAGAATTAAAAGACATATTTTAAAAGCCAAGGAAAGTTAACCAAAAAGTTTTGCGCTCTTTCTAACAGAAATTGTCTGCTGTAGAAAATAATGCAAGTTCCCCACGTTAAAATCTGTTTTATTCACTGAAAATTATCTAGAAATAATATAAATAATAAATGATATTTACTTATGCACCTGTATATTTTTTAAAAAGAAAATATAACTTTTCTCAAGGCAAAGATCGGAAAATTTGTAGGTGTGCATTTACAGAGAATTCTTTATTAAAGAAAAATTATAATTCCTAGAGTAGGAATAAAAACTACAAACATTAGTGACTTAATTATAACTATAATATAATATGTTATATTATACATCCATTGGAGTCATATAAAACTTTATATCCATGTAAGTCAGCTGCAGTCAATAAAAATAATATTTTGGAAAAATTCGTGCATTCTTTTATTCATAAGCCAGCTAGCTAAAAATGATACGTATCGCCAATAGTAAAAAGAAAAGAATTGTATATATGTGTGTTATCGTTTAGAATAAAATATTTGTCTACGTTAAAATATGTACTGTTTTCTTGGATCCCATAATTATAGTAGTTAATTCAAGAAAGAATTAAAATCCACGCTGCTATGTTTTTCTTTGCCTACTCTTAAGTGCACCAGAATGAAGGCAACTTTTTATAAATGAAATAATAAAATGTGTTTCTTGTTTAAATTTGCTTCGTGAACTACGAATGAATCAAGTTCTTCATCTGGATAAAGTGCCCAACGGAAAACATTTTTTTTTAGTGATATTATAAGCACTTGTTAAGTAATGATTTTTTTTTACTAATTTGTAAAATTATGTGTATTTTTTTTTATATCAGCAGGTTAAAAGATGTATATTCAAGTAATATTCAAATGACCTTGTAATCAGAAAGGTATGTTTTTATGTAATTATTCTAGGTTAAATTTATATTTGACATGAAAAAAAAAATATTTTTTTTTTATAAAATGTGTTTACTTATGATATGTAATTATGAGTATCAGTTTGGATGTTAAATGCGTGGAAGAGGAAAAATGTAGATACTTAATAGGTAAAATATCTAGTTAAAATTATCAGAAGTAATTAAAGAGAAGTGCTATACAAAATATTACTTATTTAAAGTATGAAACAAATTTATACTATGTTAATTAAGGAACTTATTCCTAATTATTCTTTATTAACGCATTCACTTGGTTTAGTTCAAAATACTATACTTCCTATTATTTGTTGAATGTTTCTTTGGCAAAAGTGAAAATTATTATTGTATTATGTGATATCCATTGATATCAGACACTGATCTAAGTATACCCTGGAATATAAATTTAGTGTAATTAGTGTATTTGCTTGTCTTGCCCCGATATAGCATCGGTATAGGCTTAATATGCGCCTAAGTAATAATTGTAATGTATCTATTTTGTGGGATAGAAAATAATCTCCCCAAAAGCTTTATTTTCCATGAGGGGAATAGATAAATCTTGTATTCGGGTATGTTCATAACCCAATTGATTGCTTCTCAGAGTAGGACGATCAATACTTTATATAGTATTTAGGGTATTTCATTCGTTAAAATCCCAGGAGAGGATTATATTTGGTGTGTGTTCCTATTATGCCCAATTAAGAGGCAAGGACCCACCAAACTATTTAATATAGTAGTTAACTCTACAGACCTTCGGTGATATTCCATATTCCTCATGAGAAAATAGAGATAATTCCACCACGGAAGGTGTTGAATATTGTGTTTGTTTAGAAAGTTATGGCAAGATAACGGGTATATTGGAGGTTAATTCCTCAAGCTCCATTTAGTATAAATAGCGTGCTAGTGTATATGATCAATGTCTGAATTGTGCGACGGAATAGTGCTAGTAATCCACACGTAAGTCAATGGAGAGAGTAAGTTTTAAAATTGCATGATTAAAAATTTTCATTTGCCAATAGAGGGTTCAAATACTAGGTTTAATTCAGGTTAATAATTAAGTAGCACTCACAATATAATTTATACTGAGGAAAACAGTGTGTATAACAACTTCAGTTGTTATTAAGGTAAACATTAAAATAATAAGTGTAACTTCTGATACGTAACCCATAAATTATCATAAGTTATCTAAATAAAAAACTCTCATTTAATTAAAGATATGATAACAAAAATCGTTTGTACGCATTGCCTAGAATCAGATTATTTTTGTTTTTAAAACAGATCGTTAGTCAATAAATTTAAATAACCGTTCATATAAGATACACTAAACGAATGAGTTGATGTATCGATAATACTATTTATTTTGTTATATTCAATTTACATAAATGTAAAAATAAGATGAAGAAGTAGTTCGAATCCAAGTCTAAAAGTATAGACGAATTAATATTAGTTATATTTTGTTTTATCCATATGGGATCGAATAAATTGTATATGTTTGTTTATTATGTTAATAATAAAAGATATTTTTGTTAAACCATAATAAAAAAAATAGAATTTTGTTATAAGTTAATAATAAATTATCGTCTTGTTACAAGTTGTTTTGAGTCATTTTTCTTATGTGCTAAATAAAAGTGTATTGGCATAATACTTGCAACACGTTCTTGAGTCCAAAATCATTTATGAAATCTTAATCCAAAACACCAGATAGACAATTGTAAGCAGATCAAAATATTTCATTATATTTTAATTTAATAAAAATTATTTATGGAATTGAAAACTTCAGACCAAGACATTTTATTTTATTTTATATGTGTGTAAAATCACTTTATTCCCAAACTACTAGTTTTGGTTGCACATTGTTGAATACACATTTAAGGAAGTGTCTAAGTAATAAATCTTAGTTAAATTATTGTGTTGTCATGGATAATGGAAGGACACAAAAGCACCCTTGTCTTTTCATCATTCCGACTGAGATTCTGGATTTAAAGGGCTATATTATTCCAAATTATGCGTTGTTATTGAATTGGTGATCATCTCATTAAATATTATAATAATTAATATGTGGATGAAGACACCTAGAATTTAAATAAGGTAAATGTTTCCTATAGCCGACCAGAATGTCAGTCACATGCGACAACACAATACTGCCGAGCAATTTTATTAAATATAACAGAGAACCCTGAGATTAGTGTCATTATTATAAGTGCTCTTAAATTAATAATTGATCAAATTCAGATCAATATTACAAGCGTGGCATGGCTTAAGAGATTGAAACATCTAATTGTATAATAACAAAAATATTGAGATCATATTGGCAAATTAATAAATGTTTTGTCTTAGTCAGTAATATTAACAATGACATGAAAAATCATCATCATCATTGTCGAACAGTGCACGTACTTACAGCCCAGAGAATGTGTTTTGGATAGAGAAAGAATGGTAGTTTATTAATAATTTTCTTTTTAAATTTATTTTATTAATTATATTTTTTTTTAATTCTATCTCTGTCTGAACTGCATATTGCTGTAGCTGAATTATTATAGAACTAACCTAACGTAGAGCTATTATTATTATTATTGTTGGGTAAAATAAAGTTTATTATGACCCGGCTTATACCAAGCGTAGTCGGAAGGTAAGGCCTTCCGGATGGGATTTTGTTTATTAGGAAACATACTCTTCTTTACTAGGTTAGAATATATATATATATATATATATATATATATATATATATATATATATATATATATATATATATATATATATATATATATATATATATATTGTGCCCTTTTGTATGGGTCACCATTTAAGTTTTGTGCTAATCTAGTAGAAAATTTTAAATTTAAGAAGTGTTTTAAAAATGTGATGTTGACTTTGCTTGTGATAATGTTACCATAAGTTTAATTAAAGCAATCTATGAGTGTTTGATATGTGAATTGTGTTGATATTGAGAAGATATTTAAAATGATGATGATTATGATGTAATACTGCATTAATAAATTTAATAACAAATGTTGAAGCTAAAGTGATTAAAAGACAAGTTAAAATTAGACAAAGATATTTATTTAGTTTAAAATATATGTTAAAAGTGAATAAAAATATTTTAAATTATAAGTACTTAAATTGAGATTAATATTTGATTTTAATCAGATCAAATAATTATTTTAAAATCTGATATAATATCTTATTTATTTTAAAAATAAATATTTATTTTAAAAAAAGCAATTGTTAAGTTATTTTTAGATTATGGGAAGCGTTTCTTGTATTGTAAAAACAGATGTTAATTAGAGATACACACACACATGCTTGGAAGCTTTCTCATAAAGTTGCAAAACTATTTTAAAATTATGTTGTGAAATTTATAAATAATACGTGAGTTATCACGAGATAAAAATAAAGATATTAATGTAAAATATTAAATCTGATTTTAAAAATATTACGTTAGAAATATAATGTATTTAAAAGATTTGATTTATTTTAAATGATCTTATAAGGGTTAAGATTTAAACCAAGTGAGAAAGAATATTTCAAAAGAATGTTTAATAGGTTTAAATAAACGATAAAGATTATTGTAAAAAAATGTAATAATATTAAATTATTAAATAAGTCATTATTTTATTTTTAATAGTGAGTTGATAAATATGTAAATAAGCCAGCAAAGTTTGATTGTTTAAACGTACCAATCAGATGAGGAGACTCTTCTAGTATAAAAGCTGGATTCAATTGTTGAAGGGGGCTCTCTATAATTAAATTTCTAAGTTAATCGTGCTATTGAGAAAATAGCCAAGTAAATTTATAAACGCTCTTAAAATCAGTTTTTAAAATCATAAGAGTGTTATTGTATATAATTTTATAATTTTTAAATGATAAGTATGCAGTAGAAACTTAATAATTCCCTATTGGTCTTCTTAATATCGAAGCTCAATTTACATACGAATAATCATGGAAACATCACGTATCAGAGAAATATATCAAAAACTTTATGCTAGAGAAATAATAGACGCTGGATTAGTACATAAAAACTACGAGATGGAGAAAAGTAGTATTTTGGACTATAAATAGTTTTAAAAGTTTAAATTACTATTGTCTATTATAAATAGATATTTAAAAGAAATATGAATACTTCTATAGAAAGAAAGTATTTTTGTAGATTTTAAAAGATTAAAATGTATATCTTAAGTAAAGATATAAGAAGTAGTAATTTTAATGAATACTTGCCTTGTTAAGTCTTTGTGCTTAAAAGACTAAATATTGACGATTAGAAAAGGCAAATAGATTATAAATATGATTTTTAAAATCGTAATATAATAAAATTATTATTATTGAAGTAGTCTAAAACACTGGTCGTTATAGATGGAGAAATTAATTCTTACCTGAATATGTTATTTATAAATGCGCAAGTAATACATGGATGTCCAAATCAAATCAAACTAAGCCAAGCAAGCCAAGTTGATGAAAATAATTCAATGTAAAATAATTTATAAACTATAAATTAATTTAGAAATAATAATTTTAAATAATAATCTATGAAGAACTGGATCCAGAACTTATAAACTATTTTTAAATTTTATTTGTTTTCTTGTTGGAACTTATTTTTTTTTTTTAAAAAAAAGAACGTTATCATTTTTATTTTATAAACTTTCAAGAAACACGTGATACAACGGAACAGGAAATAGTGTTTTATTGACTTTATACGTAGGATATTTGTTAAAACTTTTATGGTGGAACAGAAGACGTCGTTGGAAATATGTAATATAAACTTTTATTTTATTTATTTAACATAAAATTTAAAATATTATTAAACTATTAAAAGTAGGTTAGGTACATTTATTAAATACTAACTTGAAAATAATATAATAATTAATTACATAAATTTATTTTATAATTAATGTAACACGGAATATTCTAATGAATGTTATGAGTGTAAATGTGAATGATTTTTATTTGATGAAGCTGCAAATTCCGAAGAATGCTGGATAGCAGATTGGACATTATTATTATTATGGTAAAAATATTGTATAATGATTTTTAATGAATTTAATATGTTTTCTTTAGATCAACTGAATATTATGTTGTTGTAGAATGAATGGATAGATATTTTATGAAAACACATACATTATATTGGCAACGAACTTTATTAAAATATGCATAATTTTAATTTATAATGTCAACATGATACAACATTACGTAAGAAGCTTAGAAATAATTATATGATTCTTTCATAAATAAATTTTAATATTTTATTATGTTATAGTATTAGAATTATATTTATTCTTTATTGAAGTAATTATTTTATTATTTGCAAGATAAGAATAGATTTGAAAAGACTCTATTTTTGTGTATTTTGTTTATTAAATAGTAAGTTACGTATGGGTAGAAGCTTATATTTGGATTGAAGTTTATTAAGTATAGACAATGTAGTATAGGTAGTTTAGATAATAGATATTTTATTTAAATTGATGTTTATTTTTCCGGAAATTTTAGATAAGTTTAGAATATGTTTTATAGATAGAAATTTATTAGAAAGGATTAAAATAACACATAAAGTAAAGTAATGATTTTTTACACAGAAAAGAATCATAGAATGTATCTAAGGTAATGCTTTATGAATTTAGAATTGATAAATGATTTAAATAATAATATTTGAACAATAGAGATATATAATGCATATTTGATAAAACATATAACAGGAATTACATTAAGTAAAGTATAATTACAGTCAATTATTTGTTATACACTATAAAGATACATTAATTTATATAAAGCATTAAGCAATGCTAATAATAAAATGAATACATGATAATACATTATAAATGGTAATACTTAATTCATGTAGCTATTTAATTGGCGGAGTTTCATTGTTTACACATGCTACATAAATAGTCTTGACATATATTGTTATTTGTAGTAATTAAAGTACACTACTATTTATTTTAAGAAAAATCTAAGTTTTGAAAACATACTATAATATTATTGGTATGGCATTTGAGGGAATGTAAAATCGCTTGTTAAGTACATGAGTTAATAACAGTGTAAGCCTCTTATATTTGTATTTTCCTATTTTATTTTTATTTATTTTTCAAAATTCTAAAACTGTAAATAGTGTAAATAAATTCTTATTTGAAGTTATTGTAAATAAACTTGTTAATTTGTTTTAAAAGTGTGTCGAGTTTCATTATTTTTCACCACAGCATTTTGACATCAGATGATTTGAAATAAACATAATATTTGCACAAAATGAATTTATTATTATTACTTAGAATTGAATACCATATTTGCTTAACATTATTTTATAAGAATTGATTGACATGAACATAAATATTACAATGGTCATAAGATGATTATAATGCACATTATAAGAATACAATATTATTTACTGCCACAGATTATTAAGTATAAGATTTTGATCTATTTTTAAATGAAGATACCATATGAAATAAAAGATATACATGTGATTGTTTATTCATTTAATGATTGATTATATAATAGAAGTGGATGAGATTAAATTACACTCTAAGATTGGTCTTATTTATTATTATTATTAAAATAAGTTAGGTGTATTTAAGTTTGATATAAAATCCCACATCATACTTATTTACATGAATTATTATTTTAAAACTGAGAAGAACCTGAGATTATTTAATTATGTTTTAAGTTAAAAGTTAGGAATTATTTTAGTATTATTAAAGATAATTTATTTCATTTAAAAGTCATAAGAATGCTATAGATGTAGTGGTAGGATGATAAGGTAGTGGTAGTATTCTTATGCCATTGAGATGGTATCTTGGAAGATATTAACTCAGTGTAAATCTGCTTATTACTTTGTAACTTTACTTCACAGTCTCATAATTTTATTAAATACTTATTTAATTAATATAATCTGGAACTATATTGATTTGGATAATTGATAATAAATTTAATTAAGATGTGATAATATAAAAGTATATTAAAAATAGATATGCAAATTTTAATTAAGCATAATAATGTAACTGAGCTAGTTGTATTTAAAACTATTTTATATATCAAGAAGTAAGGGTACAATATATATATATATATATATATATTGTGACCTTTTATTTAGGTCCCTGCATTTAATAATCCAAAATTTTAAATCATAATAATATATTTAGCATTAAAATCTTAACAAATGGCTTTCAATAAAGACTGTTTTGAATGCACTAGGAAATCTGTTTAAGGGGAGATGAGATTTTAATCCCAGTGTAGGTTTGAAACTAGGGATAAAATAACAATTTAAAAATATTGTTATTAATTGGGAGATAAAATATATTACTATTTTATTATTGTTAAATAGCAATTGAAATAAATAAATAATTAAATCAAATTTGAAAATCTTGTAAAATAAATCGTTACAGTTAATTCTTAAGCATATTTTTTTGTAGTGAATTGAAAATAGTTTTTGATATTATGGGTAGTTATTAAAAATGAAGCCAGAGGGGGTAATGTTAATATATTTACACTAAAATTATTCGTCAATTTATTGCCAGAATGCCTTGTAAAATAAAAACTATATATATATATATATATATATATTAAAACAAAGTTGTAGGGGGGGTGAGTAAGAAAAAGAGAACTAAACAACCACAGACTTCAACTCTGAACTTTTAAAATAAGAAAAATTTGGAATTTAATTGAATAAAGATTATAATATATTGTTATCTAAAATAATGGAGTAAAAATCTTCAAACCTTGCTATCGTTTTAAACACCAGTTTCCATCGATTGATGATTCCTGAAGGTCAGACTGAAAAATATAAATGAAAGCCATGTGGAAAAGTCCTTACCTAAATAACGATTACTTCAGATACAGAACAATTCAAGAAATGTAAGAAACTATTTTTATTTTATTGATATTGGTTAATTTTAAGATTTTAAAAGTGATGCATAAATTATTTGGACTTAAAATAAAAATATGACAATGTTGATGTTCGCACGCTATTATTATTATCCAGCAGAACAATATTGTGCTTGTAAATTAAAGTCTCAGGAAAAAAATAATTCAAGATAATTTTGAAGAAAAGTGTTATGATATATATATATTAAATAAATTAAAAAGTCATTTTTGAATCATCTAACCTTTAATAAAGTAAAAAATAATTGTGTGATTTATTCTCTATTCTCAACTGCTGATTTTTCCTAGCGTGAACTTGTGTAATGATAGAAATGAGCGATTACAGATTCATTAAAAATGCTCAAGATATCATATTTATAATTGGATAAATTCCTTTTAATATTGCTAATCATATAATACTTTGCTAATAAAAATGGAACAAAATAAGTATTTACTTTTAAGGTTTTATTGTGAAATATGTGTCGTAATAAGGTTTTAAAATATTTAAAATGCCAGATTATTTAAAAATTGTTACAAATATTACCATGGGGAAAAAAGAACAGAATCAATAAATATATTTAAAAAGTTTGTTTTTAAGATTATAATAACTTATAAAGTTATCTGGAAAATTATCTAGAGAAAAGTAGATAAACTTATCCTTTTAAGTATGCTACACTTGGAAATGTGAATTTTAATTGTCTTATTAATTATTGGTATAGAAACTAATAAATGATTTTTTTTGCCTTTGGGGAAGACCTTTGAATATTGCCTTATTATATTAGCATCAAACAGGATAATAAAAATATATACATGTGTTATTTGGAATGTTTACCCATCATAATATCAATTCTTATCATTTTAACTCACAAGGATGAAATAACTTGGGCGAATTGGATAAAAATTTAATGAAAGAAAATGTTCTTTTATTTTTTTTATTATTGTTGTATTAGTTTATAATACTCACATCATGTGTTATTTGGGAATTTTGTTTTTAAACATATATGTTTTATTGTGGTATGAAATATATATATATTGAGTTAAAGAGAAAAAAAATGTGTAAAATATCAATATATATATATATATATGAAATATATATATATTGAGTTAAAGAGAAAAAAAATGTGTAAAATATATACATCTATTACATGTATTTCTATTTTTTCAGTTAAGGGAAAACATGATATTATATATCGTTTAGCTAAACAGTGAGGAAGAGAGATTTATTTCTCGTATTTTCTTTAACAGATTTTAATACTTTATTAAAGGTGAACAAACAAATATTTTGTCAAAGATATACTATAATGATCTAATTACGTTCTTATATGAAAGAATTAATATATTTTTTTATTTATTTATAAAGTTTGCCTATGAACTTGTCCACTTTGAATACAAATGCAGGTTGATCTTTATTGCTTAAATATGTTGTGCTCTCTCTAACAAAAGTATAGTTGTCATTTTAAAATAATTAATGATCATTTGACATATATATTTTGGTTTTTCTATTGATACATTAATGGTTCTGCATTGTGAAATGGAATATGTATATCTACACTGTTATTGTTAGTGTTGTTTTACTTTGCTATAATATTGAGAATGATTTGTGACAGTTTTTAGCTGATAGGATGTGCCAATAGAATAGCATCCAATAGATTAATATTAATATTAAGCATGGGATGATGGAGAATCAACTTTTGCTGATTGCATGAGAGGATAATATGGTAGAGGCTGAGTAATAATTAATGCTTGCTAGCATAAATAATCCTAAAATAAAGGATATCCATGGTCTGAATTCTGTTTTTTATGATGAGGCAAAGCCCATGTGTATACCCATAGAGAGGTAGTAGAATTACCCATATTATTATACAACTGTCATGCTGTTTTATAGAGCCTCCCTTTTATTGTTAGATTCCTCATGATGATATAAAGTTAGTTTTTCCACCAGGTATGGTGAAGTATAGTAGTTCAAAATCATATGGCAATGATAAAATAATGTTAGATTAAGAAACAGTAATTTAGCTATAGTGTTTACCTAATTGAAATAGTGTTTATGATGTTGTAGGATCATCATCAGTTATAGACAGACCAAACCAAGATCTATTGATTGTGGAATTTATAGATGTAAGAGCAAGAGATGTATATGAGCACTTTATCTTTATCGAATAATGATTTAACAATGGACTGGTAAGATCAGTTAAGTATTCAATAATTAGGTTGTGGACATAGATAATGTTTTAGTGACATGTGTGTATTCAACTTTTGATGCCTCTCTTTAATACACCAAACCTATTCCTCTCAAATTTTAATCAGTTATTAATTGCACATAATATGATAATTTTCTTTATCATATTCTGATAAAAGAAATGGCTTCAGTATAATGCAATACTTTATAATTTTTGAATTCTAAATTTAAAATGTGTGCATACCATAAGGTCTTAAATACACTGTTTTTTTTTTGTTTTTTAATTTAAGTGCTAGTTCAGTTTCAATAAGGTTTCATGATCTTATTCTTTAAGATAGGCTAAACAGTAATAAGTGATACTTTGAATATCATTGTATAAGCTGGGGGTATTGACTAAAAATATGGTCAATGAGATACTGAGTATTTTTCCATCCCTGAGTTTAATTTAATATATTGGTTTTATTTCATGCCATGTCTTTGAATTAAAGTTTGTAAATATTGTAAATAAAGTTTGTTGTGTTTAAAAATTCATTTAGTTGCCTGTAGTCTTATTGCTAATCACTATATATATATATATATATATATATATATATATATATATATATATATATATATATATATATATATATATATATATATATATATATATATATATATATATTCATTATTGCTATTGACGTATGAGAAGATTATAAATTGAAATCATCATTGACCAATATAGTACTATTAACTATATTATGATATATCATAATAATTTTGTTAAGCCTTATAATTTATTAGTACATCTAATGCATTATCACACAATAATCAAAATTTTAATAACTTAGAGTACAGATTATTTTAAATAATAGATTAAAAGATAAATATAATATTGATTTAATTGGTTTAGTTGAATCCGCAGAGCTATCATTCACTGATCTTGATCCCATGGTTTATAATTATTTGAGAAAAGGAATTTGGTAAGTTATTGTGTTTATTTATTAAAAAGTTATTCCTATTTCTTAAATATTAAAGTTATAAGAGTTATTGAGCTCATAAAGTTTATGTTTAACTGCTAAATATAATTCTTAATTTGAGTTTATATTGAGAGCTGTTTTGTGCATTCTATTCGGGTAGTGGTAAAATCCCTCTCACTGACCCAAATATATTTTGTACAATGATTTTGAATGTTTGAATCCTGAGAAGAATTAGTTGTTAAGTTTCAAGGTAGAATTTAAATTTGTAATAAATTTTATATCTAGTTAATTATTATAGTTGGAATTGAAATAGATTACTTTGACTGTTTTATGAAAGTCAACCGAACTTTAAAGTAAATTACTTCTTTTAGCATAAAATGTATAGTTTGTTTTAACTTCATGATACATATTCTGGTTGTGTCAAGCTTGAAATCGTTATTTTTATTTAGCTTATCTTTTTACCATCTAATACCATATTAGTTTATAGTTTAACATTTCAGTCTCTATCATTAACATTGTTCTTCAATTTCATCTTGATCATTCTTTTATTTATTCATTCTCATTTGACATTAATTCATTATCATAATTGATTAATCATACATTAACTTTTATTCTTTGATCATCTTAACTATTCATTAATTCTTGTTCTATCATCATCTTAATCATTCATTATTCTCATGCATCTTTGTTCTTTTTTCTTTATTCTTAGACTCATTTTATTCTACTATTTAATTATTACTTATTTTCATCATCCATTTAGTCATCTACATCATAATTTACTTATCATTTCATTTATAAGTTTAATTTTATAATCATTCCAGAGATATAATTATTAGTTGTTTATCAGTTTGCTGAATATCAAATTTAACTCATCACATTTTGTTTGTGTGGATTTTAAAGCTGGTTTGACCAGAAGTTATTATCTTTATTAATCACATTGTGATCTTCTTAAGATCTATAGTTTTATGCTAGTTTTATTCAATACAGGAATCATTTCGTTAATTTAACTTTTTTGTTTCTTTATGCTTTTAGTCTTGATAATGAGAGTATGATAGGTTGCATAGGAGAATTTAGTCACTAAAATGTGCGGCATGATTCGTTTATGACCAGTTAGACCAGTGAGAAGGTTACTATATATATATATATATATATATATATTGTAACGATATATAAATACTTCGTTTGGATCGTTATAATATATATATATATATATATCATATGGCCATACAATTTGTTTGTCTTCTTTTTATTTGTAGATTTGTCTCAATTTGTTTGATTAGTTTATTGCTAACAATACTCACCTGCGATATCAATGCAGACTATTGTAGAAATATAAAATAATGATATTAATTATGAATGAGAGATACGGTAATATTATTATAATCATAATGTAATCCAAATATAAAATCTTGAAAAGTTTTAAATCGAGAATTCTTATGAATCAAAATACACATTCTAACAGCTATTACAGTAGAGTTTCAAAATCCACAGTATCAAAATCCACTTAGACACAGCAAATGATCTGTTTTGAGAGATATATAAAGTTGAATTACATAAAAAAGATTTTTAGGTCATCCAATTTTCGGTTGCTAATAGGAAAACGAAAATAAGTTATATGGATAAGTAAAATATAATATATTAAGAGTGTTTACAATTTTTTAACTTTGTAAGTTTAAACATAACTACCATAGCACTATACCTAAATGGTGTGAAAAAAGCATTTTAGACCCATCAGTCTTCCATTAAACAGTATCAGTGTGTTTCAGCTATAGAGAACAGTGAAGAAGATGATTAAAATAATAGTTTATAAACCAAGCTATAAAATCTTATGCAAATTATGTTTATAGACAAGCATATCATCAGCATTGATATCAGTATAAAAGATTTTCTTACGTTCATATTAAAATATAAATAATTACCAATTTTTGCATTCTCTAAAAAAAATTAATACTAAAAGAGATTTAATAATAAAGAAAACAAAAAGATCCAGATACTTGAAAGTAAGATTCTTGTATTTCTTAATTAAATTATATCTAAAAGTTTTATCAAAAAAAATTTCCGATGCTATATGCCTTAGTGTAAATGAGATACACTGGAACACTTTGCTTTCAAGACCCTGCTGACCAAAATTTTGCAATAAAATCTCTTTAATTATAAATTCCCTACTTTACTATGATTAATTGAAAACATAACCAGGAGTTAGAATAGTGCCCTTTATTTTTTCACCCTCTTGTTCATAAGATGTGACTTTTGTTTTAAACTGAAACTGTCAAAACTACAATCTCTTTTCTTGAATAAAATACTCAAATTCAGCAACAAGAGTCTTGCTTTTTGCATAAATAATTAATTACTTTTATATTATTGTTTATATATATTGCTTATCTTATTTTTTACTTTAAATAAATGTATAAATTGCTAGTTTTATTTTTGAAAGATTGGATTATTATTTTATTTATGTCTACATATTTCTTCCAAAGAATCTGCAATTTATAAAAAATTCTAAATACAAACAATTTAACTAAAAATTTTAGTTAATATCTATTCTTTAATTGTGGAATATATAAGCACCATATTTAATATCTATTAGAGTTAGCAATTTGTTCACTTCTAGGAAAAAATGTATATAAATTTATTATAATATTTTATATGAATTTATATTGTCAAAGCTGCACCATTATTTCAAAAACATAAAATTTAATTTAAATCATCTGGATAATAACTTGTAAAATGAAGTGTAATAATTTGTTATATAATTTTATGTATGTATGTTGAGTAATATACTTGGGTTTTTACTTTAAAAAACGTTTTGGCAATAAGAATCTATTAGTAAAAAAGTAACTAAATTAAATATAATAGTTCATTATAAAATTCAATGGTTAAAATATATTATAAAATTATAGTGAAATAATATTTTTATATAGTGCTATGTTTTATGAACAGTAATAATAATCAGCTATTAAGCTAATGCACATGTGCTTTGAAGATTTAAATTATAAATGAAAACTCTCAATTCCAAACACAAGATAGTTTTTTTGAAAAGATAGAATGATTCCACTGGCTTGGAATATTTAATTGATAAATGAATACTCTCAATTCCAAACACAAGGTAAATTCTTTTTGAAAAGATAGAATGAATCCACTGATGGATTCATTCTTTTTAAAAAGACTTTGAGAGTATTCATTTATAATTTAAATCTTCAAAGTGCATTAGCTTAATAGCTGATTGTTATTACTATAAAACTGTAGATAACTAATATTTTAAAATAATAACAATAAACTTTTATTTACAATTTTTATTTAAATAAATGCAAAAAAAATTCACAGAAAAGCATTAAAAAAAGCAGTTAAACTAAAAATATTTTTTTAAACTTTACAAATAAACCTGTTAGTTGACCATGTTTAAAAGATATCTCTCATAAATTATATCATATTTCTGTAACAATGACAATCTACTTAATGAGGGTGGTAGATGCAAGTTTTTTTTAAAAAATCTTTAAGAATCTGACTTCTACATAAGATCATCCCACTTTTATTTGTGAATATTAAATAATATACATATTTTTATTTTTTAGAACATTTTTTTTACTTTCTAATGCATTTACATGGATAAAAGCATTTCTTTAAAAATATTTTTATATATTTTATTTTCTATATTTTAGTTTTATATTGTTCCAGAAATTGCAAATAAAAAACACATTAGATGATGACATTATTGCAATGAGTACTGAAACCCATATAAAATTAAAAGTTTAAATTATTTTCTAATTTGTTTGTTAAAATTGTTTGCAAACTGTAGACAAATTATCATCATTAATAATATATATGCTTTACAAAGTTTGAACTAAATCAGAAATTGGGATATGAATAAAAAATGAGTTTTAAGATTTCAGAGTCAGACAAAAAAACAGATCAAGTAAATTAAAGTATATAAAAACTAATTATTTATTATATACAATATTTTTTATATTATAATAAAAAATATAACACAATTAAATTTCATATTAGCATATAGTAGATTAATCAATAAATTAGTACATATGGCCAAATGGTATGCAGTAAACAAAAAAAATCACATTTGTTTTCCAACTAATTGCATTATTTTATTTTTTTAAAAAAACACATTAAATGCATTCAATTTGTATTTATTATAGGTAAATAAATTAAATGCTATTTAATGTGACATTTAGAAAGTGTTGTTAAGAATGCGTTTCTATCAATAACTGTTTTTTAAAGAAGTTATACTTTTTTTAATCTTTTAATTATCTTAACTTTTAAATTACAGTAGTCCAAAATTATTGCTAGAAAATCAAGTGATTATCACTTAGTTATGTTCATATTTATCATCATCATTATTAGCAACCATTATTGATCTTCTGCAGAGAGAAAGTCTCTCCAAGTTTAATCCAGTTTTTTCAATCTAAAATCTCTCTTCTTATGTCACCAGAAAAACTTCCTTATTTTATCTATCCACTCCACGTATAGACTTTTATAAAACATGGGTTCAATTTAAGAATTTAATAGTCTATTTATTATCAACTCTTCTAGCAATATGTTAAATTCAGCTTCATTTCAGTTTCTCATTTATTTCAGTGAAGTTAATAATACATCTTTGTTCTTTCAGTTATATATTTCATTTTTGATCTCTTTTTATAATTTTCAACATACATCCCCTTATATTTAGTTGAATTTCCAAAATACCTCTATACCACTTTGCTAAGTGTCTAAATCTCAATTCATACTTTAAAAAACGTCTTTTTCAAATATATAGAGATATTTCTTTAATATATAATATTTAAATACATGTATGTTATTAATGTAATTAGAAGAACTTGAACTCACATTTTCAAGATCCCTACAGCTACACACTCTATCTTATACAACCAATACACATGGTCACATACATGTGAACAAGATAAATGATCACACACACACACACACATATATATATATATATATATGCTCACACACACACACACACATATATATATATATATATTGTGCTGAACTAACACTCATCATTTGATCCAGATCACCATTTTCTACACATATATACAATCAGTGCTCAGTTTATATTAAGATAGAAAATGTTCAAACTTTAATGAACAAACTTCAATCTTCTCCACCCTCCAACTCTTCAGCCATCCATATCATTGAAAACCTGAAGATGGAATAATCATAGCCCCTGATATCCTATACATGAGAGATCAGAGTGACTTAAAGTCAACATGGGTATGACAATAATACTGACATCATTAAGGGTTTTTAAGTATTCCATCTGGAGGGTAGAGAATATTGATGCTTATCAACTAAAATTTGAAGTTTTTTTATCTTAATATAAACTAAGCACTGACTATATATATGCATGGGAGATAGTGATCTAGACCAACTGATGAGTGCTGATTTAGCATGAAATACATATATTGATCATTTTACATGCATGTGGTCATGTATATCAGTTGTATAAGATAGAATGTATAGCTATATGAAGCGTGAAAGTCTGAGTTCAAGTCCTAATATATATATATATATATATATATAAAATCTTTAATATTATTTACTATTAATTTTATATTTATATTTTCATTAACAATGTGTTTACTGCATTTTATTAATCAAAAGATATTGTTTTATTTTTTAACAAATTTATTAATTTCTTTTGTAGGTCATGTTTTTTTTTTTTTTTTGAAGAATGAATTATTTTATTAGAATATTAATTCTTTTTAAAATGCCTTCTTTAATAAATGCAAATGATTCATTGGAATCTGAAATCGATTACTTTACAATCACACATAATGCTATAATCTCACAAACTTTAAAACTACAAGAAGGTTATACAAAAGCTTACACATTTTTATGCCCAAAAAACTTTTACATTAACAGGCTTCATTATAAATTTAAATTTAAATCTGATGAACTTTACACTTTTTTTGGATTAGTTCCTGAAGGATATTCTTTTACTATTCAAAATAAAATATTTTCCAATCTAACAGCATATGAAAGTTCTCTGAAAAATCCATGTGGCACATTGAACTATTGTGTAGGATTCCAGGCTTGTTTATTTAAGTTTAGTAATGAATTTTGCTGCTTTGATGCTACTCCAAACAGAGTTAATGTGATTTTAGCTACCATTACTTGTGAGAAAGATGAACTGTTAGAATCAAAATTAATCAACCTTCCTAAAAACTTAGCAACTTCACTACTTTTGAATATCAATCAAACTATTTATCTTGCGCATACTTCATTTATTGATTCAGGGATTAAAAACTATAAATCTGTAACTATTTTGCCATTGATTTCAAATGAAAGTAACATTTTTGATGTCAAATGTCCTACAATTTCTGAAGTCTTCAAAATTGGGTAAGTCAGACTTTTATTTAGATTTTGATTTAAGCAAAAATATTTTTTTATTATCTTGGGAATGTAAAATTTAAATGAATATATAAATCTTTAATTTCTTTTCTTAAAACAAATTTATTATTATTATTATTATTATTATTATTATTATTATTATTATTATTATTATTATTATTATTATTATTATTATTATTATTATTATTATTATTATTATTATTATTATCATCATCATCATTCAAAAAGGCATTTTATTGATTCTATAAAAGGTTACATTAAAAGTGGTTTACATAATTTTGGTATATACATTGATTTATTCTGTTACATAAAAAATGAATATTTGAATGATATAGCTCAATTTATGGCTTCTTGACTTGTTTGAAATTTTGTGACTTGAATGAGTCCTTAAAAAAATCATAATAATTGATGTATAAGTTGCTTTTTTGATCTTTTTGCTGTTTATAGCTTGTATGCATATAATTAAAAATCTGAGAAGCTATTGAAAAAGTTTTTCTCTAGTATTTTTTGTCAGAGACTTAGTGTTGTGTTATAGCATTGATTGTTCTTTTAGTAGTGACCATGTTGCAGCATATAAGTGGGGGTTTGTTATGATTTTATCTCGATTTTTTATTTGTGTTAATTTGTTGCAAAAGGTAGCTGGATGCCGCCTGGTGTTATTTCCTATTATAAAAGTGCACCTTGTACACCAAAAAGCATATAGAATAAAAGTAGCTGCTCTAATGTTTGGTATTAATTTTGTTTTGTATGCAGCAATTATATTTTCAATTGATGTGTTAGGTTTTCTGTAGGTGTCAAAAATTATTTTTCTTATGTGTTCGAGTGCTGTACATTTGTATAGCATGTGTTGTAAGGTTTCTTCTGATCAATGGCACAGTCTGCAAAAAGGATCTATTTTGAAGTACATTCTCTTGTGATGCAGAAAATAGGTTGTGGGAATGGCAACAAGATTTAATTTCAAAATAAAGTCAAAAAATTTTGGTTCCAGAGCCCATTTTTTAAATTCTTTTAGTAATCTTTTGTTGTTTATCCCTAACATTGGTGCTACATTATTAATGTTATTTATTTCATTTGTGAGATCATGTTATTTATTTCATTTGTGAGATCATAGATATTCCAATATGAATATTTGTGTGTATATTGTTCAGGTATGTTTGCCATAGTTTTAAATTTATAAATAATTGTTGATATGTATGATTGAGTTGGAGGTGGACGATCAGTTGGGATGATTTGCACAAGGTGTTTTAGTTTTGTGAATTGCTGTAAAGTGGTAATTATGAGATTCCTTTGGTTTTGGATGTGAAATATGTTAATATTGTGTAAACCTAGTCCATTTTTAATGAGTGGTTGATTGAGCCTTCTTGTTGAAATTGCTACTGTTTTTTGGACCATAGTAGTTGCTTGCAGATGTTTTTTATTTTTGATTTAAAAACTTTAGAGAAAGATATAATCGGTAAATAATAAACTATTTTTGTTATGATGAGCTGGTTTATCAGCTGTACTTTGGAATATATGGATAAATATGTTTTTGATAATGAGTTTACTATTTGTTTGGCCTCCTCCTTTAGTTTATTTTGTATGTGGCATCTCATTCCTGTAAGTCCCATATGGAAAGGAAAACCAAGAAAAGAAGTTGGTTTTGATTGGTCTGTGTTTGTGCACAGCTTTCCCGTAAATAGTGACCATGCTGATGTTTTTGTGGGATTGAATTTCAATTTATATTGCATAGTATAGTCTTCAAGAATATTTTGTAGCTGGGCGAGTTGTTTTTTTGATGATAGGAAAACAGTAACATCATCCATATATGCTAAGCATGGTATATGTTCTGTAGTGCCTAGTATCTGTATTCCAGTAAAATATTGTTCTATTTTTTGAATGAGAGGGTTAATGTATAGTATGAATAGTAATGAGCTGAGAGGTGATCCTTGAGATATTGATTGTGTAGGAGTAAATGATGGGGAGTTTCTTCCATTGATGGTTATATGGATTTCACGATTTAGAAGTAAGTTTGCTATTAGATATAGATGAGTTTTGGGTATATCAGTGTTATTGAGCATTTCTAGAAGTATATCTATTGAATCAAATGCTGCCTCAATATCTAATTGTACAGCTATGGGGCCATATTTTTTTTGTTTTCTTATTGATGCTAGGATTGTTTTAAAGAATAGAGCTGCTTGTATTGTTGATGAATTTTTTTTTTGCAAATTGGTATTTTGAAATAAGCATTGTTATGTGTGGCTCAATTTCTTGCTTTATGATTTTTTCTATGATTTTAATCGGTAATGGCCCCATGGATATAGGTCGTATATTAGTTAGTGAGGGAGTAATGTGTTTTGTTTTGTTGAAAGGAACAATTGCAATTGGGTACACTCCTTCCATGTACTGTATTTTTTGTGTTAAATAGTTTGCTAAATTGCATAAATATTTTGCAGTGAATTGACTCATGTGTTTTAAGACAAAAGCTGGAATTCCGGGGCTACCTGGGTGGCATGCATTTGGGATACTATTTTTTCTATAAAGACATTTGTGGTAAAAGGTGTTTTTATTTCTGTTGGGCCAAATAAATCTGGTTTAAATGTTTGAAGTTGTCTTGTTTGAAGTTTTTGCTTGAAATATTGGTATATGGGCAAAATCATATTGTGACCTGCAAATGTTCCTTGATTTGTGTGTATTGCCATTGGCACCTTGATAGTTTGTGGCCTTCCAAGTGCCCATCTAATGTATTCCCTTGTCCAAGTGTGTGGTTTTGTAAGACATAGTTTGCTTTTTTTAATTTTGAGGTAGCTTTTAAGGGTGTCACATGCATTATTGTATGCATGTGTAAGTTTGAATATGTATTTTTGTGTTTGCTTTGAAGGGTTAATCATGGTTAATCGTTTGTGAATTTCCTCTGCTAGTGCCATGGTGGTGGTTGCTTCATTACTATATGATTGATATTAAATGAAATAATGTTAATAAATGCTATATATTGTTGTATAGGATTGAGTTTTATATTTTTAAGCTTGTTTATCATGATGTAGGTTTCAGAAAAAATAAATTCAGGTGTGTTTACTGGTAATAGAACTCTAATTGTTCTTGTGAATGGAAGGGTTGATGGTTGGATATCATTGAAGTTAATTGTTATTGTCTGTGCTGAGTGATCTGAGAAAGCTGATGGCGAATGTTTTATTGTTACTAGATGGTCAAGCATTGGTGAGTAGAAACATAAATCAATTAGTGAAGAGAATCAGCCATTGTGAAAGGAAATTGCATTTTCTGGTAGGAATCCTTGTGCATTCATGAGTGGTATGGATATTTTATGAATCCATCGTTCTGTGAATTCTTTGTATGTTGTGTTAAAGTCACCTATTAGTATTGTTAGATTTGCTGTGTTTGCTAGCATGGAATTGATGTTTTCTAGTATGGTATTGATTCTGTTGTGTTGTATTGGCATGTAGATAAATATTATATTAATAATTATAATTTTATGTTGAAAAATTGTAATAAGCATATTAGAATCAATATATATTATTTTAAATGTAGTGAAAAAACATTTTGGGGTAATTAGGATAGCAGTACCTGCTGAGGGAGATGATGAATCTCTTGAGCAGGCACAAAATCCTTCTTTACTTAGATATTTAGCTGGTTCTGTTTTTGATCCAGTGTAGATTTTTGTTTCCAGTAATCCAAATATGTGTGGTTGTGTATTTCTGATCCATTGTTTAAGTTTATGAATTTTTGTAGTTGAGTTCAGGCCTCTTACATTAATTGCTGCAATTTTTAATTTCATTATGTTTAAGTATTGTTCGTGGTTGTGTGTTAGTTATTTGGGTAGCTATTTGTGGTTGATCTTGGGCATCTTGATAATTTAGTTCTAAATCCTCATCTGATGTGCTGCTTGTGTCATCTAGCTGTGAGTAACTAGAATTGTCATATTTTTCTGTTTTGACTTTTTTGACCCTTTTGTTTTTTTTTTGGTGGTCTTCCAGGTGGTCTTCTTTACTGCTCTTGATTAGTTGGTGTACTTAGTGATGAATTTGTGCTGAGATCTTCCATTATTTCTTGAGATGTATTATTTCTGATTGCAAGTTTTGTTAGGGCTATTTTGTCATTATTTATACACGTATTATTTGTTGTCACTTGTTTACCTGGTATTTGATTTTTGCTTTTATTTTTTTTAATTGATATGTCTAAAAGCATATCGGTGCTATTATTATTTTCATTAGTATCATTTTTATTAGTTATTTCAAGTTT
Organism: Epiperipatus broadwayi; assembly: GCA_028023455.1. Classification (NCBI taxonomy): domain Eukaryota; kingdom Metazoa; phylum Onychophora; class Udeonychophora; order Euonychophora; family Peripatidae; genus Epiperipatus; species Epiperipatus broadwayi. The sequence continues at coordinate 3,260,281 of JAQFVV010006336.1, forward strand.
ATTTGTAGTTTTATCTAGTTGGTTTGATGTTTTTGTTTCTTCAAGTTGAATTTCATTATTATTATTTTTGTTGGCCTGTTTTGCATTACAGTTGATTGCTAAGTGTCCTCGATCCTTGCATGCAAAACATTGTGGTCTTAGTCCCCTTATATAAAGAGTTAATACTGCATCTTGATCTATTATTTGAGTGGGTATGTTTTCTGGGTCAATATTATCGTTTAATTTTACTTTAAAATTAAAGCTATTGCTACCAATCGGTATAGGTGTATCGTTTAGAAAAATTTGCTTTATATATATTGCTTTGCCATAAGATTGAATTAGATTATTAAAGTCTTGTATGCTGTACCCGAAATACGTGTTTTTGATAATACCTGTGATATAATTTTGTAAACTTGGATCTACTATTATTAGGGCGTAGTTTTGAAGTGTTTTAACCAGAGTTTGAAATCTTGTTTTTTGGTGTTCATCATAAAATTCTATAGCTATGTATCTATTGTTGGGATGTTCTCCAATATTTGCGATACTATCCCACAAATTTTTTTTTGTTAACTCATCATATAATAATTCTCTCGGAAATTTATTGAGCGTTAGGTTTTTGTCTGTAACCGCTAGAACTATTGATTTTATTGAAAAGAATTTTTTGAATGTATTAAAAAGTTTTTTAGGAATAGTGTTGTTAAAGTTAGTATTAATTAACTGTAATTCTTCTTCGTTCCATAGGTTGGTAGGGGGGGGGTTCTGTAATATCGCTATTTACTAGATTTAAATCATCAATATCTGTTGAGTTTACTTTTCTAAAGCGGCTAGTCTGTTTTTTTTTTTATAACGTGCTGTTTATTGTTTAATTTCGCAGCGTTGGCATAGGTTAATTTAATATTGTTGGATTTGCTTTTTTTTTCACTGTCTGATTCAATATTTTTTTCTAAAGACGCCATGGCGTTCTATTTTCTGTAAAAGTTATATTTCTATTAAAAATATAATTTACTTACTTTTTTGGCATGAAAAAAACTCAGCTGTTTGGAAATGCTATTCTTTTTTATTAAAATGTTTTTAAAATAAAAAAAATCGCTTTGTAGGTTAAAAACTTTTAAACCTAATTGAGAGCTTTAGTCAGCGTGTTCTTTTCCGAGTAGGAGCAGGACCGCATATATTATTATTATTATTATTATTATTATTATTATTATTATTATTATTATTATTATTATTATTATTATTATTATTATTATTATTATTATTATTATTATTATTATTATTATTATTATTATTATTATTATTATTATTATTATTATTATTATTATTATTATTACTTAGAGATATATATCGCAAATTTAACATGATAAAAGATATTGGAATATTAATTTATGTTTAGTATTAAAATATTAACCAATATTAGAAGAAAATCATAAAACACATATACTTCACAATTATCATAACATTATTATATTTTGTTATAATATATTAATAATATTTGATGATTATATATTCTCTAAGCATCTCAGCTCTCATCTCGTTAATTGATAATAGTTCTGATGAATGATCACTTTAAAATTATTTTTCCCAATATTCAGAGTTACCCATACAATGCTTTTTATGATCTTAATGAGATGGTTTTAGATTTTGACAGTTTATTTAATTGATTTATCGTTTTTAAATGTCATTTAATATTTCTTGATTATTTTAAAACACTCATATAAAAATTTACCTTAAATCAAAAGATTTTAAATCATATAAGTAATGGGACCACTGTAGTTTCAAAATAACTATTGTTTATGTATTGCAATTTTATTATATTTGCACTTTTTTTTAAAAAAAAAGGGATTGTTCATGTTTCTACTATAAAAATTTTAAACTGTTTATTGAGAATTACAAAAGAAGTGATTTTCTCAAAAGGTGGCATCTTTTTTATATTTATTACTTTTCATATTTTGGTGAAGAGATATTTTAGATCATTTTGATATAATTTCGATCATTAATATGGTAAAATTTTATTACACAATTTAAATTTTCACTTTAAAAATAATTTTTTTATCTACAGAATCATAAGAGGTAGAATATAGTCTGTTTTGCTTATAGCATTTTAATCATTTTATCTTAATATGTTATGCAAATAGCCTTGAGTTCACCAGACCAAAAACCATAAGGTATTATGGATATTATCAGCATCTCAGGGAAAGGCAGACGATTACTCAAAATATAAAGAAATCAAAGGTATAAGTTATCTCAATTTCTACAAAATATGACTGACACTACTGGGTCACTGAACATAACTCCTTTTGATGACTTTTTGTGCAGAATTTATTATTTTAAATTTATCCTTTGCATAGTTGTAAACCAAGCATCTTCATGCTGATAAAACTTCTATGATATGTAATTTTTTAGTCACGTTATAGTATTTGTAAATCTCATTTTGTTAGATATGTAAAGAATATTATTCAGTGAATATATGATTATAGACATCAACAATTGTGTAATTTTTACATAGGAAGAGTTTGCCATTTTGAGAACTTAATTATCTAAAATTGTGATGTATCTTTAGTAAAAATAAAAATATCAGCATAAAGAAGATAGCAACACATCACCATTTTCTATTTTCATACAGACTGTTAAAATGGTAGCACATTCTCCATATAGTAGTGTCACTCAGTGCAATCCTTAGTACTTAATGGATGTAAGGTTGTGCATATAGTCTCTATTTAGTGTCTAATCATCCATTATCCCCAGAATAGTTTCTAGTTTGTGACTTTCATCAGTAAGGAGGATTGCATTAAATCCTAAGATCTAAATGTAGTACTCTAGAATATAAGGCTCCCCATTCATGAAAGACACAAGTGAAAAACAAGACTGAAAATATTGGACAAGTAGGCACTAGATATATGATTTTCTGCATAGATCTTCTATCCATTGATTTCTAAGGCTTACATTGTGTTACTACTGTATGGAGAGTTTGCTACTTTTATACTATTTACTTTAAACACATTATTGCAAACGTTTATATATAAACTAATGTTTTAATTGGCATGCAATTTTCTCCAGAGTTATGGTACATTAATATATAAAACAGTATAAGTAAAATAATAATATGACGACACAATGGAATAAATAAAATAAAGAAAAATATGCCAAACAAAATGTAGATAAAATTAAAATACAAAAAAAAATATATATATATACAAATTAAATAACACCAGATAAAACTAAAATAAAACATCATGATTAATTAGAATATAAAATTTATAGAATATATATATATATTCATGAATATTCATATATATATATATAGATATATATATATATATTCATGAATACTCATTAATATGTATACATATTCATATTAATATGTATACCTATTCATAAATACTCTAATTAATTTATATGAATTGTATATGCTATATTATTTTTAATAACCCCTGACGATTATTTTTTATTTTGCAATCAAAATATAAATAGACACAAAATATTTTAATAATAGAACAATATTAAATATATATATATAAGATCGTAAATGTCAATTTGAGATTATAAGATTGCTCTTTTATAGTTATTCTAATTCATAATAAAAAAATAATAGTTAGGAAATATTAAGAATAATAAGGAAATATAATACAAACAATTAATGAGTATTCATGGATATGTGCACAAACAGAAATATACATATATTTTCTGTATATATTTTATATTTTAATTAATCTTGATATTTTATTTTTATCGAGTTTTATTTACCTTGTTTATATTTGTTTTTTTAGATTTTAATTTTATCTGTATTTTGTTCTGATTATTATTCTTTATTTTATTCATTCCACTGTTTTTTTTTCTTATAATTTATTTGTTTCATATTATTTTATCCATAATGTTTTATTTATTAATGTAACATAACTCTGAAGAAGATTGCAGAAATAAAAAAATAAAAAGAATTTTATAACATTTCAAAAAAAAGTACCAAGATATTATATAAAACCATGAACATTAAAGATAAAGTAAACAGAGTTAAAAATAATGAGACTTTTTTTCAACTAAATATTATTGACATTCTAAGACTTTTAAATGAGATATTCTATATTATGATAATCAAGTATTAACAGTTTTATTTTGATTGTTAAAAAATGTAAGTAAACAGTAGTATGTATTTTTGAATTCAATTTGCAATAAAATCCATTATGTGCTTTTCTTGTGCTTAGCTGTTATTTATGAACTACTATACACGACTTCTGATAGAGTTTAATAATAAAAAATAATGTTTACTTAAAATTTGGATGAAAATTTTGCAGCAGAAAACAGTCAAAAACAATTTTTTTTTCTTTAAATTAATGCATTCTGGTGTATTAGATGGCTATTTATTTCATTTTGTTTTGTTTTTTCAATAAAATATTAATCGTTTATTGTCTTACAATAAGATGGAATATTCTTCATATAATGATTTATACATCTTTATCAGCAAACAATAACAGTTCCAAATTCTAGAATACTAGAAAGGTTGAATTTTTTGATTTTTGTTTTCAGTCTCACTCCATGTGAACTGTGATAACAGTTATTCTGAAAGTTTAAATAATTGTTTTGGTAATAAAATGTTGAAACATTTTAATTGGAACATTTTAATTGCTTCAGCAATCATTAAATATATTTCATTAAAACTTTAATTATAACATGTTTAAAAAGTGTTGTTTATTTGAATATTTAAGTTTTCATTGCTTATAAATGCTTTCTGACCATACATAATTTTAAAAAAAATTCCATTTGCTGATAATTGTTTGATACTTTTTAGGGCTGCCACATGTTATTATCAGATGCATGAGTGGCTTTTAATTATAAAATATATATTATTACATATATATTATCTATCAACTTTAATGATTTATTGTATCCTCTTTTCCAATCTTTTTCATAGAAGAAATATAAAAATGAAAACTCACTTCAAAATTTAAAGCTTCATATATATTTCTATTACTTTTTTATTCTGAATTTTAATGCATTTTATTTCTGAAATAATATAATGCTCTAGAAATATGCATTAAATTTCTCTGGAGTATGAATTGACCATGTTTTAATACATAATACACTTTTTTCAATCTTATAAATTGTATCTCCCTTCATTTTGAATATTAATTGATAAAGTATACAACTGCCAAAAATGTTTTTCAAATAAAAATAAAACAATATTGATATTTTTATTCAAATCTATTCTTATACATAGCAATTAAATGAATGCAAATCCTATAGTTAAATAAATCAAAGGTAATGAAACATTTATTTCATTTGATAAAATATTAAAATAAATGTTCTTCAAATATGTTAATTCTATACTGTTGAAATTTTCTGAATCAGTGAAGGTAACAAATGCACTTTTAATCATATTATTCATTATCATTATTGTATTATTTACTAATATTTGTAGAAGGTTATCTGTTGTTATTATTATTATGATTAATTCTTAAGCTGTCAACATTTTTGTAATTTATTTTTATTTGTCAAGCTTTATGCTATATCTTGAATGATTTTTATTTTGATTCAAACTTTTTTATCTATCTCTTTTATTTGATAATTATGTTGTTGATATCTCAATGAATCAATATGAATATGCTCAGGGATGTTGATATGATTACATTCACATGTATGACCTTTTTGTTATTTAAAGAGCCTTTAATCAACAAAAAAAGCTTTGTTTTAATTTTTTTTATTTTTTTTATTTTTTATCCATATCAGTATCTACTTTTAACCTTTTTAAACATTCATCATGAAGAATTCTTTGTTTTAAATATTGACAATTTTTAAAATTCCTACAGAATGATTATAAGAACAATCAATATGTCTTTCAAATTACCAAATGTAATTTTATAGAAATTACTATTGCAAATCACATCTTTATTAAATTGTACATATAAAACAACAAAACTATAAATCCATTCTAAAAGAATGATTTATGTTAACCTTGATCATGATTTTCATTGGAAAGGAAGAACCCATATACATTACAAAAAATAATCTCAAAGTCATTTTAAAGACATGCATAACAGTGAATAAAATATATTGAAAAGCTATAATTGGTCATGATCTTGAAATATTTTAAAATAAAAGTTTTCTGCAGAAGAATCTAAAAGACAGCACCTCAAAGTATCAAATAAACCATATTTGTGTTTTACAGTTTGGTTTGTATATTGATTACCCAATAGTCTATTATTATTGTTGTGGTTGTTATTATTTTTTGTTGTGCTTTATCTTTTTCTATTGGTGTTTGATTGGCAGAATTCTTTGCAAATAGCTAATGATGATGATGATTTTTAAACTATTAAAATAGTGAATAGCCATTTTTAGAACTAAAGATATAATAATTATTTGGAATAATAGAATTTTAAATAATAAATCAAAAAATAAAATATAACTTTAAATTCATTTTTTAAAACTTTAAATATTATATGATTACAATTAATTTTATTACTTCCTTATTAATAAAAAAAAATATAGGCATATTAAAAATAAAGAAAAAGTGTATGCTATTTTAAAAATATGTATCTACAATTCATTTACTAATAAATTATTAGTAAAAAAGATGTGGATACATAAAAAAAAAAATGTATATATTATTGTGGAAATATATGAATTCAGTTTACTTTAGTAATAATGAATAAAATGATCATTTATTAAATAGCAGAAGATATGAAGACCACACAGCACAGAGAATTGAAAAGATTTGATAAAATTGTTGAACTGTGAAAAAAAGAATTTCAGAGAAATCATATTTAATAAGCTACTTATGATTAAAAAATATAACATTAAATCTGTTTTCAATAATTGTAGAAATCATCCAAAAGAGGAAGTTGTGACAATTTTAGAATAATTACCCAAAAAATAATTTGTCTGGAAAAAAATAATAAAGAATTTAATTGGTGCATTGAAGACTGCTACTGAAAAAAAATGAAGAAAGTAAAATAAATATGTTTCAAAGATTTGAAAATTTATTTCATAGTGTAAATTGTATATTTCATCAAAAAGTTTGAAAAGAAAAGCTATTAAAGTAGAAAATGATGAAAATTATTGTTTATAAGATATAAGATTAAACTATCATCCAACAAAAAAAAAAAAATGGATATTGCAAATTATGTCAAATAGACATTTTGTTTTTTGTTTAATATTTTTTTAAATGATTGATTAAATAAATTATAATTTAATAAAAATAAATTTAACATTGGTTTAGAAAGAGTCATTGAATCATATTTTTTAAATAATATGCAATATTTGCAGTTGGTGGAATAATAATACACAAAATCTGCATTGAAGCAATAAAGATAATCTGAGATATTAAACAGGTTAACCGATGTTTAATAATCAGACTATTATATAGCAGGTTACTTAACAAAGTATTTAATTGATAATGAAAATTAAACTAAAGGTTTTTAAATGGGGATTTGAAAGTTGTAATATGGTACTTAAAAAAAATACTGAAAAGGTTAGTTAAAACAGAAATTTTGATAAGGGGGTGGAGGTGAAGAAAATATTAAAGACCATAAAATTATAAGTTGGACAAGATTTTAAAAAATAAATTGGAAAAAAAATATTTAAAATTACGAGTGATTTTAAAATGACAAAAGTATAAATAAATAAAAACCTATATTTATTAAAAAAGAGAAAAGAAATTAAATTAGACTCGATTTAATTGTATATATATATAAAGTAAAAAAAATTAAAAATAAAAATTGAAAAAATAATTGTTGTAAATATTTAAAAGTTGGTACATTAAAATGACTCAGAAATGGTGTTTTGAATGATCGAGATTACTCATATATGGGCAGAAAACATTTATATATATCAAAGAGGCTATAATTTCCATACAGTAGTGCTAATCAGTGCAAGACAGAGTAGTCAATGGATTCAAAAAGGTTTGTGAATAAAATCCCTATTTAGTGCCTATTGCCTATTCATCCAATATCCCCAGATTACTCTGGCTTGCATTGAGTGGCTCTACTGTATGAAAAGTTTAGCTTCTGTGTAAATACATTCTGTAAGCATAAATAATGTGATCATGTGATGTTTAGTGGTTTAATACCAATCCTGACCAATAGGATTATGGTGACTGTGATTATTAAAAAACCAAACACACCAAAAAGTATGGATGCTGAACTGAATTCAGATCTATATCACTATACAATCTAGTGAGTTTGAATCAAAAATATTATTGTGTTTACATTTTCGACTCAACACTTTATAGTTAGCTAATAAGGTAAAAGATGGCTGCTGAAGGGTTGAATTAGATCATAAGATCTGTGTGCAGTGCTCTCAGATAAAAGGCTTCTCACTGATGAAAACCACAAGCTGGAAACTAGTCTGGGGATATTGAATGAGTAGGTTCTAGATAGAAATTTTATGCACAAACCTTATTCTGGCTTGCACTGAGTGATGCTACTGTATGGAGAGTTTTGCATCTGAATAAACAGTTTGTGTACGCATAAAGAATGGTGATCATGTGATATATATATATTATAACATTTTTCGTTTTTCTAGGCCTCTACATGCTAATATAAACTGTGCATGAGTTGATCAAGCTATGTCAAAAAAGAAGAAAGTTATATTTCTATTCTAAAAACATAGCTATATTTCCTGATCAACTCGGCCTATTAATTTTTGAGAATTGTGCTATTGACGAAATCAGCTTTTAATTTATTTAATCTGGGCACCAGAATTCCTAAGAATTCGCTGAAATTGTCATATAACATCTCACAAATAAAAAAAAAATGCTTTTAAACTAATCAGTATTACATCATACCGTAACGAGAATTATTTTTTTAAGATTATTATTCCTGGGCTTATTCAAACATATTGGCAAAGGTAAATTACATTTTTAAATCTTATTAAACTACTAATAGATTTAATATTAACTATTATTAATAATACACAAATGAAAATTGGTATTAGAAATATTTTTATTCTAATAGATAAAAAATGTTTGAAATAAATTATTTTTCAAATAAATTGGAGAGAACACACTTTATTCTGACGTGAAACATTAATAATAAAAAAATAACTGCTGAATAATTAATTACAAAGTTCTTGGTTAAATAAGAGTCTCTTGATCAATTAAATTAAAGTCTCTATCGGGATCCTATTATAAGCTTATTTTTAAGAATTGTTTGCAAACGTTACTTTTGTCACAATCAGGATAATGAAGCATAACTTACCGGTAAGTTTTGTGAATTCAGTAATAGATAACTATGCATAGTTTTTTGGGTAGAATGAGCTCGGCCTTTTGGTTATTATTTGATCTTGTGGTCCATTCTCCTAGTCGGTCACGAAAGCTTTTCTGGTATACATCTTCAGGCACGATGTCTTCAAAAGCTCCGGTTCACTCCGACATGCCGAATTACTTCAGCGTAGAGCGATCTTGGATATATTATTGTTATCCAAGACCAACTAGATAAACCAACGAACAAGATGTCCTTCAAACTGATCTCTGCCTTTTATACTCTCTAGAGGCCCAGTTTTCTGACTTCTGCGTATATCTTTTGTTTGTCAAAATATCCGTTGATAATCTTATATATTCTTTATAAAATTTATGTTACAAAGTCTCTATTTTTTTCAGCATAATTCTGCCATCTTTAATTAGTTGAAATATTTTTACTTTCTCTTATCTAGATTGGTAATTTGTGTCTTTTGTTCTCTCCAATTCTAACTTTTATTTCTAATTAAATTAAAAAAAAAACGAAAGAATAGTTTAACTTTCATTGTACGTTATTTTTTTAAAAAAAAAAATTAGTCAAAAAAAAAATCTAAATTTACTTTAATTTTTTAGCTTTTACCAAATGCCAATATATTTGCAACGTATATAAATAAACATTACAATACCACCAGTGCCAGGAGATGAGAATAAAATAGGGGTTTACACTAATTTTATTCTTAAGTTTTTAAATTCATATTCGTGTGTTTTTTTTTATTAACGTGCTGATATGTCGTGTAGACTCATTCAACAAGCGACGTTCAGCTTTAACGCCCACTTTTAGGTCTAACACGGTGGGAATGGAAAATATTTCACATTCATCTGTATCCTTTCCACTTTAATGTAATATTAAAGATAAGAAGCCCAAGTTATAAGCACTAACAAGCATTGCTCATCATTTTGAGTCTTACAGGCTTGTGGCAACTTGGTCCGCCTTCCCCTTTATTGGGATCCCTGCTAGAAATAGTCTGATGGGTATATAAAGGTGGTCTTATGTTAATATACTGTGTACTAGGACTCAGGGCTATGTTTTTCCCCTCTTCAGTAACCGCCTACCTGGTCAAATACTTGTGACTTATGTCTACATCAGCCACGATCATGTTTTTTTAGACATATCAAAAAAATATATACATACATTTTTTTCTTTCTGGAAATCATATTAAAAAAATATTTTTTTATATTTTAATAATCAGGGTGTAATTAGTTAGTTAGTTTTTTAAAAAAAAAAAATTGCTATTTATTTTCCGGCTGTGAGTTTCTTTTTGGTCAACGTTGTAACGTTCTTTATCATTACAACTTATTTCAGGTTGTGGTAGTTAAATCGAAGCCCTAGTTGGGTAAGCCATTATAACATTTTTCATTTTGCTAGGCCTCTACACATTAATATAAACTGCGCGTGAGTTGATCAAGCTATGTCAAAAAAGAAGAAAGTTATATTTCCATTCTAAAAATATAGCTATATTTCCTGATCAACTCGGCCTATTAATTGTTGAGAATTGTGCTATTGACGAAATCAGCTTTTAATTTATTTAATCTGGGCACCAGAATTCCTAAGAATTCGCTGAAATTGTCATATAACATCTCACAAATAAAAAAAAATGCTTTTAAACTAATCGGTATTACATCATACCGTAACGAGAATTATTTTTTTAAGAGTATTATTCCTGGGCTTATTCAAACATATTGGCAAAGGTAAATTACATTTTTAAATCTTATTAAACTACTAATAGATTTAATAATAACTATTATTAATAACGCACAAATGAAAATTGGTATTAGAAATATTTTTATTCTAATAGATAAAAAATGTTTGACATAAATTATTTATCAAATAAATTGGAGAGAACACGCTTTATTCTGACGTGAAACATTAATAATAAAAAAATAACTGCTGAATAATTAATTACAAAGTTCTTGGTTAAATAAGAGTCTCTTGATCAATTAAATTAAAGTCTCTATCAGGATCCTATTATAAGCTTATTTTTAAGAATTGTTTGCAAATGTTACTTTTGTCACAATCAGGATAATGAAGCATAACTTACCGGTAAGTTTTGTGAATTCAGTAGTAGATAACTATGCATAGTTTTTTGGGTAGAATGAGCTCGGCCTTTTGGTTATTATTTGATCTTGTGGTCCATTCTCCTAGTCGGTCACGAAAGCTTTTCTGGTATACATCTTCAGGCACGATGTCTTCAAAAGCTCCGGTTCACTCCGACATGCCGAATTACTTCAGCGTAGAGCGATCTTGGCTATATTATTGTTATCCAAGACCAACTAGAGAAACCAACAAACAAGATGTCCTTCAAACTGATCTCTGCCTTTTATACTCTCTAGAGGCCCAGTTTTCTGACTTCTGCACATATCTTTTGTTTGTCAAAATATCCGTTGATAATCTTATATATTCTTTATAAAATTTATGTTACAAAGTCTCTATTTTTTTCAGCATAATTCTGCCATCTTTAATTAGTTGAAATATTTTTACTTTCTCTTATCTAGATTGGTAATTTGTGTCTTTTGTTCTCTCCAATTCTAACTTTTATTTCTAATTACATTAAAAAAAAAAAATGAAAGAATAGTTTAACTTTCATTATACGTTATTTTTTTTTAAAAAAAAATTAGTCAAAAAAAAAAATCTAAATTTACTTTAATTTTTTAGCTTTTACCAAATGCCAATATATTTGCAACGTATATAAATAAACGTAAAATTAGTTGTGGAAACATTGTCCATATATGATAAAAAATATCTAAATAAAAGAAATATTTTTTTTTTTATTTAGCTACAAATAAAAATTAAAGTTCCACTTTTCTTTTTAGCATTAAATTTATTGCATTTTAACAAATGAAGGTTAGGTTATTTTTATATCATTTTTTAAAACAACTTGTAATAATAGTAGAAAATTCTGGTAATTCCAAAAACTGATAACAGTAAGTGCTTCAGTCTACCATCAAATTATATTTCAATTAAAATAATTATTTTATAAAATGCTTTTTGACCTCGTTTGAATCAAATTCCTATTAAAATTTAAATGAAATTCTAATTTAATGAATATATATATAAAATGAATTTCAGAATAAAATTAATAAGTTAAAAGTAAAAAATAAATAAAACAAAATTAATAAATTATGCATTTAACTTGTATTTACATATTGAAATATTTCCATCATCGAACTTTAGTAGCTAAATATTTTCCTGAAGATATGTGATAATGGTATATTAGATGTGATAAAATGTTGGACTATTTCTATCATCTATCTAGCAAATGTTGAGTGTATAGAAAATTTTAAACTTTATTTAAACTTTTCAAATATAAAAAACTTGTTAGTAATAATAACACACAAATAGATGAGACACAAGACACAATAGTAGTTACACAATGTTTCAAATAATAGAGAATAATACTACTCGAAATGTTGTGTAATTAGTAATCTTTGTTATTATTAACAAGTTTTTTTTATATTTGAAATGTTTAAATACAGTTTAAAAATGTCTATATATTCAGCATTTACTGATAGAAGATGTAAATAGTCCAACATATTATCACATTTAGGTGCTAAATGTTTGTTTTTCTTTTTTAATTCAAATTTTATTTTAATTTTTCAAATATATTCAACTATTAATAATATCATACATGTTAGTATATGACACAATGTTTCAAGAATTATTATTTTTCTTTCTCCTCAATGTTATAGCTCTGACCCATGATGGTATTCTACAGTCGTGTTCAAAACTTTAGACAATTTTGTTTTGTATATGTTCACACTATTAAGTATTTATATAAGTGCATAAATTTTTAGATTAAAAAAATAAGTTTGTAAACCCTTTCCAATATTGTGAGAACTTGAATATCAGAAAAATAATAGTTGGAATACTAAGAAAAAGAGTACTCATTTGAATTTGCACATTATTAAATGATTCATAACAAAATGATAATTATTTCTACTAACATTATTTTCTTCCAATAAAAAAAAAATAGAATTCGCATTTTATTTACTAATTGCTATTTATAGATTATCATGTCATGTTTACAAAACATGATTTTTGAAGTGTACAAAATTTCTCAGTAACATTAATATAAGAAATAAATAGCTTGCCTATATTACTTATTCAATCAAGACACTAATTATTGTTTTGTTATAGATTTATTTTATTTACAAGTGAGTAATTTGAGAAAATAACTTTTAAAAATATAGTATATATAAAAACAATGTATTCCAAAATTACATTTTATATTCACTTCAGATAAACTATATAATAAATAATTTTATAATAGAAATTAGTAAAAATATATGTATTTAGTTTTTGAAGCATTAACCAATAATAAAATTCATATAAACATCTAATTATATAACTATATATGGGTGCATGTATAAAATATTTTAAAACTAAAAAAAAAAATTCACAAATACAAATTAGAAAAATCTTTTACTTTAGATAAAATTAAATGTTTGTAATTATAGATATATATGTATGTAGTTGTATTAAGATAGGAAACTGTAGTCCTGGAGTTTTAATAAAGATAATAGTTTGATGGACTAAATATTTATTATATAAAATTTAATATAATACTCTTAAGAAGATAAAAAATATATGGAAAGTTTAAATGAAGTAGCATTTTTCCAAAATAAAGAAGTGGTATAAAATATAAAAAAAGTAAAAAGCAGTCAACAAAACATTAATATGTAATCAAGCAGGGTTACAATAGAAGCATTTACTTAACTAAATTGAAATCATAATTATTAAAAGATGACAACACTAGACTTAAAATTATCACTGGCTACATGCTTGCAAGATCAGGCTTTAAACTACATTAAAAGATATGGAGCATGGTGCTAGGTTATTAAAAGCTAGGAGAGTATATCTGATAATGAAACAGAGATGGGGTATGCCCATTTTAAGAATGCCAAACCTATACAGATCAGAGGGTCATAAGTAGTAGAACAAATGTTTGCTCCTACAACCATTAATGTACTGATTACTATTAAGCATGAAATTTATCTGCATTGATAATAATATGACTAATAATAGTGAAGATTCACTGAGTATGAAAGTATGAGGTACATCTGCCTTGGCATGACTATATCTAAAGAGTACATGACAAATCCATTTTCACAAAAGAGGAATAAATCTCAGAATGATGAACATAACTATACAAATGAATCAATATATATATATATATATATATATATATATATATATATATATATATATATATATATATATATATATATATATATATATATATATATATTATAACCTACAACACAATTTAAATAAAGAAATGAGCAATTATTAATTTATTAAACAAGCCTGGAATTACAATGGTTATCATAAAGAAACAAGCATGAATATCCACATTATAAGTTTAGACAAGTGGCCATATATTACTTTACTTGACTAAATTAAGACCTAATGGTTACTCATATATAAATACCCAAAAAACAATAAAGATTTACATTTCCTGTTTAACTGAAAGTTCAACCTAGAGATTATACACATATATTAAAAAAAACATGTTATCTGTTAGCTCAAGATTTGTGATTAATATGTATATATAAATTATAAAGAAACATTTGTGAGGCTAATGTATTGCAATAAATGACATATATTTTTTCTTTCAAAAAAATAATCTAATATTATTTTTAACATTGTTTTTAAAAATATATTCACCTGATACCTTTATTATTTATATTTAAATGCAGATATACTTTATCTCCTTGGAGTTTAAATGTAATTATAAAGGATTTGAATCCAGACTTTCAAGATTCCTTCATCTATTTAATCTATCTCATACAACCAATAGACATGACCACATTAATGTGAAAAAAATAAATGATCTCCAATATATGTATTTCATGCTGAATAAGCATTCAGTATTGATCCAGATCCTCATCTCCCACTTATATATATATATATATATATATATATATATCCGGACCGCCATACAACCGTTTTATTACGTCAGTTGTAACAATTTTCTGATGAGCATGCTGCAGGAAGGAACCATCAATTGATATTCTTAATGCAGATGTTAATGCCCCCCTACAACAATATTTCCTGCTCATCAGAGGATGTAGTACATAGAGACTGGAAACATCTAAATATTTCTATGTTTGGTTTCCCAAAGAGCGCCATTAGAGTTCCATCTCACTACAACCTGACTGGCCTAGGTCAAGTTATGTCAGACGTAGCTCAGAGAACATGAGATTCTCATGAACCAGTGCTATAATTGGTGAGTGATGCGATAAAACAAACAAAACTGGACAACTGGATAACCAATTTAATTTTTAGTAACAAAAAAATTTATTAAATAACAATTAATTAGCGATTTCTAACGAAGTTCATTTCTATCCACATGATTACTCTTTTTCATTTTACTTATGAAAGAGCTAGAAGCAGTTCTTTTTTCTTTATCAATAGTTCATTTACACATTCATTATGAGAAGACACTTGGAAACATCCTAATTCAACAATAGTTCATTTTTGTATTCCTTTATGAGAAGAAGCTTGGAAATATTCCAATTCAACAATAATTCATTTTTGTATTCCTTTATGAGAAGAAGCTTGGAAATATTCCAATTCAACAATAGTTCATTTTGAATTCATTTATGAGAAAAAGCTTGGAAATATTCCAATCCAACAATAGTTCATTTTGAATTCATTTATGAGAAGAAGCTTGGAAATATTCCAATTCAACAATAATTCATTTTTGTATTCCTTTATGAGAAGAAGCTTGGAATTATTCTAATTTAACAATAATTCATTTTGAATCCATTTATGAGAAGAAGCTTGGAAATATTCTAAGTTAACAATAATTCATTTTGAATCCAGTTATGAGAAGAAACTTGGAAATATTCTAAGTTAACAATAATTCATTTTGAATCCAGTTATGAGAAGAAGCTTGGAAATATTCTAATTTAACAATAGTTTGTTTTTGTATTCCTTTATGAGAAGAAGCTTAGAAGCAGTCAAGCACTTATGGTTTATACAATAATTCATTTTGAATTCATTTAAGGTAAGAACCTTAGAAGCAGTCAAGCAATTATGGTTTATACAATAATTCATTTTGAAGCAGTCAAGCACTTATGGTTTATACAATAATTCATTTTGAATTCATTTAAGGTAAGAACCTTAGAAGCAGACAAGCATTTATGGTTTATACAGCATTTCATCATTTTATGAATTATTACTGATTGGTAGATATTTGAACTCAACAATTCTTGGTTTGTAGAGCATTTATCATTTGATAATTGAGGCATTTATAATTTAGCCAAATATAGAAGTATGTTCTTACACATAAACTCTGTTACATTATAAGAAGCTTAGAAGCAGTCAAGTATTTATGATTTATACAGCATTTCATCATTTTATGAATTATTACTGATTGGTAGACATTTGAACTCAACAATTCTTGGTTTGTAGAGCATTTATCATTTGATAATTGAGGCATTTATAATTTAGCCAAATATAGAAGTATGTTCTTACACATAAACTCTGTTACATTATAAGAAGCTTAGAAGCAGTCAAGTATTTATGATTTATACAGCATTTCATCATTTTATGAATTATTACCGATTGGTAGACATTTGAACTCAGCAATTCTTGGTTTATCATTTGATAATTGAGGCATTTATAATTTAGCCAAATATAGAAGTATATTCTTACACATAAACTCTGTTACATTACCCAGATAGAAGTAATATGCAATTAAAGCATATCTAATTCATATAGTAAATACGTTCAAATATTTTTATAAATAAATTTGCGTGTAGCTATTTCATAACTTCACTTTATAACGTATGATAAAGACATTTTAACATTTTATAAAACAAATTCTATGTAATTATTTCATAATGTCACTTTATAACATATGATAAAGACGTTTTAATATTTTATAAAACACATTCTATGTAATTATTTCATAATGTCACTTTATAACGTATGATAAATATGTTTTCATATTTTACAAAAAACAAATTCTATGTAATTATTTCATAACTTCATTTTATAACGTATGATAAACGTGTTCTAATATTTTACAAAACAAATTCTATGTAGTTATTTCATAACTTCATTTTATAACGTATGATAAAGATGTTTTAATATTTTATAAAATAAATTCTATGTAATTATTTCATAACTTCACTTTATAACGTAAGATAAAGATGTTTTAATATTCTTATAACATAATTACCTTCCAGTTTTACAATCCAGTTTATTTATAAAGAAGGCGGGTTATTTCATTTATGGAGAGTCATGGCATAGCGTGGAGAGAACGAAGCCGCTAAATTACCCCATTATTATCATAATTCCTCTAGCAAATGTTTCTTTTTCCATTTTAACGTTCCATTAAAATTATATTTTAACGTGTCAAAAAAATTAAGTAATACACTTTTTTTAAAACAAAAAATTTAATATGTTCTGCCTCTCTGTGTAAGATGAGAGAGAGAGAAAAAAGTTCTTTTCTTCTGACAACGTGTCTAATTTGAATACTGCCTCAGTTTAACTCAAGTATCTTTTCTTTTTTTCTTTTTAATGATTGGATAATTAATTTCTTTTCTTTTTTTTATTGAGACAGATAAAAAAAAATAAGATAACTTAACATTTTATTTAAATCCATCAATCACAAAATTAAAAATATGATTTTTCCTTTTTTTTTAACAAATTACAGCTTTATTGCGTTCCCAATTAGATTGAATCACGCTAGACATTTTTAAATGGGGGGGGGTCTTTTGAATATTTATATGAGTAACAGCATAACTGTTTCAATATATATATATAATCAGTATTCAGTTTATATTAAGATAGTAAATCTTCAAATGTTAATAATGTCCTATATATAAAGGGTCAGAATGAGTTAAAGTCAACATGAGCATGACAATAATATTGACATCATTAAGGAATTTGATATTCTATCATCAGATTTTTAATGGTATAGAAGATTGAAGAGTTGGATGATGGAGTAGATTGAAGTCTGTCCATTAAACTTTGAAGATTTTCTAAACTGATCACCAATTATATTTACATGGGGGATAATGATCTGGACCAATTGATATGTGCTGGTTCAGTATTAAATACATACATTGGAGATCATTTATTTTTTTCACATGTATGTGGTCATGTATATCAGTTGTATGAGATAGATTAAATAGATAAATAAATCTTAAAAGTCTGAGTTTATAATTGCCCAAGTAAAGATTCAATTGACATGCATGGCTGACTATATTTTAGATGACAAAAATCTTTGAACCAGGTGTGGAATGGGAGATTAAAATGATTTTGTGCTTTTACTTAATTAGCTTTCTTTTAAGGAAAGATGGGGAGAAATTTGATTCTCAGAATTTTAAAAATGCAAAAATTATGTTTACAAAACAGCCCTCTATCACCTGATCTTTGAATAATTAACCAAGCACATATAATATATATGACTTAAGAATGACTGCAAATAGTAATATATATTCAACCATTTTAACAAATACAGATTAGTAAAACATATCATTAAAAAAATATCACAAAAATAAAAAATACAAATAAAAAAGAAATATATAAATTGTTTTACTGGTACATGGGGGTGCAAAATTTTATGTCTAAAGTTCAAATGTTTCTGCTTTTCTCATTTTTCATTTATGTCAATGTAATCTGAGTAGATGCATTGGATACTCATTCTCTTGTGGTGCATTAGCATATAATACATAATATCTGCCTGAGCATATGGCCCAAAATTGTAACCATTATGTTGCCAATGGTCATAAGTGACTTTGCTACTCCATTGATTTTTATACACTCTGGTTGGTATAGTAAGCCAGCAAAGACTGCTATCCCCATTTATGGAGCATCCCTATATATATATATATATATATATATATATATATATATATATATATATATATATATATATATATATATATATATATATATATATATATATCAATAGATTTTATTTTGTATCACCTATTGGGAAATGGATCATTTTTATCTTTTAATGAAATTTATTAATGATAATGGGGAAGATGCTCAATCCTTCATATCATGTTTTGTTATTTTTTAATGATATCCTGCAACAAATTAAATTTCTGTCTGCATGATTGTGTTATGATAACAATCTCATTTTGCATTGGTCTCATTGGTATATCAATAAGCTACCATTGGTATAAACACAAAATTTTAGCCTAAGGTTAAAAGAGATCGAGTTATTTATATGCATATTCTATGTAGCATATTTATGCTTAGTAAAATATTAAAATTGTATTAAATCTATTAAATGTATCCATCTATGCATATAATTTAAATCAAATATATTTACTAGTTCAGAATGTTGTCTTTTGATATGTGCATGTGTTATAATAAAAATGTTTTGTTTAAGTAATTTTGACAGTAATTTATTTATATATTGTATTAATAATATTTTTTAAATTTAAGAATTAGAAATTTTTAATATATTTTAAGATCAGATTCCCCCTGAGCTAGTGACTGGGGTTTTCAGTTTAATAAAAGAGTAACCTCACTCTTAAGTATCTGCCACCATTATAAATTTTCTAGGTTCAAAGAGCCTAGTGGTACTCAGGTAGGGCAGATAGATTTGGGAGGTTCCATTGACCATTATAATATATATATATATATATATATATATATATATATATATATATATATATATATATATATACTATAAACATAACAAATAAACATTTATAATATATATGCATGATTTGATTATGCTTTATGCAATAAGATTTCAATTGACATTGTTTTAAATTAAATAGATGATTGTATATCAAATTTTACATGTAAACTGCTAAAACTAAAATGTATATTTATGCAGCATAGACATATTGTAACACATATGCACTTTTCAAAATATAAGAATATATATATATTGAGCCGGATTGATTTCCGATTCAATGGTTTTATTACTAAAATTAAAAAGGGAAACTACTTCATTTTCATTAAATGTCAAAGGCTCAATTTTTTATTATTATTTAAAACACATATGCATTTATATTTTAAAATAGATTATTTAATGTTTATAAAATTGATTGTAAAATAGTTTACTTTTACCGTCTGTTTTAATCAGTTTGATTAAAAACAGGCAAGCTTGCTAATTATATATTCCTGTTGCTTTTATTGTAATTATTTTTAAAGATAATTATAAAAAGTGGAGATTTAGTTTTGTATTTGTCATTTTTGTTTCAATTATCCCTGGTTGGAAGTCTTAAATTAGATTGAGTGAGAAATTAATATTTGCCCTGCCTGGAATATAGAATGGACACTAATGAAAGTTTTGTGTGGGAAATGTAGCGAGGCAACGATAGCCTGCCAATTTTTGGTGAGAGAAGAGATTCATTATTAGATACACACTTGGATTATGGCTGCAAAGAGATACCATTGTGAGTAGCTGTTTGGATGTTTAATTTCTACTAAAAACTTAAATAATTATTGACAAACTTTGTTGCTGTGCAAGATGACAAAATCCACTGCTATGAGTTTTGCCATCATTAGATTGTCTGGCTAATTTAAACAAAGGACAGACCCATGCATACCAGCTCTCCTTCAGTCATGCCATGAGCCTATAAAATAAACACTGCCTCTACCTTGCCACTGTCAAAGGACCTGAACGATGAACTATTATCAAAAGTGTGCATTCATCACTAAATCACTAGAACTCTGCCTTACCATAAGCTAAACTTTTTCCTATTCTAGCCAGGGTAAATAAATTACGTTTAATTAAATCTCCGCTCAATCTAATGATAAGTATGTTATAAGGTTGTATTAATTATTTATTAACAGTATTTATCTTTTCTAGTATTTAAATTGTGTCTTGAAATCTTAGTTTTAAGATTACAAGTTTGTTTGCAATTTTTGTTTATCAGAGGGTGCATTAGGAGATTGTATTTTATATGTTTAATTTATATCTGATTATTTCGATAACTATTACAAAACGCATTGGCAGTTTTCGTAGTCTTTATTTATTCACCTGCCCTTAGTTTTAAAATAAAGAATCTCTAAGCATGTTTCATTTGTGCTGTTTGTGCAAACAACAAAATCTTTTTGCTGGCTATTTGTCAAGTTTTTCTTCGAGTTGTCTGAAAATAGTCTATTTCTTTCTGGATTATGTAAAATCGTAATCAAATATCTGTTGCTGTCTTGTAGGTGAGATCAACCACATTTACTTTCATTGTAGTATTACGCACAGCAGTCCTGTGGTGTTTTAATGATAGTAATTAGAATATTACTGCTCGGACATCCGCGCTGGTTTCGTTGATTTCTGGTGGGACAGTAACTGTTTTATTATCCCTGACTCAGGAAGCTAGAGTTGTTGTTTGTTTTTGTAATTTTACAACTGGCCAGAAAGAAGATATTATCCTAACCATTTCTTATATTTTAAGTGAGAGAATTTTATTGCCAAAATGTTTAATGCCTTCATGTTTGTCATACTATTGTGCACTCTCTGGTAAATATGCGTATGTTAACATAAGTCACTTTTATATTCATGGCTAGATGTCTTTACTATATTGTCCAACTTATAAAATTAATAAATTGTTTAAATTTATTTGGCTGACGTTTGTCTTTTTGCTTTGATTTCTCAACTGTCTAAATAATATTTAAGATATCTTGTTCCTCCCTGAGTGTAGTTCGGTGCCTTTTGATTCGCATATTCTGTCCACCCTAAAATAAATGTCTAGTTCCCATTTTTGGACTAGTGGCACCCCAGGGGTCAGTATATGTGAATCTCAAAGATTTTTCTCCCGTTACATATATAGTAATTTTTGGACCCAAGATGGGGCTTCCGAGTTTTCAAACCCTTGTGAGATTTTGTTTAGACGGTTGAGAAAGATTTCAGGTGTAAGTGGAAAGATCTAGTCAGTAGAGGTTCAATTTTTGTTAATTATTGCATGTATTGTTGGAGCAGTTTGGTAGAATGGGGTTTCGTCTTTTTAATATGACATAAATAAATAAACAATAAATAGCGTATTTTCTATAAAAAAAGTCTGTCAGAGTTAATTTTTTTGAAGAGTAATATACACTTCGTCTTTTTCATATGACATAAATAATAAGTAGAGGTTTTTTTTGTTGTTGTTGTTTAAACAAAAAAAATTGTTTGGAGTAAATTTTCGAATTTAAAAGTAGTAAAAATAATTTGTTGTTTTCTTGCATATATATAAATAGCATTTTATTTGCTTTGAGATTTTTGTTTAAAAAAAAAAAGTTAGTATAGCGAGTTAGCCTTGTGTAAAAATGGAAAGTAAAGAAGAAGGCGACAGGGTGGCAGGTTTGGAAGAGAGCCCTGTTTCATTTAAATACCCCCAGATAGTAGAAAAAAAGAGAGCGAGACACAGATGTTGATAAGGTTAATATTGGAGATGAAACAAAATATAACAAAACAAAATATAGAAATAAAACAGAGTCAACAAACAATATTGGAGGAGCTGAGAACAGAAATGAAAGAAATGAAAAGAGAAATGACAGGAAGAGTAGAAGAAACTCAACAAAAAGAAGTGGAGATGGAAAAGGATTTGAAAAATGAGATGAGTAAAGAGAGTCAGGAAGTAGAAAAAGTAGTCGTAAAAAATATAGAAATTGAAGTAGCACAGGAGAGTACTAGGACAGAGAGGGTGGAAATAAAGTTTGAAATAAATAGAGAGTGGAGAGAGATAGATAGTATGGTGGAGAAAGAAAATCTTGGAGACAGTTATAAGTTACCTCAAGAGGTTAAAAATGAGTTGAGTAAAATAACTGTTAGTTGGGAACAGGGGTTTAAAACTAAGGAAAAGTTTTCGGAATATGATTTTGAAACAGAAATAAAAGCCATTTATAAAGCAATCTTATTCAAGGCATGTAAAAAGTCTGTGGGAAATGAAGTATTGCCATGTACTAGTGTTGATATGACTAAAAATAAAGTAGGAAAAGATGAAGAATTGGGAAGTTTTGTTAAGAAAAAGATTCAGGTATATATGTTAGAAAGCAAAACAGAATGGGAAAGAGACAAAATCATAAATTCTAGGCAGCTAAAATATAAGAGAGGGAAAGGAACTTATTTCAGAAAATTAATAAAAAGAGTAAAAAAACCGCCGGACAAAAGTTAAAGGTTTGGCTTTTAACAATCGGATGGATTGTTTTAAAACAGACAAAATAAAATTTGTTAATGATTTATGAGAATAGATAAATGTAAGAAATGAAATATTGTTTTGGTTTTTCATGAGTGCATTCAGCCAAATTTCTAGGGGTAGTTTTTGAAATGTTTTTAGTTTAAAAAAAAAAAGAAAAAAAAAGTTGCAGGAATGCTTTTTTTTTTTTTTTTTTGATCACATGTTGAGGCAGTTGAGCCGGATTGATTTCTGATTCAATGGTTTTATTACTAAAATTAAAAAGGAAAACTACTTCATTTTCATTAAATGTCTAAGGCTCAATTTTTTTTATTATTATTTAAAACACATACGCATTTATATTTTAAAATAGATTATTTAATGTTTATAAAATTGATTGTAAAATAGTTTACTTTCACCATCTGTTTTAATCAATTTCATTTAAAACAGAGCAAGCTTGCTAATTATATTATTCCTGTTGCTTTTTTTGTAATTATTTTTAAAGTTAATTCTAAAAAGCGGGGATTTAGTTTTATATTTGTTGTTTTTGTTTCAATTATCCCTGGTTGGAATACTTAAATTAGATTGAGCGGGAAATTAATATTTGCCCTGCCTGGAATATAGAATGGACACTAATGAAAGTTTTGCATGGGAAATGTAGCAAGGCAATGATAGCCCACCAATTTTTGGAGAGAGAAGAGATTCATTATTAGATACACACTTGGATTATGGCCTGCAAAGAGATACCATTGTGAGTAGCTGTTCGGACATTTAATTCCTACTAAAAACTTAAATAATTATTGACAAACTTCATTGCTGTGCATGATGTCAAAATCCACTGCTATGAGTTTTGCCATCATTAGAATGTCTGGCTAATTTAAACAAAGGATGGACCCACACCTACCAGCTCTCCTTCAGTCATGCCATGAGCCTATAAAATAAACACTGTCTCTACCTTGCTGCTGTCAAAGGACCTGAAAGATGAACTACTGTCAAAAGTGCACACTCGTCACTAAATCTCTAGAACTCTGCCTTACCGTAAGCTAAACTTTTTCCTATTCTAGTCAGGGTAAATAAATTGTGTTTAATTAAATCTCTACTCAATCTAATGGTAAGTATGTTATAAGGTTGTATTAATTATTTATTATCACTATTTATCTTTTCTAGTATTTAAAGTGTGTCTTGGAATCTTAGTTTTAAGATTACAAGTTTGTTTGCAATTTTCGTTTATCAGAGAGTGCATTAGGAGATTGTATTTTATATGTTTAATATTTATCTGATTATTTCGATAACTATTACAAAACACATTGGCAGTTTTCGTAGTCTTTATTTATTCACCTGCCCTTAGTTGTAAAATAAAGAATCTTTAAGCATGTTTCATTTGCACTGTTTGTGCAAGCAACAAAATCTTTTTGCTGGCTATTTGTCAAGTTATTTCTTCAGGTTGTCTGAAAATAGTCTATTTCTTTCTGGATTACCTAAGATCATAATCAAATATCTGTTGCTGTCTTGTAGGTGAGATACACCATGTTTACTTTGAATGTATTATTACACACAGCAGTCCTGCAGTGTTTTAATAACAGTAATTAGAATATTACTGCTCGAACATCCATGCTGGTTTCGTTGATTTCCGGTGGGACAGTAACTGTTTTATTATCCCTGATTCAGTAAGCTAGAGTTGTTGTTTGTTTTTGTAATTTTACAACTGGCCAGCAAGAAGATATTATCCTAACCATTTCTTATATTTTAAATGAGAGAATTTTATTGCCAAAATGTTTAATGCCTTCATGTTTGTCGTACTATTGTGCACTCTCTGGTAAATATGCGTATGTTAACATAAGTCACTTTTATATTCGTGTCTAGATGTCATTACTATATTGTCCAACTTATAAAATTAATAAATTGTTTAAATTTATTTGGCTGACGTTTGTCTTTGTGCTTTGATTTCTCAACTGTCTAAATAATATTTAAGATATCTTGTTTCTCCCTGAGTGTAGTTCGGTGCCTTTTGATTCACTTATCCTGTCCACCCTAAAATAAATGTCTAGTTCCTATTTTTAGACTAGTGGCGCTCCCGGGGTCAATATATATGAATCTTAAAGATCTTTCTCCTGTTACAATATATATATATATATATATATATATATATACATATATATATATATATATATATATATATATGTATATGTATATAGTCAGTGGAAATAAAAATATTCAAAAGATGAATCTACCTATTTATTCACATTATTCTAAAAGAATAAAATAAAAATGAATACTTTATATTAATTTATAATTGAAGAATAACAAGATATATATAATTTTAATCAAAAATAATAATTACTAAGTTATGAAATATAAATTTGCATTTAGAGAAGCATAATTCTCTTATACTTTAATCATATAAAATAAGTTGCTATTTTATTTAAATAATATTACTGACTATATGCTTTATAATTAATTAAACTACTACTGCTGCTACTGCTACTACTACTAATTCTACTATCACTACTATGACTATTATGACTATGACTACTACTACTACTACTACTACTACTACTACTACTACTACTACTACTACTACCACTACCACCACCAATAATAATAATAATAATAATAATAATAATAATAATAATAATAATAATAACAACAACAATAATAACAATAATAATAATAATAATAATAATAATAGTAGTAGTAGTAGTAGTAGTAGTAGTAGTAGTAGTAGTATTAATAATAATAATAATAATAATAATAATAATAATAATAATAATAATAATAATAATAATAATAATAATAATAATAATAATAATAATAATAATAATAATAATAATAATAATAATAATAATAATAATAATAATAATAATAATAATAATAATAATAATAATAATAATAATAATAATAATAATAATAATAATAATAATAATAATAATAATAATAATAATAATAATAATACATTATCAAATGACCTGATCAATTATTCATAGATACAGGATTTACAAAATTGTATAGTTCTAATGTTCATTTCTTAAACCACAATCCAACCATGTTTTTTTTAATCCAGAAAAAGTAGAAATATCATGAAAAGCTATTAAATTTAAAACACATTTTATTAATTCCAATATTTTCCAAATATCCAAAATATTTTTTCATTTAAAAGGTATTTGAGCAATATAGCATTATAAGTGTACAAACATTAGTTTATACTCATGATGAAGCAATGTAAATACCTATCCCTTCTAAAAGTATTTGATTAATAAAACATTACAAATGAACAGATGCTAGTTTCATGCATGATCATGTGATGAAAATTTAGCCAATTTATATCTTGCTTAGAAATGATTCATCAATCTCATAAAATTATATTAGCAGGTGAACATAATCTTTGTATACATTTTTATGTTGTCAGTATTTGTATTTCATTCTTGAAAAGTAAATAATATTCTTTTTAAAAGCAAAATTTATTCCAGTGTTTTTACCTCCCCCCTTCTGTTATGAATTATTATCATCCTTCAATAAATTATCATCTCCTACAAATTCCCCATAAACTTGCCTAGTTAATGGATGAAAACTGTGTCTTTTATCCAATCATTCTATCCATTTAATAATCAAATACCTTTAAAAACAAATAAATAAATAAATCATTTGAAGTAAACATAGATTCATTTCTCTTGAAACCAAAGCAAAGAGAGAGAGAGTATTTAATCTGCTTGGTTTTATTTATAATTTTTTTTATTGATGTAAGAGAAAATATAGCAACATTTTGTATTAACACATTGGACAATTTTAGCCAGAGTCCCATAATTAAAAATCTTATTTCATAAACTAATGACAAATAAAATTAATTATTTTATAATTTATTACACGTAACATAATTATTTTTTAAAAAATACAAATAGTATCCTTTTACTCCAACATAAGCTAAGCAATTAGGATTACATTCTTTTATACTACAATGCAAATATACTTTGTGTACATATTTTTTTCAATACAACATTATACTAATAAAATAACAAATATACTTGTCATAAAATATTTAGGTGTATTATTTGCAATCTACTATTGTGAATGCAGTAATGAAAATATACATAATAAAGTAAATATTAATTTTATCAAGACAATAAACTTTATTATTTACACATTCATTATTTAAAATGATTAAAATCATATTACAATTTTTTACAAACTATAATTAATAATAAACATTTCTTTCTCCAATATTATATATTGTCATAGTAATATAGTCCAATGCAGTTCAGGTTAATATATTCACTATTGATATCAAATATTTTTTTTTAAAAGAATGACATTGCATCACCTATTGAAATTTATTTCAAATTTCAGTAGGTAGAATATATCAATATATATTTTTATTATGAAATTTAAAATCTAGTCACTTCTCTCTCTTATTAACTCAGGATCTAATATCACTTAAGTTTATAATATTACTAACTAAATATTAACATGCAACGTCCATTCATTTGATAATTAAATATAAATTAAGTAACCACAATTAAATTTCTTATTAATAGATTAACTAACTTATTTACAAATGTACATTTTCCATTAAATATTCATAACCAATAAAGATGTTGCTTTATCTTTGTTATTAGATTATTCAACTTTTAAATTTATTAAATAAAACACACACACATATATATATACATACATACACACATATATATATATATGTAGCTGGACTGATTTCTGATTCAATGGTTTTATTACTAAAATTAATAAAGGAAAAAAAAAAACTTCATTTTCATTAAATGTCTAATGCTAAAATTTGTATTATTATTTAAAACACATACACATTTATATTTACAGTAGATCACTACTTTGTTTATAAAATTGATTTTAAAATAGTTTACTTTCACCACCTGTTTTAATCAATTTGATTAAAAACAGACAAGCTTGCTAATTATATATTCCTGTTGCTTTTTTTGTAATTATTTTTAAAGTTAATTCTAAAAAAAAAAGCGGAGATTTAGTTTTGTATTTGTCGTTTTTGTTTCAATTATCCCTGGTTGGAAGTCTTAAATTAGATTGAGCAGGAAATTAATATTTGCCCTGCCTGGAATATAGAATGGATACTAATGAAAATTTTGTGCGGGAAATTTAGCAAGGCAAGGATAGCCCACCAATTTTTAGAGAGAGATAGAGAGCATATTAGACATACTTGGATTATAGCCTGCAAAAAGATACCATTGTGAGTAGCTGTTTGGATGTTTAATTCCTACTAAAAACTTAAATAATTATTGACAAACTTCATTGGTGTGCAAGATGTCAAAATCCACCACTGTGAGTTTTGCCATCATTAGAATGTATTAATAATTTAAACAAAGGATGGACCCATGCCTACCAGCTCTTCTTCAGTCATGCCATGAGCCTCTAAAATAAACACTGCCTCTACCTTGCCGCTGTCAAAGGACCTGAAAGATGAACTATTATCAAAAGTGCACACTCGTCACCAAGTCACTAGGACTCTGCCTTACTGTAAGCTAAACTTTTTCCTATTCTAGCCAGGGTAAATAAATTGCATTTAATTAAATCTCTGCTCAATCTAATGATAAATATGTTTTAAAATGGTATTGTTTTTTTTAATTATTTATTATCTGTATGTACTCTTTTCTAGTATTTAAAGTGTGTCTTGGAATCTTAGTTTTAATATTACAAGTTTGTATGCAATTTTTGTTTATCAGGGAGTGCATAAGGTGATTGTATTTTATATGTTTAATATATACCTGATTATTTCATTAACTATTACAAAACACATTGGCAGTTTTCATAATCTGTATTTATTTACCTGCCCTTAGTTGTACAATAAAGAATCTTTAAACATGTTTCGTTTGCGCTGTTTGTGCAAACAACAAAATCTTTTTGCTGGCTATTTGTCAAGTTATTTCTTCGGGTTGTCTGAAAATAGTCTATTTCTTTCTGGATTACGTAAGATCATAATCAAATATCTGTTGCTGTCTTGTAGGTGAGATCAACCATGTTTACTTTGAATGTAGTATTACGTGCAGCACTCCTGCGGCGTTTTAACGACAGTAATTAGAAGATTACTGCTCGGATGTTCGCACTGGGTACGTTGGTTTCCGGTGGGACAGTAACTGTTTTATTATCCCTGATTCAGGAAGCTAAAGTTGTTATTTGTTTTTTAATTTTACAACTGGCCAGCAAGGAGATATTTTCCTAACCATTTCTTCTATTTTAAGTGAGATAATTTTGCTGCCAAGGTGTTTTTTGCCTTCATGTTTGTCATACTCTTGTGCCCTCTCTGGTAAATATGCATGTTACTATAAGCCACTTTTGTATTCGTGGCTAGATGTCTTCCCTCTATTGCACAACTTTTAATAAAATTAGTAAATTGTTTATAGTTAATTTGGCTGATGTTTGTCTTTGTGCTTTGATTTCTCAACTGTCTAAATAATATTTAAGATATCTTGTTCCTCCCTGAGTGTTGTTCGGTGCCTTTTGATTTGCATATCCTGTCCACCCTAAAATAAAGATCTAGTTCCTATTTTCAGACTAGTGGCGCCCCCGGGGTCAGTATATGCGAATCTCAAAGATCTTTTTCCCATTATAATATATATATATATATTCTTTTAAATAGCTTAATTCTGGGAAAGAGTTCTTTATTTATTTATTTTTTATAAATAAAAAGAAAACCAAAAAAAATTACATAACCCCATCTTACACAGTCATTTTTCAGGGCAGATTATTTATATGATTTTCATTCTGACAATTAATATAGATTGATCTATATTAGTTAACGATTTAATTATCACAAATATCTATTGATTATGAAAAGTTGAAATAGTTGACAGAAATAAAAAGCAAGAAATTGTCTTTTATCTCTGTTTTATCTTTATCTGGTTACCCATTTACTAATGAATATTGGATGGTTGACTGACTTGGCTTTAAATTAGCAATGTGAAAAAAATATTAATCATTATTCTGGCTTTTATTAAGACATATCATGTGGTTAGATATCATCTTCCAGTGTGAGTTATTTTTTATTCAATCATGTTAGAAGTATAATTGGCTAATTGATAAGAATAGTGTGAGAAAAGCATACTCAATTGTTTCAATTTCTGACCAAGAATTTAAAAAACAGATTTATGGTATAGGAATAAAATTATTATGTTGCTGCAATCATAAATGGTACTAGCAATAATTTAACTGTTAATAGAATTTTCAAACTAAATAAATCTTAAACTATCACTAGCCATATGTGTTTATTTTTATTTGTTAACTATAGAATGCATTTGGAGATGTGATGTGATGCACTGTAACTTCTCCTTATATGGAGTCAAGAATCTCTCAGCAACTAACTATGCCCAGATAAACTTGTTAGCTACATTGAACCCCTTTTCATTCCCTACCCCAAGTTTTTCCATATTCTTTTCTTCCCTGCTCCATCACATTTCCACAACATAATCTTTGTCAACTCCATGGCTTTTAGATCTAAAACCCCCTTATCTTTTTCCAAACTTAGCATAAAAACCAATAAGCCACTTTTTGTGTAATCACTTTGTTCATATTTATTCTTCCACAATTTCATTATTTGTATCCTTTCTGCTTTCAGGCATTTACATTCAACTAGCAGATGCCTAATATTTTCTATACCTTCCTTCTATATAGCTTGCAGACTAAATCACCCATATTTCTCCATTTATATGCATATTCCCTTGTTGCTAAAGATCCCATTTGAGCCATAAACTTACTTTCCTTGCTATCATCATAAATTAACATGCACCCAATATTCTGTTTACTTCTATAAGTTTTTAAATGTTTTTTTAACTCTCGATACTACTCTCCATTTTTCCAACTCCATATTCTTAATTAATGCATCTATTCTTCTAGACCATTTCTTAACACTAAAATATTCAACAATTCTCCTAACACAATCATCCCACTTTTTGTATAAGTATATTGACATAAATTCTTTATCTAAATCTTCTGCATAATGCATTACCTTTTGCACCCATCTTCTTGCCTGCCATTTATTTATAACCCAATTAAATACTATTTTGGATATTCTTTTATTATCAAAAACTGCAATCTACCAAACATTTTCATTTTGCTTTTTGCATCTCTCATATAAAAACTTGACCATTCCATTTCTTCTTGAATTGCCTCCTTTACTGCCCACACTTCTGCATCTAATGCATGTCTTCCTACTTCTCTTTGTATTTTTTCTAAGTAATTTAATACCCCTTTACTAACACATAATGCATCATTACCATATGTTAACTCTGCTACTGCCATTCCCTTCCATACAATTCTATCTACATCATATTTATTATAGGAGAACACTATTAATTTCTTTATTAATCTTTTTCTTTTCTTTGCTTCATTTATCAATTTTTTCTCCCATTCATTTAAGAAGTTTCTCTGATTACTTAAAATGGTTCCCAAATAGTTATATCTATTCACCACACTTAACTTTATATCCCTTAATAAAAATTCTTTGTCGTCTCTTTCTCCAATATTAATCATTATTACTTTGAATTTTTCTTTACTAAATTTGATTCTCATCTCTTTACCTACCTTCATGCATGTCCTCAGCATAACTTCCATAAGTTCCCTTCTTTCTGCACCCAAAATACATCATCCACAAATAAAAGACTTAACAATATATATATATATATATATATATATATATATATATATATATATATATATACATACACACTTGCTACCTATTAATGGTATCTCTACCCTTCTTTCTAGTCCTTCTATTGCTCTCTCCATTTATCTCAAATACAACAAAAACAAAATAGGTGACAGAGGACATCCTTGCCTTAGTACCACCCCATTTTTAAATTTAACTGATTCTATATTCCCCAATTGATACGTGAAGTAATTATTTTTATATAATTTCTTAATAATACCCACTAAAACTCTATCCATTCCCAAATTTACTAAACATACCCATAATCTATTTCTATTTACTCTTATCATATGCCTTCTCCTACTCATATCCATAAGTTGGGTAATTACAAATAAACTATCTTTTATACACCTATCTGATCGAAAACCTTTTTGCATTTATCTCACTATATTAATTTCTTCCATCCATTTTGCAACTCTTTCAGCTACCATATATGAGAAAACTTTATATAGCATTGACATTACCACTATCAGTCTATAATTGTTTGAGGGTTGAGTGATGTTGAGCACCAATGTGGATAATCAGAAAACTATAATTTATTCAGTAATTTAGAAATGACAATTGTACTTTTATACCATTCTTATTTTGATATTAATTACAAAACTTTAGTTTGTAGTTAAATACTTTTATTATAACTTGGATCTTGAATAGCATTAGCAAAATTTTAGTGCCATTAATGAACAACTATAAACAAAATATCTTTAGTGATTATTATATCATCATTGAGAAATCAAACCAATTAACTATTATATATTTTTTAGAATATTCCTTTTGTTGAATGCTGATTCAACCAGTTTGTGAACTTTGTATGGTTTAGTACAATAGTGAATGGCAAACTCTGGAGCTAAAAGTTTTTGGATCTATTTTTTATTATGAGCTGAACTTTGTCTTCCCATGCAATTTATCACATAATTTATTATCAATATTATTAGGAATCATTAAAAATGAGTAAGCCGTTTTTAATTTCTGAAAAAAAAAACTATGGTTATAAAAAGATATAGAACTAAAAGTTAAATAAGACTGAATTCAGAATTACTATGAATGCAATTAAAGAATAAAAAATATAGTTTTACAAATAATTAATCCCACTTCCACAATTAGTTCAGAGAAATAAAAGATTGTATGAGTTGATTATAATTGGTCTATGCCAAAGGAAATAGCTGAAAACAGTAAAAAAGAAAATGGAGAATGATAAAAATAGTGAAAGAGGATCACAAGTATGTTTACAAACATAACTTGTTTAAGTTTCTAATTGATAACTTGCACTCTGTCATTAACTTCTGTGGAAAACTTTTCTTTCTGAATTACGACTAATTGTAATTCTCAATATTTCATCCTTATACAACGCCATTACCTATATTCAATTGTTATTATTACTGCATTAGAAATACCAAACTATTATCAGCCTTAGTATAATGGAATATGTAAGTCAAATTGCTAGTTTCTAATACAGAGGGATATAAACTAAGAACATATATAGAGAATACGTCAATGAATTTAATTGCTTTAATTCTAAATTTGCACATGGTTATATATAAATAGGTTTATGAATTAGTAATTAGGAAATTAATTTTAGTAATTTAATAAAATATAGTTTCTAAATAATTTTAATTTTTAAAAAAAACTCTCAATCTAACACTGAGTTTTGTTCATTTATTTCGTTTATGAAATTCACCACTTAACTCTGCTAATGATTGTATTCTTAGCTCGTAGCAAAATTTAAAAAATATATATTTTCACCTGCTAAACAAAATTATTAAACATTTTAAAGAAGGAATTTTAGGCATGCCAACAGCGTTTTCTTTTATTTATTTATTTTTAAAAAAAAAATCATTTAACTTTTTAATCTTTAATGATGCATCCTTCAGATTTAATGAGAGAACCCATGCAGGAATCATCCCATTTTATTTATCTTCCAACTCCACATATAGAATAGTAGAGACTTTCTTTTTTTCAATAAAAACCTTGATATTTTTTTCTTTTGGCATCTTGCCATTTCAATTAATTAACGTGCTGGCACCATTATTGCTATTTTTTTTTTCTATTTTTTTTTCTACTTTATATATATTGAAAAGAATTATTTAAGCGGCGCATTTGATCCATTTTTTTCTTTCAAGACTATTTACTATTTATACACTTTTAAACGTGTTTTATTAATTTTAATTAAAATGTAAACAAATTTATTATTATATTTGTTTATCAAATTTTAAAAGTGATTTTTTAAAAAAAAATGAATTCTTTGATCTCATTTTTAGCATTAAAATAAAATTTTTTCTTCCATTTTTATCATTTTTTACATCCAATTGAAATACTTCTTATATGATTATGTGTTGTTTTTTATTAAATTTAGATATATATTTTAATAATCAAATTTATTTTTAGTAATGATTATCGTAATCAAACTAATTATTCGATTCTTATTAACATTTGTTATTATAAATTTGCATATCATCAACTAAATTTTCATTTTCTTAATTATCAGTGGCAGCTGTTTCATAAGCACTGCAGCACCCCCCCCCCCCCCAAATATTAAATTTGTGCTTGAGAGTATCAATAATACAATAATCCTCCGTCAAGCCTTGGTGGTCGAGAGGTCAGCGACAGCTGCTTTACAAGCAGTTGTCCCGGGTTAGCGGGTTCGCTTTCCGGCTGATGCTATGACACATGAGAAAAAAATACAATAATCCTTTAATATCTTGCATTATTATGTAAATCGTTACAGGAACTGTTTTTAAAAAAGAATTATTTTAAGCTGATGCTTGAGATTCTATTCAAAGACACTGCTAATTGAAGCAGAGACAGAAATTTTATATTTACTAAATTTCATCAAGTTCCACCAAAATTCATTTGTTCTTAACTATATGTGAAACTAGAGCCATTAGAGCAGTTCACTGCCATAGCATCAATAGTTATTTGAGCATGGTATATTTATCTATTCTGTATTCTCTTCTGAATGAATAAATTTTATTGTTTTCATTTAGTAAGACCAATAATATATTTTGTTTTTTCTTGTAATTATCATTTATAAATGAACATATAAATATTATAAAAAAATAATTAAAGAAATATTATTTTAAATATTTATCATGATAGGTATATTAGTGTTGAATATATATATATAATATTTTCTCACTTGTCATTACATGATAAATTTGAAATAAAAAGTAAAGGTCGATCTACTACAGATATTATTATTTGTCAGATAGCAGTTAGTAAAAATTAAAAAATACATTAAATCTTTTAACAATAACTGGCTTGGAAAAATAAAACATTTATGTGGATGAGAAATTAGAAATGCTCTATTTTCTTTTCTTTGCTTACTTTTTGGCAGTGATACTGTAATAAAGCAATCCTGCTTAAAATTTCCATGAGCCAATCACTGATAGTTATATTATGTAAATTATTGTTTTAATTTTTTTCATCTTCATATACTCACAATAGAAAAACTCTAAACTTATACATTTTTTAAAATTATTTAAGTATCATATCTATTGAATTCAATAAATACTAACATTCTAGCATCTAGAATGCAAAGCTTTAATTTAGTAGTAGCTTTTACAAAATCTTCAAAAATGAAAAGAACTTTAATCCATTATAATGCTTTTACATATATTTAAATAAATCAATGATATAAGATAAAATATCTTTACATAAAAGCAATAATATACATAATAATCATACACAAACAGCTCTATTTGGTAAATATTATTTTTTGCTCTTGGAAATCGTAATTTTAAATAAGTTAAAGCTCATTGAAAAGAGCAAAAATTAATATTTGCCGAAATGACCTTTTTTGTGTATATTTATTATTATATATATTATTGTCTTTACAAAATAAAAGTAATTTAATCTTTTCACTAAAATTTATACAACAATATTTTTTATACTTTATCTTTAACAATTAATTTTCTTTGGTCA
The DNA here is from genome assembly GCA_028023455.1 of Epiperipatus broadwayi. Classification (NCBI taxonomy): domain Eukaryota; kingdom Metazoa; phylum Onychophora; class Udeonychophora; order Euonychophora; family Peripatidae; genus Epiperipatus; species Epiperipatus broadwayi. The sequence goes on from JAQFVV010006336.1 coordinate 3,296,154, forward strand.
TTTATGTTTTTTATTTTTATTTTAACAACTTTTTTTTTATATTTTATAGATTTATTATGTGATTATTGTTTTTGCTGCATATATATATATATATATATATTATATGCATGCAATTTCTTTTATATACATATACTATATATTAAGCTTCTACTCTTATTCTATATATATATATATATTCAATAAAAAGCCTTTAGCTAGCTATGGTTATTAAGATAAAATATTTTTTTTAATTGAAACAAGAATTCATTTTAATTTTTTTCCATTAAATATTCTTATATATATATACATTATTTATTTAATAGTAAAACAAAAATATTAAATTTCAAATTCCTTAGTAGTGCTTTCACTTATGTAGTAATCCTAATCAGCTATAAATGAATTCCAAATTTTAACATTATATAAATTTCCATAACGTTAAAATTTGGAATTTATTAGCTGAGGAGGATTACTATAATTGAAAGCTACTAAGGAATTTGAAATTTAATACTTTTGTTTTACCATTAAATTGTGTGTATATTATATATATAATATTTTTTCATAACAAGTATTATACTTTTGTATACATTATTTATTATATTTTTAATAGAAATATATATATTATTCTCTAAGAAAACAAAAGATATATGAAAGGAATTCATATTATTAACAAATTTAGTGCTGTAAATGATTAAAAACATTTTTTTTCCAAGTGCATCATCAAAACCTATAATTGTAATATTATGTGATACAAATTACTTTAGCTGTACATTACTTCAAATTTTTCGGAAATAAAACATTGATTATATATCAAAACAAGCAGTATATAAGTTGTATATATTGTTAGAGTGCTCTGCACTTTTTAGTTCATTGATAAAAAGTAAAATCTTGAACTTAAGATCTTGCTCAGCTCTGCATCTTTTATTATTCAAAATTTTTATAAATTTCTAAGTAATAAACTGTTTATTTTCTTTTTAGATCTAAAAACAGTTTGATCTGACCTACTCTTGGCTTTATATCATGTTATTATTTTTATGGATAATAACTGAGGGAATACTAGAACTTCTCTTTGATTCATACTTTATTGTAAATTAAAAACATGTTATACTTCAAATTTTAATTTTAGATTAATGAATAATCTCAATATATATATATATATATATAATTAATTTATTCATTCATTAGACTAAATGTTTAGTATAGTAAATGGAGGGATTTGAAATTAGGATTTTCAGTCTATATTTATGCTCCATTCTCTCTCTCTCTCTCTCTCTATATATATATATATATATATATATATATTAACAATACTTAAAAACAGAAGAAAACGGAAAATACCTTTTTCCTTTTCGTTTTTTATGTTGTACTAATCCTTCGAAATCAAATAAAATGTTATAAAAACATATTTATAAACAACAAAACATAACACTTATATTGATTATATAAAAAGCCTTTTTCGGCAATTTATTTTTTGCCCTTTTCAAACATGTCTTCCAAAAAATACTACGACTACATATACATAGCGACATCTATGTTAATACATGATAAGTAAAAAATAAAAGACAAAAGAATTAAAGAATTATACAATTAGTATAAACAATTCATATAGAACAGCTGAAACTGAATTGGACAGCCTATATTATCACATAACTTATACAACTCTACCATAATTTAAATCTTCATTTCGTAAAATGCATTCCAAACAATTATCCACATCAGTTATCTATCCATTCTTTTTTCATCAACCATTTATTATTCATTCCAATAGACGTCTTATATATATTCATACAATTAGTTTTATTATACATAATATAATTTGTTTCATATAATCTGCGTCTATTAACATCTTTTATATAATTTAAAGCCCTTATACTATCAGTACAATTAATTTTATGTCCAGTTTGCAAATAATGAACATATAATGCTGACTTATCATCTTTCCTATCGATAGCACCATTATGTTCCTTAGCTCTTTCGCTCAATTGCTTTGCTGTCTGCCCATAATAAACCATATTACAAAATTTACAAGTAATTTTATAAACCATTCCCCTTTTATATTGTATCTCGTCTATTAACCTATAATTAGTTATTAACTTATCTAAATTTCTACTATTGGCCCATCCCACATTAATATTTTCATCCAAATATTTTTTCCTTTTTTTACATAAAATTTTGTATACATTAGGTAAATATGAAATTTTAATCCATTTCTTCTTATCTTTATTATCATTTCTCTTATTTCTCTTTTTATAATTTCCTATAAAAATACTATTAATATGTCTTATCCCATATCCGCATTTTACATAATCTTGTTTAAATTTTTCTTTTTGCAATTTAGCAAAATTTCTATCAGTGTTAAATTTATCATTTTTATATTTAAAATTCTTTATTACATTCATCTTTTGTATCCATGGCTGCCTTGAATCAATTGGTATAATTTTTCTCAATTTATCATCTTTAACAAAATGCCTAATCACAATATTTCCATCTTGACTCAAAAACATCTCAATATCTAGATATCTAATCTCATTATCAATTTCCTTCATAGTAAAATGGATATTATCCGCATTATTATTAAACTTCCTAAATAATTTATGTACTATCCTTCTATTCCCTATTACTAAACTATCATCGACATATCTAACGTAATATATTACTTCTTTTTTAATTATACTTCTTGTTATAATATTGTTTTCCATATCATTAATAAAAACCGATGCCATTAACCCACTAATTGCACATCCCATTACCCATCCCTTATTTATTTCCCAAAATTGATTATTATATTTAAAAAACAAACTGTTATTTATCAAAATTAAACTTTCCTTTATTATATTAATAATGTTATCATCAGTAATGTGTATCGATAATGCCTTTATTACTACATCGATACTTTTCAATCTAGGAATACTAGGATACATTGATTCTATATCCATCACAAAAATACTATGATTTCTATTTACTTTCAACTTATTCAATTCATCAATAATGGCCTCTGTATTTTTTATACAATACTGCCCATAACCAATCACATTAGCTATCCACCCGTTCAAATATTTACAAAATTTATTCAATATAAAATCACTAAAATTGAATAGTAATCTTAAAGGGTTACCTTCTTTATGTGTCTTAATTTTACCAAATATATATGGATTCTCATATGACCTAGGATATAAACAATTATACTTCCCATCATCAATAAATCTACAAATTTTCATCTTTTTTAATAAATTTACATATTTAGTCTTTATCATATTTGTAGGGTCTTTAGACAATCCAATATATCCCTCTTTTTTTATTACCAGATCTATTTTATCATGATAATCCCTATTATATATCACAACAAAACGACAACCTTTATCTTCTTTACATATTGTTAATTTATACACATTGCATACATTCTTAATTTCATTTATTATTCTTCTGTAGTTATAATCTCTAACAGATATATCAAGTTCATATAAATGACTATTCAAAACACAATGCAGTTTCTTTTTTTCTTCATATGATATATGTGCCAATTCAATATCCGTGGTTATTTTTTTCTTTATATCTTTGTCTATAAATGGAATAAAAAATGGATTTTTATTCAATAAAATACTTTGTTCAGTTGAAAATTTATAATCCGTTAAATTTATATAATTATTCGAATTTAGATTTATACATTCCCTGTATTTACTATCCAACTTCCGGACATTATCACCTCTATATGATCTTGTATAATTAAATTTTTTAAAAAACCATTCCCATTTTTTAGCGTATTTAATATTAATTTTATAATTCCATTTATTACGGTAATTATTTAGAAAACTTTTGAAAGTATCCCAAATCTTTATCACTTTCAAAATTGATTTTACTGTTTTATGTAAACTTTTAAATTTATCCAATGAACATCTATAGATATAGTATTTCTCATTAATAAAATTCTGTAACAGATAATTTTCCAATCTATAAATCAATTTAGGATTATTTGATATCTTTTTATTAATGAGAAATACTATATCTATAGATGTTCATTGGATAAATTTAAAAGTTTACATAAAACAGTAAAATCAATTTTGAAAGTGATAAAGATTTGGGATACTTTCAAAAGTTTTCTAAATAATTACCGTAATAAATGGAATTATAAAATTAATATTAAATACGCTAAAAAATGGGAATGGTTTTTTAAAAAATTTAATTATACAAGATCATATAGAGGTGATAATGTCCGGAAGTTGGATAGTAAATACAGGGAATGTATAAATCTAAATTCGAATAATTATATAAATTTAACGGATTATAAATTTTCAACTGAACAAAGTATTTTATTGAATAAAAATCCATTTTTTATTCCATTTATAGACAAAGATATAAAGAAAAAGATAACCACGGATATTGAATTGGCACATATATCATATGAAGAAAAAAAGAAACTGCATTGTGTTTTGAATAGTCATTTATATGAACTTGATATATCTGTTAGAGATTATAACTACAGAAGAATAATAAATGAAATTAAGAATGTATGCAATGTGTATAAATTAACAATATGTAAAGAAGATAAAGGTTGTCGTTTTGTTGTGATATATAATAGGGATTATCATGATAAAATAGATCTGGTAATAAAAAAGAGGGATATATTGGATTGTCTAAAGACCCTACAAATATGATAAAGACTAAATATGTAAATTTATTAAAAAAGATGAAAATTTGTAGATTTATTGATGATGGAAGTATAATTGTTTATATCCTAGGTCATATGAGAATCCATATATATTTGGTAAAATTAAGACACATAAGAAGGTAACCCTTTAAGATTACTATTCAATTTTAGTGATTTTATATTGAATAAATTTTGTAAATATTTGAGCGGGTGGATAGCTAATGTGATTGGTTATGGGCAGTATTGTATAAAATACAGAGAGCCATTATTGATGAATTGAATAAGTTGAAAGTAAATAGAAATCATAGTATTTTTGTGATGGATATAGAATCAATGTATCCTAGTATTCCTAGATTGAAAAGTATCGATGTAGTAATAAAGGCATTATCGATTCACATTACTGATGATAACATTATTAATATAATAAAGGAAAGTTTAATTTTGATAAATAACAGTTTGTTTTTAAATATAATAATCAATTTTAGGAAATAAATAAGGGATGGAGTAATGGGATGTGCAATTAGTGGAGTTAATGGCATCGGTTTTTATTAATGATATGGAAAACAATATTATAACAAGAAGTATAATTAAAAAAGAAGTAATATATTACGTTAGATATGTCGATGATAGTTTAGTAATAGGAATAGAAGGATAGTACATAAATTATTTAGGAAGTTTAATAATAATGCGGATAATATCCGTTTTACTATGAAGGAAATTGATAATGAGTTAGATATCTAGATATTGAGATGTTTTTGAGTCAAGATGGAAATATTGATGATTAAGCATTTTGTTAAAGATGATAAATTGAGAAAAATTATACCAATTGATTCAAGGCAGTCATGGATACAAAAGATGAATGTAATAAAGAATTTTAAATATAAAAATGATAAATTTAACACTGATAGAAATATTGCTAAATTGCAAAAAGAAAAATTTAAACAAGATTATGTAAAATGCGGATATGGGATAAGACATATTAATAGTATTTTTATAGGAAATTATAAAAAGAGAAATAAGAGAAATGATAATAAAGATAAGAAGAAATGGATTAAAATTTCATATTTACCTAATGTATACAAAATTTTATGTAAAAAAGGAAAAATATTTGGATGAAAATATTAATGTGGGATGAGCTAATAGTAGAAATTTAGATAAGTTAATAACTAATTATAGGTTAATAGACGAGATACAATATAAAAGAGGAATGGTTTATAAAATTACTTGTAAATTTTGTAATATGGTTTATTATGGGCAGACAACAAAGCAATTGAGCGAAAGAGCTAAGAAATATAATGGTACTATCGATAGGAAAGATGATAAGTCAGCATTATATGTTCATTATTTGCAAACTGGACATAAAATTAATTGTACTGATAGTATAAGGACTTTAAATTATATAAAAGATGTTAATAGACGCAGATTATATGAAACAAATTATATTATGTATAATAAAACTAATTGTATGAATATATATAAGACGTCTATTGGAATGAATAATAAATGGTTGATGAAAAAAGAATGGATAGATAACTGATCGGAAGAGACACGTGCTCTTCCGATCTACGAAATGAAGATTTAAATTATGGTAGAGTTGTATAAGTTATGTGATAATATAGGCTGTCCAATTCAGTTTCAGCTGTTCTATATGAATTGTTTATACTAATTGTATAATTCTTTAATTCTTTTGTCTTTTATTTTTACGGATCAGCGTATTAACATAGATGTCGCTATGTATATGTAGTCGTAGTATTTTTGGAAGACATGTTTGAAAAGGGCAAAAAATAAATTTGCCGAAAAAGGCTTTTTATATAATTAATATAAGTGTTATGTTTTGTTGTTTATAAATATGTTTTTATAACATTTTATTTGATATATATATATATATATATATATATATATATATATATATATATATATATATATATATATATATATATATATAAAAAGGAGTTTGCTATTAACTGAAAGGAGACTCTTTGATTCATCTTGGAAGCCTTAAAGGAACCGAGCATGGCAAATTCCTAATGTCTACTCCATATTTCTTATCATTGCTGCTGTTATTACTATGTGATTATTCATATAGCATATGAACATGGGTGGATTGCTCACGAACATGCATTAACCAATATGGTGGGTTTGTTGGCTTTTTACCTGTGAGTTTAAGATCAAGAAACACCATGGTCTTTCTTCTCAGTTGCCTGATAAGGCAGAATGTATATATATATATATATATATATATATATATATATATATATATATATATATATTGTACCCTTACTTATACATATATATATATATATATATATGTAAATGATAAATATTTTCCAATAGATATATACAATCATGACAGACAAAAATAAATCATGGCTTTTATTCCCAGGAGAATTCCCCAATTGTGGATCCAGGATGCCATTTGATGATGACTTTTTATTTAGGTACTTACAATTGCAGATCACATTCAAGTAAAGGAAAATTGCAAAAATTAGAAAAACTGTCTTATATTAAGTGGGATATTATTGGACTTTGTGAAGTTAGAAAAAAAGGTTAAGAGACAAGTGATTTTAAAAAGTAGACATGTACTCTACTATAAAAGCACAAATATTGGAAATACAAGTGGAGTAGGATTCATTATAAATAAAATGGGGAAGAACAACATTGTGGAGATTGATGGAGTATTGGACACAGTGGCAAGGTTAGTTATATAACTTAATAGCAGATACCAAATGCAGATAATTCAGGTTTATGTCCCAACAAGTTCTTATAGTGATGAAGTAGTAGATTTTTATATGAATGTACAAAAGGCTTTTGATCAGAGTAAACAACATTTTTAAATCATTATGGTGACTTTAATGCTAGAATTGGTAAACAAATGAAAGATGAATGTGCTGTAGTCAATTTTGATTATGGTAATAGAAATGAGAATGGATATAGACTTGTGGAGTTTGCAGAAAAAAATTAGATATATTCTTTATTTGAGAACTATGTTAAAAGGAAATGGACATGGAAGCATCCCAATGAAGATTTAGAAAAATTGGATTATATTTTGACTAACAGTAAATGCATATTTCAAGAGTGTAATGTTCTTAATAAATTTAACACAGTAAGTGATCATCGATTAGTAAGATGTAAAATATGTGTTAATGGAAAACTGGAGAGACAAAAATTATTAAGAAAAACAATATTTACAGTGAATATTACTAATCTTCAGAAACATTCTAATAAATTTAAATTAGAAATTACAAATTGGTTTCAAGTATTAGTAGATTTTCAACATGATTCAGATTTGAATGAAATTAATATGAAAATAACAGATACAGTTTTAAAAGCTGCAACAAAGATATCTAGTAGAAAAAAGCAGCAATTGACCAATGAAATTTCTACTGAAAATAGAGAATTTATGAAGAAAAGAAGGAATATAAAGACATACAAAAATAATGCATTAAAAAGAATTGAATATTTCAAAATCTTTTAAATGCTGCAGAAAAGAGTTGAATAACTGTGAACTAACAAGGAAAGCTGTAGAAGAGAAAAAAAGTCTCAAGAGTGTAAAACAACATTTTAATATTGGTAGGAAATTTATATCTGTAATATGAAAAAAAGATGGAATTATTACTAAAAAGAGAGATGACATCATGAAATGGGTAGAAGACTGCTATCAAGAATTATATAGTAATAAAGAACAAGTACCTTCTATATCTATTATATCTTCCAAATTGCCTAGGATTTTAAATAAAGAAGTGAGACATGCAACTAAATTTATGAAGAAAGGAAAGGGTACAAGTAATGATGGAATTATAATTGATATATTAAAAGAAACAGGTGAAGAAATATAATTTTTTTTTGCAAAATTATTGGATGACTGCAGTATTAATATTAATATTTTAAAAAGGTGATAAAAAGATAATAGAAATTACAGACACATCAGCCTTTTATCAGTTTTATACAAAGTTTTTACCAAGATATATTACAACTGTCTACAGAGAACATTGGATTTCCACCAACCAAGAGAACAAACTGGATTTAAAAGTGGTTTTAGTACAGCAGATTATATCCAGGTATTGAGAGAAGAACAAATGAATATGAGTTGCCATTATACTTTAGATTTCTAGATTATGAAAAGGCATTTGTTTCTATAAACATTTCTTCAGTGATTAATGCATTGGATCATCAAAATATTATAAAAATGTAACATCCACAATCAGATTAGATAATGATACTGGGAAAGCAATATTGAGAAGGGTGTAAGACAAGGTGATTCCATATCTCCAAAACTTTTTATAGCAGTGCTGTAAGAAGTATTTTGTGGATTAAAATGGAAACCGAAGCAATTGAAAATAAATGATTTATTTAAGTTATTTAGATTTTGCAGATGATGTAGTTGTTTTTGCAAATAATACTTTAGAGCTGAAGGAAATGTTGCAGGAGTTATCAAATGAAAGTAGAACTACTGAAGATAAATGTAAAAAAAGTCTAAAGGAATATTTAATGGATTTTCTCAAAATATGAAAATAAAGATTAATTGTGATGAGTTAGAAGAAGTTAGCAACTACAAATACCTTGATCAGATTATTAATACTGATGGAAACATAATGGATGGAATTAATCATAGAATTAAACTTGGTTGGAGTGCTTTTGGTGAAAACAACTTGATAGTAAAAGGAAATATGCCTATGTGTTTGAAAAAGAAATTTTTAATAAATGTGTTTTAACACTTCTTACTTATAGCTCTGAGACTTGGACACTTAATAGAAAAGCAATACAGAGACCTCAGACCACTCAAAGAAGTATAAAGAGATGTATATTGGGAGAAACAAGAAGAGGTTGAAAATGCAATATATGGGTAATAGAACAAACAGGTGTTACTTACATCATTGCAAAAATTAAAAGGCTGAAGTGGATTAGGGATGGTAATAGATGAACAAATAAAATTTTAAATCAGATTCCAAGAGATTGTAAAAGATTCAGAAAGAGACCACATGTGAGATGGATGAAATAAGAAAGTGCAGGGGTGATGTGGAGAAGAGTAGCTAAAGATTGGAGAATATGAATTGAACTTGGAGAGACCTTCATCCTGCAGTGGTTTGATAATGGTTGATGATGATGATGTTATTTTACTAAAATTTATTTTAGTTCCAACTCCTTTCTTTTAATTCACTGGATATTATTCTGATTTTTTTCTTTAATCTTTATTTTTCTTATCACAACAATCCAAGAAGAAGAATATCTTATTTGAATCAAGCACTAATTTATTCAGAATATTCTTTTCTTTCTTACATTTAGCAAAACAGTGCAATTTAATCCTCATTTTTGGACTGATTTCTGAATTTTGTCTTTAGTTCCATAAAGCATTAAAATTAAAATCCTGGATTAATGCACTCATGCATCTGATACCAGCATTTAGCTTTTTTATTATTAGTTAAAATCTTTAAAAAAAGATCAGATTTGCAACTTAAGTCAATCTGCTTGTATAAATATTTAGTATATAGATCTGACACAAAGTAACTATATACATTAGTAACCTCATCTTTATTCTAACTATACGTTTCTTTTTCCCTTTGGCGAAATGTTAATATTTACACAACTCTTAATTCTTTTATTTTATTGTAGTAAAAATGGTGTTTCTTTTTTTTTTCTACTTTAACATGATCTATTGTAAGCATGAAGTACCTGATTATTGTGCTAATTCAATCATCATCCTCAGATATTTTAATTTTTGTCTTTAAGAATAAGAATTTTGGATTCAAAATTTCTTTACTAAAATAAGTTGAAACAATCAAGTCATGATGTATGGATTTCAATATTTCCAGACAATGAAAAAAATGTATCCACAAATAGAATGGAAATGAGATTACTAAATGATACTGTTATTGACCTGATAGTCAGATCTATATAATTGTACAAGCAGAAAGTCTTAAGTTAATATACTGTGGGATTTTTTAAGTTTATGTAATTAGCTTGATAATTGAAATAAATCGAGATACTGCCAAAGCTCTAGCGCTCGTTCCAATACTTAACTATCGGCGCTTCGCAAATTAAAATATTATTTAGCTTGATAATAAAAAAGATGTTGGTAGTTACCATATGCATATTGCATTAATTCCAATTTTGAATTCTAAATCTTCAATGATAAATGTAAAAGCTAAAAAGTGCACTATTGTCTAGTAATTACTGGTTAGTCAAGATATAGAGATAATACTAGAATAAAGAAAGAAGAAATGGAATAAAGTGATGTGTAATTATTAATTCAAATCTTTTTATCTTTAAAACAAAATATTTTTTTAACTTGAACTTTTTTCATTTTAATACCTTTAAAATAACACTATATATTCTCTATTTGCATATATTCTGAACTTGAACTATTACTTAATATCACCTAACCAACTTTTTATTTTGTTAAAATAAATTATTATTTAGAATTTTTATATAAACTTTTATTGTATTTTTACAAATATTAATCATTTATATAAAATGTAACATTTAATTTTTTATTTAAAAAAAAGAGAATTTAAAAAATCCATTATTTGTAATTGAGTTAGTTGTTTTGTAATAATATTTGGTGATCTAAAAAAGTCTAAATAACTAACTAGATAATTAATTTAAAATCAGAGTGCTTTAACCTATTTTAATGAAATAAATAAACAAAGTATATTTATATTCTAAATTCTGATAACAAGTAAAAAAAGAGACTATAATATAAATAAAATACAAAAATAGAAAATAAAATTCAGAATATTATTTTAATATAAAAATATTCAACACAAATAACCACGATATCATCTGAAAATAGTATATAACTATTTTTGTCTAGAGAGTAGCAGCAGTCAAAGGCTAAGTTGCAAATGCACTGATTGTAAAGAGCAAAACTATTATTGTAATATGATGCAGATAGTGAAAGAAGAATCTTAGTTATATGAGTAATTAGCTCTTGGATTATTTTTACCTGACATTTATAAATAAACGATAAAAAAAAAGATGAAATAAAAATAAAACGTTGCATATTATTTTAGATTTATAATAGAGCAAATTAAATATCTAATTCGAATAAAAGTAAAATTAGGCAGGAGTAGTGATATGTTTTCTTTTTTTTTTTTTGTTTCAAAATTTTTCCAATTTTGGGTGATCTCATAAAAAAGAAATATAATACAATAGCTTTATTTTATTTTAAAGTTGTAGTCATAGAAAAAGCAGTGAAAATTATTATTATAACTGTCTCCTCTTATAAGTCTAATTAATGAGATCAATAAATAAAAACTATCATTTTTGAAATTAACACAAGGCACAATAAGACACAATAAAATATTGAGATGATGTTATGAAATTAATATGCACTTGCTCAACCTTGTAGATAAAAATGAAGAGTTAAGCTAGCAAAAAAGCAACATATATTTGTAGTTTAAGTCCATTATTTCTAATGATGAAAATAAATATTAATTAATGTTGATTATAAAAATATATTTATACTTCAAAAAGTACATTTTAGAAAATTTGAACTATATACAATTAGTATGCTGATAAGTTCAATTTTAAAAAATGTACTTTGATCTCAACTGGCTTTGACATAGTGCTTGTAAACAATATTTGGGTACCATTTTAAAACTAAATCTTCATTTTTTTTAAAATTAGAAGTGTACTTTTATTTTTAATATATAGGATAAAATTGAACAATTGTGGATATTTGTGTATATCAGTCAGGGCGTCAAGATTAACTGTTCAAATTAATGAAAGATACCAAATATAGATAATTCATGTCAACAAGTTATTATTATGATGGAAAGTTAGAGAATATTTGGACTTCCTTCTAAAGCTAAATCTTAATGCCCTTTGCACAAACCACTTTCTTGTGATGAACAGAGGTTTTTCCTCTTTGGATTCTGTTTGTTCACTCTGCCATAGGAAGGATGATATCATATTTCACATTGTCAACAATTGTTTCTCTCTTCAAGGCTGTAGAATCTTGATTAATCAAATTTATACACCAAAACATCCAATTATCAACATGCTCATAGAAGGTATTGCCTCTGGGGATTTTGCAACTATAAGAAGTGCCACTTTCATCACTTTATATCTATGGTTTGTCAGATGCATTCTAATCTTTGGGTCACCTGATCCAAAATTAATTTTTCTTCAGAAATTAAAAACCATCAAAGAAAGAGTTCTTGAAGTTAGCTCTGCACATTATAGTAAATTCCACATGGATTCTTAGTAATATTGGACATCCCACCCTGAAAGAATGAGGTTTTTTCTCCTTTTTAAGTAAATTACTGGTTTATAAATGTATTGCTAAATTTAATAAGTTATTTTAACATTTTCTTTTATTGTAAACATAGTTGAATAAACCTGTTTTTGATAATAATAAAAAAGTTAGAGAATTGCATATGAATGTACAAAATGCATCTGATAATAGATTCAACAACATTTTAAAGTAGTCATGGTAGATTTTAATGCTAGAATTGGTAAATGATTGAGACATGAAAATACAAGTAAATTTAGTTATATAATAAAAATGAGAGTATCCAAATTTCAGAATTTTCAATAAATAAAAACTATATAATTATGAAATTTTATTTGAATAAAATGCTAAACAAATACAGATATGGAAGCTTCAAAATGAAGACAGAGCAGAATTCAATTATATTTTGACAAACAAAAAATATGTATTTTTATATTGTAATGTTTGTAATTGTAATCCTAATTAGTAAGATGTAAGATATCTGTTAATGCAAAAACTAAAGAGACAAAAACTATTTAAAAAGTCAGTATTAACAATTGATATTCATAACCTTCAGACATATGCCAATGAATTAAAATTATAAGTTTCAAATCATTTTAAATATTGTAATAGTCTTTGAAAAGGAGATTTGGACTTTAATAAAATCAATAAGAGGACAATTGATATTCTACTAAGAACTGCAACAAATATAGTTGGTATAAACCAATAAATTTTCTTCTGACACAAAATAATATGGGATCAGATAAGAGGTAATTATTTAAAATGTTTAATATTTGAAAACATGATCTATAACAATATAATGTGAAAATTATAAGATTATATGCAGTTAAGATCAATATTTACTATTATGAATCCGTGTTAACAAAAATAAAAATGGTTTCTTTTACAATTCACTAATAATTCATTCAACAACTGAAAGATAAAAATGCCCCAATTTATTAACTTATTTTTGTGTTTTTAATCACATTATTTCTGAAAATAGACTGAAAGTCTTAGAATCTTGGAATTTTGAATCAAGTTATTATTTTTACAAAATCACTTATACATTCCCCAAATTATATAGCAATAACAACTATGCAATTTACACTCCTATAAAAACAAACAGTAATCAATAGAATCAAATGATATTGTGATCACATCTTTTGAATTATTTGTCTATTAGAAAATGAAAAACTGGTAATTAGTTTAAATATCAAACTCTCATAATTATTAATTGAATAATATATTGAGTTAAAAATGGCATTTGAATGGTCTGACTGATGTTGCCCTCTGGTTTATATTTAATAAATACAGAAGTATTTTTTGTGTAATATATGCTGATAAAGAATTACTATGTAGGATTTGTTTTGTAGTTGATGAATTGTTTTTAATTAACTTGGGTTATTCACTTTCAAGAGAAGGAAGATTGCAAGAGTTAGAAGAAGAACTGTCTTATATTAAATGGGACCTTATTGGACTTTGTTAAGTTAGAAGAAAAGGTGAAGAAACAATTGATTTAAAAAGTGGATATATATTCTACTATAAAAGCACAAATATTGGAAATACAAGTGGAGTAGGATTCATTATAAATAAAAAATGGAAGAATAACATTGTGGAGGTTGATGGTATATCAGACAAAGAGGCAAGATTAGTTTTACAACTTAATAGCCGATACCAAATACAGATAATTCAGGTTTATGTCCCAACAAGTTCTCATAGTGATGAAGTTATAGAAGATTTTTATATGGACAAGCAAAAGGCTTTTGATCAGAGTAAACAACATTTTAAAATTGTTATGGGAGACTTTAATGCTAGAATTGGTAAACAAATGAAAGATGAAAATGCTGTAGGTAATTTGGACATGGAAGCATCCAAATGAAGGTACAGCAGAATTGGATTATATTTTGACTAACAGAAAATGCATATTTCAAGATTGTAATGTTCTTAACAAATTTAACACAGGAAGTGATCATCGATTAGTAAGATGTAAGATACATGTTAATGCAAAACTAGAGAGACAAAAATTATTAAAAAAAACAATATTTACAGTTGATATTCCTAATCTTCAGAAACATTCTAATGAATTTAAATTAGAACTTACAAATCAGTTTCAAGTATTAGTAGATTTTGAACATGATTCAGATTTGAATGACATTAATAGAAAAATAACTCATAAACTTTTAAAAACTGCAGCAAAGTTAGCTGGTAGAAAAAAGCAGCAATTGACCAATAAAATTTCTACTGAGACTAGAGAATTTATGAAGAAAAGAAGGAATATGAGGGTATACAACAATGATGCGTTAAAAAAAATTGAATATCTTAAATTTTGTAAAATGGTGTGGAAAAGAGTTGAAAATGATATAAGAAAGTATAATTGTGAACTAGCAAGACAAGCTGTAGAAGAGAATAAAAGTCTAAAGAGTGTAAAACAACATTTTGGTATTGGTAGGAAATTTATATCTGCAATAAGAAAAAAAAGATGGCATTATTACTAAAAAGAGAGATGACATCATGAAATGTGTAGAAGACTTTTATCAAGAATTATATAGTAGTCAAGAACAAGTGCCTCCTATACCTATTATATCTTCCAAATTGCCCAGAATTTTGAATGAGGAAGAGAGACATGCAATTAAATTTATGAAGAAAAGGAAGGCTCCAGGTAATGATAGAATTATAATTGATATATTAAAAGAAGCAGGTGAAGAATTAGAAATTTTTTTAGCAAAGTTATATACAAAATGTCTAAATGATAAAGATGTACCAGATGATTGGAAGAATGCAGTATTAATATTAATATTTAAAAAAGGTGATAAAGAAGATATTAGAAATTACAGACCTATCAGTCTTTTATCAGTTTTATACAAAATTTTTACTAAGATAATTACAACTCGTCTACAGAAAACACTGGATTTCCACCAACCAAGAGATCAAGCTGGATTTAAAAGTGGTTTTAGTACAGTACATCATATCCAGGTATTGAGTGAAGTTATAAAAAGGACAAATGAATATGAGTTGCCATTATGCTTAGGATTTGTAGATTATGAAAAGGCATTTGATTCTATAAACATTTCTTCAGTGATTAAAGCATTGGATTATCAAGGTGTAGATCCAGGATATTGTCATATTTTAAAGAATATTTATAAAAATGCAACAGCAACAATTAGATTACATAATGATAATAGGAAAATCAACATTGAAAAGGGTGGAAGACAGGGTGACTCCATATCTCCAAAACTTTTTACAGCAGTGCTGCAAGAAGTATTTTGTGGATTAAAATGGGAAGCTAAAGGAGTGAAAGTAAATGGAGATTATTTAAATCATTTAGATTTTGCAGATGATGTAGTTGTTTTTGCAAATAATGCTTTAGAGCTACAGAAAATGTTGCAGGAGTTATCAGATAAAAGTAAGAAAGTAGGACTAAAGATAAATGTTAAAAAGACTAAAGTAATGATTAATAGATTTTCTCAAAATATGAAAATAAAGATTGATTATGATGAGTTAGAAGAAGTTAACAGTTACAAATACCTTTGTCAGATTATTAATACAGATGGAAACATAATGGATGAAATTAATCATAGAATTAAACTTGGTTGGAGTGCTTTTGGTAGAAATAACTTGATACTAAAAGGAAATATGCCTATGTGTTTGAAAAGGAAGGTTTTTAATAAATGTGTTTTGCCAGTTCTTACTTATGGATCTGAGACTTGGACACTTAATAGAAGAGCAATACAGAGACTTCAGACCACTCAAAGAAGTATGGAGAGATGCATGTTGGGAGTAACAAGAAGAGATCGAAAACACAATGTATGGGTAAGAGAACAAACAGGTGTTACTGACCTCATTGAAAAAATTAAAAGACTGAAGTGGAGTTGGGCTGGACATATTGCTAGAAGAGATGATAATAGATGGACAATAGAAATTTTAAACTGGATTCCAAGAGATTGTAAAAGACCCAGAATGAGACTACATGTGAGATGGATGGATGAAATAAGAAAGTGTGCAGGGGTGATGTGGAGAAGAGAAGCTAAAGATAGGAAAAGATGGATTGAACTTGGAGAGACCTTCATCCTACAGTGAATTGATAATGGTTGTTGTTGATGATGATGATGATGATTCACAAGAATATATTTATCAATATAAAATTTTAAGTATTCAGTAAGTCTTTTCCTAAAAAAAATTTATTTGACTTTATCTTAGATTTTTATTTTGCTTTTTAAAGAGGTTAGTGTTATTGCTCTAAATATTGAGATACTAAAATATCTTTTGTTAAGACTGTGCATATAATGGCAAGAAAAATTCCTATTATTTCAATTTAAAACAAAGCAAAACGTAATTTAAAGTGTGATAAGAAATCAAAAAAAATATTTGAAAAAAAAAAAACCCAAGCAATATGGGTATTAAAATAATATTGATTTACTTTTGTTTGTAGTGTTGCTTATTTTTAGGATATATATATATATACACACACACATTTTACAGACCTATGAGTTTTTTTCTATAATCCTTTTATGTAAGCGTATTTAAATAGAATATTTATATTAAAAAATAAATCATTTTTAAGTCTTTATTTTACAATGTTTTGTATAAAATTTTCAAGTATAATTTAATACTTTTTACCGTTTTAGAAAATTAATTTAATTATGTGTAAATAAACAGATGGAAAAATAATTATGTTTAAAAGAGTTGTGACAGTTGATAAACGGTTTATTAAAAGTAATTAGAACACTTTCGTCTGATAATTGAAAAAATAACTTTTTTAAAAATATTTTTAAATTATAAACTTATTAATTAATATTATATATATACAAACAAAAGTGAAATGAAGAGAATATTTTACAATATAATCAAGTATATTCGTTGTTCATATTCAATAATATCTATATACAAAAGTAAGCCACATTTTCTACATGAAGACATGTTAATAAAATAAGTAAAAAATATCAATAAATTATCACTTGATCATTTTTGTTTAGAAACCTATACTAGCATGTCAATATTTAAAGCTACATCTTAAGTTTTTAATGATCTTTTTACATCGTTAAATTGTATAATAAATGTAATCACATGATAACATTCATAAGTTTTTCTAAACCATGAACCTTTTATCTGTTGACATGCAACCTTTATAAGTATACGGTGAATTTCCATCTTTTCTTTTGTTCTAAGATCTTAATATAGATAAAAAAGTTGACACAGTTTGAGATTTTTATATTTTTAGAAGCTTAAATAAACCCCATTAAACATGTAAATATAACCTGTTTTAAAAGTAGACTAATACATAGTCATTTTTGCATTTTAAACTCCACCATTATTAATTATTATCTAGATAATCAATATATATATATATGTATATGCATTTTCTATAACTGATAATGAAAATAAGGATAAAAAATAGATTGTCTAACAGACTTTATTAAAGTAGGAAATTGTTTTTTTATGTCCATTGAAATTGCATTTTACAAGAATGACTTGCTAAATGTTTTGACTGAGATAGCAACCATATATGAAATGAGGAATATAAACAATTTGAGAAAGATACATAATTAAAGTCTTTTGACATTCATATTAAAGTTGAAGAGAATAAAATCAATAAGCTGTTAAATTAATATTACTGTAAAACATGATGAAAAAGGTAAGTGAAAAAATATTAAGAAAATTTTAAAGAAAAACTAAAATTGAGTTGAGCATATGCTCCAAGGAAAGTGATGTATTGAAAAACAAGAGAGAAAAGAGAGCTGATATATGTATGATTTTAAGAAGGATAGTTATTACTATTTAAAAAGTAGATCAATAATGGATAGGCTGCAAGAAATTGATTTAATTCCTGTATAAAAGTTATTTTTTAACAAATGATTAATGATATTAAATAAATTGAAATTAAAACTTTATTTATTAGTAACAATATAATTTATATTAAAAAAACAAGACAGGTTAATAATTACACATTTTGAGTAGTATTATTCTCCACTCTTCTTCAGGTGTTGCTGGCCTGATGTGCATAGTGACAGTATTTGCATAGAAATCAAACTCATACTCTTAAATTTTTGAATATCGAACTTAAGGCAAATGCTCTAACCAACTGAGCTGTTTGCCTTAAATTCGACATTTAATAATCTAAAGGTGTAAGTTCAACTTCTATACAAATACTGTCACGGTGCATATCAGTCCAGCAACACCTGAAGGAGAGTAGAGAATAATACTACTCAAAACATTGTGTAGTTACTAACCTGTGTTGAATGTATTTTAAACTATATAAGCAAAAATTTGAAATGCAATAATTTACAAGATTATTATATAAGATTTATAAAAAAAATTTAAAATATTTTTATTATTATATATGCATCCTTAAATATGATAGAAATAAAAGAAGTATGTCTATACTAAAAATAACCTACTAGATAACATTAGTATGTTTGATACTTGTTGTAGTTATTTAAAATGGTAACTATACTCAAAAATTACTACCAAAGGGCAGGGTAATAAAAAATGGGAAAAACAGTATTTATAGTGTAAAATATTTATTATATTAATTTATTTATAAATATAGAAAAATTGTCTCAAGAAAGATCCAATTTTACAAAATAAATCTAGTAGGCTACCATTAGCAAGTGTTTTTAACATTATCATGGTCTAAAGCAACTATACCAAAAATTAAACTATGTATTGAAATGTCAATTAATCTGATTTTTTTTGTCTGAATGTTTCTTGAATTTTAATGAACCACATCTTTTAATCAATTCATTTTATCAGATCTCATTATTTACACATAATTTTAATATTTTTTAGCTTATGGGTATGCCTATTTTTTATGACCACAAATATAGATGCATATGTAGCATTAACTTTAATCAATTGTATTGATAAAAGTTTCATATAATTTTTTCCTGTAAATTTGACCTTATCTTACCACCATTTCCTGTATTTACCTTTGTAAAGATGATTAGAAACATAAAATTTATGAGAAAATTAAACGGTTATTTTTATGATGCCTGAGAGCAGATAGATAGAGTGGAATCTATCAAAATTTTGTATGAACTGGTAATAAGAGACACAAATGAATAATCAAAAAAAACCTTATAATAAAAATCTATAGAGATTTAGTGACAACATTCAGTAGTCAATTATGTACAATAAAAATGCATAGCCAATGACAATCCTCATTTGTAAACTCATTTGTAACCTTACCCTAGTATGATACAAAGACACCATTGTTAAATTAGATTCCAAAGGTGATGTTTAGAAAATACTCAAATGATATATTCATGAATGAGCAAGTGAATAATTTAACATAAAATTTTTAATACAATAACATTTTTTTGGGATTTAGAAAATATAAGGATAAAACATTTTACTGAATTACTAAAGATATTTTCACATATATTCTATCAATTCACTGGCACATAAAATCACTGCTTTAAAAATGATTTTACATTAAAATCATCACATAGATAAATATAAGTGCATAAAAAATAATGAAAAATATACTGACAATTTAATAAAATTAGAATACAAAAATGTATATTTTATAATGGTGTGAGATACACACACGCATATATATATATATATATATATATATATGTGTGTGTGTGTGTGTGTGTGTGTGTGTGAAAATATTTTAATATAAAATTATACTTACCTATTACTTTAATAGATTAATCAATAATTTGAAAGATGAACTTCATAACACAGAAAATTATGAATGGTTTATGATATTATATATCATAACACTGATTGTCCCTAAAATTATTATGATAAACAAGGGCATTTTTACAGATATCATGCAACCTTCTTAACATTAATTTTCTTAATATCATCTTGAAATCTAATCATTTCTGTTGCATTTTGATAATTATTCTTCAGAATACAACAATATCCCAGGTTTTATCTTTATGACTAAGCTTTAATCACTTTATAAAAGCTTATAAAATTCAAATTCCTTTTTATAGACTTCAATTACAAAACATAATGGCAAATCATTTTTTCCATAATATCTCTCAATATCTGGATATAATTTACTTTGCTAAAACTATTTCTTATTCCAGCATATTCTTTTTATGGCTAAAACTCAAATTTAACTGTAGATGAGTTACAATTATTTTTCTAAAGATTTTGTATAAAACTGTTAAAAGACTGATAGATTTATACTTTCTAATATTTTTGATGTCATCTTTATTAAATATCAATATTACAGCTGAATTCTTTCAATCTGACAGATCTTTATCATTTAGGCATTTAGTATATTATTTTTTCTACATTTTTTTTCATGTGTTTCTTAAGATATTAATAATAATTCTATTATTTCCTGGAGTTTTTCCTTTCAACATAGATTTAATTGCTTGTCTTACTTTCTTCTTTTAAAATGCTGTTAAAGTTAGATGATGTACTTCAGGGGATATTTCTTTATTCTTCATCACTACATAATTTCTAATAGAAATCTTCCACACATTTTATGATATCATCTGTCTTTTTAATGGTAGCTCCATTTTTTCTTGCTGCAGAAATAACTTTTCTTCCAATACCATGATGTTGTTTTACATTTTTGAGACTTTTATTCTCTTTTATAGTTTTCCTCGTCAATGTACAATTATATTTTCTTATATCATTATCAATTCTTTTTCATATTTTTATAATCCTTGATATTAAATTTTTTAATGGCTAATTTAAAAAAAAAATTATTTCTTCTTATCTTCATATATTGTCTTGTCATCAGTAGAAAATTTATTGAAAATTGCTAAGTTTTTGGACCATCTATTATCTTTTTTGCAGTTCTTAATATAGTATAAGTTATCTTCTTATTGATTTCAGTCAAGGGTTAACTGTCTTCAAAATTTGCTATCTTAAAATGATTTTCACTTTTTAATTTGATTCATTGAAGTGATTATAAAGATTAGAAATATCAAACTGTATATAATATCTTTTAAATATTTTTTCTCACTAATTTTTCAGTGTTGAATATATAAGAACATAGCAATCTTGAAATATATGTTTTCTGTTAGACAAAATACCATTCAATTCTGTTGTATCTTTATTTGGATACTTCCATGTCTAGTTAAACTTACCATTTAAAAGAAAAACTTCAAAATATAGGTTTTCATTTTTATGAACACTACAAGTTTATGGTCTCTTTTATTTCTATTTCTATAACAAATTTTATTGACATCACTTTAAGTCTTTCATAACAATTTTCAAATTATTGATTAAACATAATTTGTATATCCATGTAAAACCTCTACTTCTTTATTACAACGAGAACTTGCTGTGGCATATATGAATTATTTGCATTTGGTATCTCCTATTAATTTAAAAACTTATCTAGCCACTCTGTCTGATATAACATCAATTTTTTCTGTGTTGTTTTTTAACTTTTTATTTATAATGAATCCCACTTATCTTGTACCACCAATATTTGTGTTTTTGTCATGAGGTACATGCTCACATTTTAAATGAATTGTCACTATCTTTTTTTCAATTTCATAAAGTTCTGTGATCTGAACTAATATTCAAACAATGCTTCTTCCTCTTGGTGAAATCATCGATCTGCAATTGTAAGTCCCTAAATAAAAGGTTGTCTGAGTGATAGCCTGAGTTTGCAAACAGCAGGGTATTTTTAGAAATTTCCATTTTTGGTGACTAATTTTTTTCTTTACTGCTTATTGACAGACTTCTGGTAAATAAGCCAGTAATTTAGTTTTATATTTCATGATTGTAAATATCTATCTTCAAGAAAGAACACTGATACATTTTAATTAATAATTCTAAGGCAACTAATAAAAAAGGCTGGTCTTTCTTCTTTTTAAACTCAGAGATAAAAAGCCAATAAAGTAATCCCACTGTGTAATGTAAGTTAATGAGTACCTCTCCACATTTTTTTTTTACTATATAAAAAATTATATTGTAA
This sequence comes from Epiperipatus broadwayi, assembly GCA_028023455.1. Taxonomy (NCBI): domain Eukaryota; kingdom Metazoa; phylum Onychophora; class Udeonychophora; order Euonychophora; family Peripatidae; genus Epiperipatus; species Epiperipatus broadwayi. Next base: position 3,318,885 of record JAQFVV010006336.1, read on the forward strand.
TACCAAATGCAATGGCATAAATGTATTTAGTAAATATTAGGATTTGGCCCTCTTTAGTTTCTTTAAGACTCAAAAGAGAATCAAAGGATCTTCTTTCCATTAACAAAATTCTTTTCTGTAGCCAAATTTGATACCCCCAAATCTAAACAAGTAGATACAATAGATATAATGTTAATCATCAAAAAATGGAAAGCTGTTTAATAACTTTATGTTGCTTTTACATATATTTAAATAAAGCATACAGTATAATATAATATAAAATATATTTATATAACAGCAATAATATATATAATAACAATAATCATACATATAAAAGCTCGTTTTAGTAAATATTAATTTTTGCCCTTTTCAATGTGTTGGAACTATTTTACAATGTAGATCGTATTTGTAAAATAGTTCTAATATATTAAAAAGGGTAAAAATTAATATTTTCTGAAAAGAGCTTTTAGGGCATGATTATTGTTGTATATATATATATATATATATATATATATATATTGAACCAACCGCCTCTCAACTCCAACTAAAATTATCAATTAATTATGGGAAACAACAACTATCGACAAAAAAATATCAATTAATATTTTATTTACTTTGTCCTCCTAAACTTCCCTCCCAGAAAGTAGTTGGTTTTCAGGTAAAGCATCAACTATCATCAGTAGCGAACTACCAATAACACCCAATGCTCGACTACCAAATATACACTGACCAAATAAACACTTTATTTTATTTTTAAAAGAAGAAAGAAAATTCCTTAGGCATCAGGTAATTACATTAGAATTACCATGTCTATCTGATCAGCACAATTTGGTACCTGAAAATCCTCGCTAGCTCAATCGGTTTCCAACCACCCACTAATAAACAAACAAAAGGTATCTTAAATGCCCCCTCAAAGCTACTACTACTTTTTTTAAAAAAAACTAAATAATTACCCAAACCATTCAAAATAATACTTCAATTCTTTCAAACCAATAATAATATTATATTGAATGCCGAAACATTTATATCTTTAAATTAACGAATCTATTCCTGAAATACTATTATCAATAATTAGATTTTTCCTCCTACTTTTATTAAGAAAATAAGTATTTATACTTACCTGCATGTATCAAAATAAACATAAATATTTTAAGAAAAATAATTTAAGTGTTTTTTTTTATTTAAAATAAATTAATCGTTTTATCTTATAATGAAACACACACACTTCTTTTTTAAAGATTAGAATAAAGCATTTTAATATATTACTTTAGCAAATAAAGTATACACGTTACATTATATTTTATTTCTTTTTTTTTTTTTTAAAAAAAATCAAATCACACATACATGCATGCAATTGTTTCAAAAATAATATCTAATAATAGAAGTTGATTTTATTTATTTTATTATTGCACATTTTATCTTTTGAAGTTTAAAGTTTTATTTTTAAGATTAATTCATAAAGTTCAAAGTTCTTTCTAATAAAGTCTATTTTTTTTCAGAAGAAATCTGGAATGTTAAGATATCAAAGTCAATAATTACCTAGGTTTTTTTATACGATGGAAATAGCATAATGGAATTATTTTCTAATTCATTTACGACTGGTAAACGACTCCTCCATAGATCCTGTGACATAGTATGATTTTCGTGGCTGGTTTGGCGTACGTACACTCCGTTGTTCGTTTAGTCTATTTAAACATGATCACTTTCCGAATTAATTGCAGATCTTAGATGCATAGGGTGGCTTCAGTCGACTGCACACCATGTTGGTTTTAGCAATGCAACATTTTTTAGAGATATTACTTCAAAAAATATTTTATTTAAATAAGAAAGTCAGACCCAGAATAATAAAATGTTGAGCTACTTATACTGTTTTAAACAATGGAAAACTTTATTAGCAGCAGTGTCTTTGGTCTCATGAAATTAAATCAGCTTTTGCTTCTATTTTTTATTAAAAATCACATACACACACGCACATATATTTAATTATTTTATTATAAGATAAAACAAAATCTCTTTATTATTCATTTAAAGAATATTAAAATCATTTTTATTACAATACTTTTTTCTTCTTTTAAACAAAAAAAAAATATTTTAAAAAGCATTTACAGTTTATTTTTCTTATTATTTTAAACAGCATTTACAGTTTATTTTTATTTAATAACAAATTCCCCCTCCCCTCTATTCTTTAGTTTTTACATTTTATTCTCTCAATTTTAAAATTTTATATTTTAAAACATGGGATTCATAAAATTAATTAATATCAATATATATATATTACTGTTATATAAAGATATTTTATAATATATTGTATGATTTATTTAAATATAACATTAAAAATAATCATTTTATTTTTTATCATTGTTTACAAAACTGATCAAAATATCACTGCTATTTATTTGAAATATCATTGTTATTTTATAAAAAGTAACTATTCCTAAATTTAATAAGATTATATTATTTTCTGGATGAAAATGTTACTCTCAGTATGTTAAGTAAGTTGCAAAGTGACCATGATTAGTAAATTCTTATATCACCTTGTCAGTTTTAATCCACCATGTACTTTTATGCCTTTATCTTAGTTGTATGTCTGATCTTACTTTTATATTATAATAAATTAAAGATTAGCCTTTCAAGCTAAAGTAAATGCCTCATTTTATATTATGTATGAAACTTTATGCTCAATCTGTTATTCCACCAACCAGAAAATATCAAATGTTTATGTTCCATGAAGTCATTAATAATAGAAATATTAACAAAAAATCTGTCAGAACTGTTTTTAGTGAATCCAATAACAAATTACAATTGCTTGTATGCCCCATATTATTCCTAAAAAATTGCAAACAATAAATATTATAATGAATTGCAATTCAAAGTATCAATTTTAACACTAAATAATCGTCCAAATTTAGTATGGTAGAAATCATATTTAAATTCCAAATGCATATAACTAAAATAAGATCTATTTTTTAAGGCAACTGTCATTTGAAAATGCATTAGAATATAATCTTTACAATTGTTATATAATGAGCATGCCTATAGCTATTAACAAACTTTTCAGAATATCCCTATCCCCAGATCAGTTTTATGCCTTTGACATTCCTCAGTGAGGCCCTAGAATATTCAAGCATTAGATTTAAAATACTAGGTCAAGCCTGGTACTTTATCTAATGTTTAACTAATAAGTAAAAAGTCTGAAATTTTCAAAAATCTATATGTCTTCAAATCCAGCTATCTAACTTAAATAGCCATATGGGGTTGAACCAAGTTCAGATACATCATATATTAATAGCTTTATCAATATAAAATCACCAAAGCTTCAAAAGCAATAACAATAATTGCAAGGAAATCAAGTCATATATCATGTGACAATTTAACAATCTTGTATTACAAATGTTATATAATGAGCATGCCAATAGCTCTTATACAGCTGTTCAGAATATCTCTATCCCTGGACTGATTTCATGATTTTGGCACTGGAGATAGGGAAATTCTGTAAATCTTGTTAAGAGTTATTGGCATGTTCATTATAGAACATTTGTAATCCAAGCTTATTAAATTAAGTCACATGATATATGACTTGAGTTTTCTTGTAATCTTTACAATATATTGCACTTGTAAGTGCTCATATATTATATGAATTTCTATTGCATTCGGACTCCTAATTATAATATAATATATTGGATGCTATTGGTATGTTATGAATGCATCCTAATTCTTTTATATTAAGTTTTCTGTCCAAAGAAAATATTTCTCATATTAAATCCATGAGTTATACAAATATTTAATCAACAACAAACTAATTGATGTGACAATATCAATATTATTATTTACAATAACTTTGATAAAAATGTGCTATTCTTATCAACATGAACATTAACATCTTCTAAAGAGAGAAAAAGTTTTTAATGGGACATATTCAATAATATTATCAGCAAGAAATAAAAAATGTCTTTCTTTAAAATTTCTGATTCTAATGTTGGCATACAAGCCTTTATAAAATGGGCACAGTCAACATTATGTGAACCATGTTTAATACTATTGGTATTTTATGGATACATCAATTAGAGCATTATTCATTTCACCTGATGGTCTATTTTTTCAAAAAAAAATATAAGTTTCTCATATTATAATTAGCTTTTGTATATTAGGAATATGAGTGTCATTAAAGCCATTGAGTTAATTTTAATCTTTGATAGCTTTTCGGCTTAGGTTTTGAAGAATTTCACTTCAAGAAAAATTTGTTTAATGTACCACTATTAATTTTATTGATTTTATAATTATTTGTACTATTTTAATGATTATTATCAAATAATATTATTTTAACCAGATTGTGCAAAACAAGCCATTTTTAGATCTTTTTTTACAATTGTTAATAAAATGAAATTTTAGTCCTTAATCTAGTTTCAACATGATTTATTCGATGATTGTAGAGTCTCATATTAAAATATTAATTAAAGAGACTCTACCCCTATCACTGCTTTCTCCTACAAGACTTTGGCAAAAACAATTTAAAATGAAATGATCAGAATCAGACGTGTTGTTAGCTAGTTAAAGCACAAAAGTGTTTTTAATTAATCACATAATTCTGTTTCAGTTTCTGCAGAAATATGACTGATAATATAAAATGCTCATATCAACTATCCTCTACACTAAATATAAAAAAAAGATAGCTGATTTTGGGAAGCTTACCTTACCTATCTTAAAAAAAAGAACATATTATTATATAAAATATCAGAGGTTTATCTTCATAAAGATTGCATATTTGATTTTTTATAGCTATTATATCTAAAGATCATTCCACTATTTATCATTTGCTTTTCTGTCAATAACAGCCTGTAATATTAGTAATAATTATTAGAGAATTACATTAAGAAGATAACTTCCATATATTTTTGCTTAATTACAAACTTTTTTATTATGTCATAATTTAAAATTAAATATCGTTTTTAATTTAATTTAATAATAAAAATGATGGTAATAATACAGAGATACTATTGTTTTACGATAACCTTATATCCCTAGTGATATCAACAATAAAGTGTAATGCTAATTCTTTTTTATTTATTGTTTAATATTAACACAGGGCATTGAAAGTTTGTTCTTTCTCTATAATATTATTTATTTATCTTATATCAGCTATTATATCAAGCAATTTATCTCATAATTTTTTAATATATTTCTAATGCTAGACATTTTTCCACCCATTTTATTTAATTCTTTTTGATCGTAATTATATCAACTATATTCTAAATTATTTTTCAAACTGCACAATATTTTATCCAGTGATCTATTATAATGATATAATTTATTTTAAAAAGAGAAATAAAAATAATAAAATTACAAATTAAGAATGTTAGTTTTTCTTTTTTTATTAAATTTTCAATAATGTAATTATTTTTAGTTAAAGGATATAAAATTATTTACAATCATCGTAACAAAACCCATACACACATTATCATATAATCAGCTATTAATACTGTATATTTTGTTTAAAGGTTTGTAATAACGGCATTTTCTTATAACTATATATTAGTTTGGGATCATCTTCTAGATGAATTGATAAATGTTATTTTTTTAAAAATTCAAGCTTTATTCATAATTTTTAAATACTTTCAATTGCTAGTAATTATATAAGTGTGATATAGATCATATCTTTTCAATCATATTTTTGACTTTTTCTCAGATGATGTCATAAACATTGATAGTCTCACTTGAGAACTGAACCTATAATTTAGTATTTATAAATCTAAATGTTATTAGTTTATTTCACATACTACACTAATGCTTATCAAGTCATCAACAATTAAAGAAACAGAAAAGTCCATTTAAAATTATATTGCTGTAATACTAACCTCTATGTTCTAGTTAACAGTTGAAGGCATTTGGAAAAGAATAAAAAAGTTTGAACTTTTTTTAAAAAAAAATTACTAATTCATCTAGATTATCAATTAATTATTATTTATTTATTAATGCTAAATTTGGTAAACAACCAAAAGATGAAAATTCTGTAGTTAAATTTGGTTATAGTGATAAAAATGAAAGAGGACATAAACTCACAGATTTTGCAGAAAAAGAAAAAAAATATATTATGAATTCTTTTTTCCTTTAGAAAAATGTTAAAAGTAAATATACATGGAAGCATCCAAATGTAAGTACACCAGATGTGGATTATATTTTGATTAACATAAAATATAAATTTCATGATTGTAATATTCTTAATACATTGACCAAAGTAAATTATCATCGATTAGTGAGATGTAAGATACAAGTTAATGCAAATATTGAGAGACAAAAATTATGAACAAAAACAATAATCACAGTTAATAATCTTAATGTTCAGAATCATTTCAACGAATTTAAATTAACATTTGAAAAGTGTTTTTAAATATCAAGTAATTTCGAACATGATTTCCATTTGAATGAAATCAATAGGAAAGTAACTGATACAGTTTTAATAACTGCTATAAAGCTGGTACAAAAAGCAACAATTCACCAGTAAATTTTTTATTGAGATATGTTAATTTATGATGAAACAAAAGGAATATGAAAATATATAAAAATGATATATAAAGAAGGATTGATTTTGTAAAATGGTGTGAAAAAATTGGTAATGATATAAGAAAGAATAATTATGGAAAAGTTATAAAAAAAAATAAAAGTCTCAAGAATATAAAATAAGGTCTTGATATTGTTATGAATCATTTTTACAGTAAGAAAAACAGATGGAACTATTACTAAAATGAGAGATGTCATCATGAAATGTGCAAAAAGTTTTATCAAAAATATATAGCAATAAAGAACACAAAAAAGTACATCCTACAACTACTATATATTCTGAAATTGCCAAGGATTTTAAATGAGGAAGTATGACATGCAATTAAATTTATGAAGAAGGAAAAAGGTCCAAGTAATGATAAAATTATAATCAATATTTTAAAAGTAATATGTGAAGAAATAGAAATTTTTTTGGCAAAGTTATATACCAAATGCCAAAATGATAAAGAAATGCACCACATGATTAAAATAATGCAGTATTAGTATTAATATTTAATAAATATAATAAAGATATTAACAATTGCAGAGTGATCAGTCATTTATCAGTTCTACACAAATTGTTTGCCAAAATAATGCCAACTCATCTACAGTGAAGTTTGGTTTTAACCAACCAAAAGAATAAGATGGATTTAAAAGTGTTTTTAGTACTGTGGATCATCATCCATGTATTGAGAGAAGTTATAGAAAGAATCAATGAATATGAGTTGCTATTTTGTTTTGGATTTATGGATTATAAAAAAACATTTAATTCTACAAGCAGTTTTCAGTGATTACAACACTGGACCATCAAGATATAGACCCAGCATATTTCCCTAATTAGCTTACATCATGATACTAAAATGATTAATATTGAGAAGGGTATATTACAAGGTGACTCCATATCTCTAAAACTTTTTACAGTAGTTTTTAAGAAGTATTTTGTGGATTAAAATGAAAAACTAAGGAAGTAAAACTAAATGAAGATTATTTAAGTCTTTTAGATTTTGCAGATTGTATCATTGTTTTTACAAATAATGTTTTAGAGCTTCAGAAAATGTTCCAAGTGATATAAGATGAAAGCAAGAAAATAGGATTAAAGATAAATGTTAAAAAGACTAAAGTCATGTTCAATGAATTCTCTCAAAAGAAGAAAATAAAGATTGTTAATAATGAGTTAGAAGAAGTTAACAACTACAAATACATTGGTCATATTATTACTACAGATGGAAACTTAATGAAAAAAAATAATCATAGAATTAAACTTGGTTGGAGTGATTTTGGTAGAAATAAATTAATATTAAAAGAAAATATGCCTATGAGTTTAAAAAGGAAAGTTTTTACTAAATATGTTTTACCAGTTCTTACTTATGATTCTGAGATTTGGACACATAAGACAAAAAGAATTCAAAGACTTTAGATCACTCAGTGAAGTATGGAGAGATGCATGCTAAGAGTAACAAGAAGAGATTGAAAATAAAATACATAGAAGAGAAAACAAAAAGTTGTTACAGACATCATTGAAAGATTGGGCTGGGTGTATTTCTAAAAAAAATGATAATTGATGGATAGTTAAAATCTTAAACTGTATTTAAAGAGATTTTAAATGACCTAGAAAAATACCACATGTGAGATGGATGGATTAAATAAGTAAGTGTGCTGAGATGATATGGTGAAAAGAGGCTAGAGATCAGAGAAAACTGATTGAACTTGGAGAGATCTTCATTCTGCAGTGGTTCGATAATGGTTGAAAATGATGACCATGATGATTAGTTATAATTTTTAATTGAACATTTATATATATATATACACTATCTTTCCAGAATAATGTTTTATCTATTTGTTTATTATATTGCTAAAAAGAGAATTACTATTACTAGATCGCCTAATTTTGCGAATTATTATACACCTTTTTAACGAATTGAACTGTTTTATGATATTACCAAAATATGACAATTTTTACTTATCTATTTGTTCTTCATTCATTTATTCACTATCCTTCCACTGTAAAATTTTCAAAATATTTCACTAAACACTATATTGTATAGTTTAAAATGTTTGTATTGTTTCTATTACTAGAAAAAAAAACATTTAAACAATTGTGATTTTCATTTTATAATAAATTTGTTAAAATATATGTTAATAAAATTTAATAAATTTGATTCAAAAATACTTTAATATTATTTTATCTGAATATAAAAAGTAAACATTATAAAGATAAAACGTTTAGTCATTAATGTATACAGATTAACTGTAATAAAATTAAGGCTTGTGTTTTATTTAAATAGACAGTATTGTCTGATACAATTTAAGATATCATATATATAATAAATATAACAAAAGATTTAAAAGAATTTTATATAATTTACTTGAAATAAAAAAAAAAGGTTAATATAAAACAAGCATATTTATACACCTTTTATAGTAATAATTGCTTTATATGAATATGAAAAATAAGTTTAAAATGATATACATAATAATTATTATCTCTGAATATATTTTTGGCAAATATTTTAAAAATATTAAGAATATTAGTAATTAGAAATCACAATTTAAACATCTCGAATTAATTTTATATATAACATTGTAAAAAGTGATGGTAAAATGGTCATATAACAAGATTTCAATGCACAAAAGAATTGCTGAATGATTATAGTGGAAATACAAAAGACAGCATAGTGTGCTTTGGAATAAAAAACAAATATGGGAATGTACCATGAAGTTTTTTATCTTAATTCTTACAATTAATAAAAAAGTGTACACCTTTGACTTGGAATATTTTAAAGCATAGATTTATTAGCTTTGTAAAAAACTATTTTCAATTCATAATGACTAAATTCTTACTTCTAAATTTTGATTTTTCCATAATAAATATATAATAATAATTATTTTATGAATTTTATCATTTATATTTTTTTTTAGTTTATCATTGTCATAATAGTTGACATACACTCTTGAAAAATTACCAAATCTCTTAAAACTACTTTCAGCCTAACTGCAATGCAACATTTATACTAATGCTATTCTTGTAATTGTCTTTTAATTTTTAATTTAAAGTAAATGTACTCTATTATGAACGCTTCTGTCTCAAAATTATACCCCATATTTATTTTAGTCCATATTCTATTTATTGGCTTATCGGACAGAATTATGCAATATCTAACTTTTTTATTTTTTATAATAAATTAACTATAATCTCTGGATTGTTTATATTTCCAAGATCTCGAATATCAATTTTTGAAAAATATACACACTATAAAAATTTTGACAGGTGAAAGGATGTAAATATATTTGGGATTCATCAATATATATATATATATATATATATATATATATATTTATGAATATATAAATATATATATATATATTGATATATATATATATATATATATATATATATCAACTTTATATAGTAGAGTCATATTGATGTTTTAAACATGTCTGCAACAATATGTTAAATGATCTTTTCTATTAAAATGATACCAAGTAAGATTCCACATGCTATTATAATGTTGACAACTACATAGATTGATTAATCCAATATATATATATATATATTCAATAGTTATCTAAAAATATCACTTGCTATTTTCTGCATTGTTTTCAAGTGAAAATATTTTTTTTCTTCATCAATGTGATATTTTGACTTTAAATCTATCCACTACTTACATCTTTAATATATTCTTAAAATTACTGGCATTTTAAAGATAAAAAATGCTTAACTAAATTTAAAAATATAAACTAAGGCATTATATAAATCTTAGTATTCAGTAAGAGTCAAATTAATTCTGAAATAAATTTGCAATGTTTTGAACGTGTTTGTTATGATTAATGAAATATCCATAGCGTTTATACAAACACACACACGCGTATATAAAAAATTAACATTATTTTAGTTTGTGTCTTAGCATATACTTGACAGGGAATATTTTCATATATTAATATCTTCTATAATATTTTTAAAAAATATTAACGTTTTTTTAATCTTAAGTTTGAGGACTTTAAATATGCTTTTTATATCCTACGAAGTTTTATGTTTTTCAAATATATACTAAAAAATTGTTTGTTTGTAATTTTTAGAATCAATAAATCAAATATTTCTTTAGATAAAAATAAAAGCTTTTATTTTT